>BQNB010000102.1:0-209944 GCA_026074375.1 Tanacetum coccineum
ACCACCGGTGGCTGCATTTAGAGAATCTTGATTGAATTGCGTCAACGCATTGTAAAATGTGTCGATTTGATGCAATTTCGAAAAACCGTAGTGTGGGCATTTACGGAGGAGATCTTTAAAACAATCTCATGCCTCACTAAACGTTTCATCAAACCTCTGCTAAAAATTTGTGATATCATTCTTGAGATTTGTAGTCATTGAATGAGGAAATAAATAATTCACAAACTTAGAAATGAGATCTTCCCATGTATGGATAGAACGAGGGGAGAAACACATTCGGGCTGCCCCCTCAAGAGAAAATGAGAAAAGCATCAACTTGATAGCTTCATGTGGAACATTCTTGTACTTAAGTGTAGAAGTGATCTTGTTAAACCAACGAATATGAGAATGGGGATCGTCCCTCTCAAAACCATGAAATTGACTCGAAGTTACTAGCGTAAGTAACCCGACTTTTAACTCAAAATTTTTGACAAGTATAGCGGGAATAACAATTGCATCTCCGTAACCCTCGGTGGGTGCTGGGAGCAACTCCGACATAGTACGCGTATCCGCCATAGTGTCAATGGGAGTCTCTACAATAGTTCGAATCTCGGGTTAGACGATTTGCTTGGAACGTCTACGATTTAGTCGCTTCAAAATCATGGAAGATTCAACAATCAAATTCGATGAACAGCGGGTGCGCATGCACTAAGAAAAACAAAATAAGAGAAATAAATCTAAAAGAAATTTTTTTAAACCGATAGTCAAAGGTGCACGATAGCTCTCTAGAAAACGCACAAAGCGGAGGAGCGGGTAAGCGCGAAGCATTTTAAAAACCTTCTCCTTTCGGGTCGAAGTTCGTAGGATCAACCCTCCTTATACCTCTCTTATAGTTTGTTAATCTAAAGGTGAGCCGATTTAACAATTGACAACACGCTTTCTTTTTGTTTTTTTCAATTTTTTTGATATTTTAAATACTTTAGGAAAAGTATTATTGGTGTTTTAATAAATCCACAAAAATAAATCGAGAAAAATAAAATATTTTTGTATTTTATAGTTTTATATAAAAGAAAATGAAAAATAATAAAGAAATGTAAAATATATATTCACAAAAAACGATAACTTCACGGGGAAGGGTCTTCAATGCACTAATCTTCAAACTTCAACGCGATAATCGTTTCACACTTCCCCGGCAGCGGCGCCAAAAATTGATTTCTCGTGTATTATATAGTGTATATATAGTATAAGTAAATAGGAAAATTACTCTTGGGAAAGAGTAATAAGCTAATCACTAATAAAATATATTTCCGGAAAGTATTGATGAGAAAATTACCCTTAGGAAAGGATAAAGTTCAAATCGTTCCCGAGTCGTTTTCCCAACGAAGCGTGAATATTGAAAATCTTGTTTCGGTTCGTGATCGGGTGCTTGAATAATCAAAATTTTAGATTTTGGATTCTAAATCTAATAACGCAAAGGGAAAGCACATAAAGGCACGCTAATCTAGGAATAAAGGCAATTTAAAATTCTAACGACATTTAAAAAAATTAAAAATTAACTAATATTAACTAATTAACTAAAAATGACAAAATAAAACTCTTAAAACTCAAAATGCAAATTTCTTAAACTAAAATGTATTAAACTAATTTTTAATAACAGAAAATATTTTTTATAAAATTTTAAACTAATTAAAACTATTTTTAAAACTAAATAAGACTAAAAATTAAACTAAAAATACTAAACTTAATCCTAAAAATTTGAGAAAATTTATAAAAATTCTATTCTCTATCTATTAGGTTTACAAAGAAAAATGACTCAATAAGCTATAACCAATAAGCAGTGAAAATTTAATAAGCTGAATAAAACTAAACAAGTATAATATTTAAATGCAACAAACATGTAAATGAAAAAGACCCAAGGGCGACTGGTAAAGGGGTGTGTGTGTTGAAGGGGAGGTCACAGGTTCGAGTCATATGACTGTCTCTTTTTGGAAAATATTTTTTTATTTTTTTCTTTTTGAAAAAGCTATAGAATAAGCTAAAATAAGAAACTTTAATAAAAGGCTTAATTGCCAAAACTTATTTATAAGCTAGAAAAAGACAATTAAAAGTGACATTTGCTAGTTAAAACTGTTTTGATATTAAGCTAAGACTATTTAGACTTAATAAGCACTATTAAGACCAATAAGCTAATATGAAGACTAATAAGATAGAAACATACCCTAACCTAGACTCAGTAAGCACTAATAACTAGCAATTAGTAAATTCAATAAGCTAAAAAAAACATTAAAGGCATTTAGACAGATTACTCAAGAAGGCTTTTAAAGGATTTTGGCCAAGGTTTAAGCTGAGATGTTAAGCTAATAAGCACTAGAAATAAGCTGAAAACTAAGAACAGGTTGAGACCTAGATTCTAATAACTCTAATAAGCTGGAATTAAGCAGATTAGATAAAGAAATAAGCTAGAAAAGACAAATGCAAATGACAGTTTATACTACTTTATTTTTGGATTTTTGATATTAAAGGACTATTTACAGCTTAGCTTTTAAGATTCAAAAATACTTTTGACAACTGAAAAGCTTGAAATAGATTTAGAGCAGACTTTGATGAGCTTATTTCAACAAAAAATAATCAGAGATCAGCTGGAATCAAGCCTCAACAAATTTGCTATATTAGGCTTTTGAGAATAAAACTACTACTAGAAATACTTGACTGGTCCAAGTCCAAAATGCTCTAAAAGGTTATACCAAAAACAAGTTACTCAAAGCAGATGTAAATTGATGCATATTAAACCAGTTTTGAGCACAACAACCATACCTCAAGTAGGTTTTTAAGAAAAATCATCAAAATACAGCTGATTTGAAGAACTAATGGACTAGCGCGTCTGGGTTTTGACAAAACTCGCCACTAAACTTAACTACACTTGTTTAAATCTTATGAAAACTTGAATTTAAACTTAATTAAAGCTTATGAAATCCATTTGAACACCAAAATCAGACTAAACACAATTTTGCTAAGATAGAACTACTTATCCCAAACACCCCTATAAAACTATAAAAACTAATTTAAAGCTAAGAACATACCTCATTAAGCTTTTATTTATGAAAACAAATTAAGAACTTGAGTAATGAAAGACAAATAAGCAAATATCTTCTAGAAATAAGTACTAGATTATAAGCTAAACTAATAAGCAATTTTAACTACTAATGAAAATGGCAGACACACTACTTGTTTTAGACTTTTTAGAGATAGATGACAACTTTAAGGCTTAAAATTAAGACTCAAAAGCTGACTTGACATACTATAAACTAGAAACCGATTAGGACTAGACTAAAATAAGCTAAATGAGAAAAAATTAATCAAAATTAAGCTAAAATGAGGACTAAGAAAATCTGCACATTAAGGACTTTTTAAGAACAAATAATTACCACTACTTAACTGTTTTCATAAAAGGATTTTCCATAACCATTTGACTTAAAATTGATGAAAATTATTGCATTAAAAATCAAATTTTGAACACAAAAACTACACTTTGAGCTAACCTTTTATAAATTCACTAAAAATCAGTTTAGAACAATATTAAGCCGAGCAAACTTAAAGCTTTGATAAATCAAACTACAATACTCAACAAAACTGACTTCTAACTTATGAAAACTAGTATTAAGATCTTATTTGAGCTTATGGAAGCTTAGTTGAGAACCAAAGACATATTATACCTCATTTATCCCTTTTTAAATCCTTAACCCAAACACTGCTTTAAAATCTGAATATCCATTTATAAGCTAAAACAGATCTTAAAATTCCTCAAATACTTAAAACAGATTAAGCATAATGATTATAGAAGACAATTAAGCAAAAATCTAAAGAGAATAAGCATTAAACAATAAGCTACTCTAATAAGCTATTATGACTTAAAATGGACAGTGTTTATGAAAACTCAAATCAAACTAAATGTAATGATGCAAACATGATATTTAAGACATGATAAACTAACATAAGATAAAATAAGCACATTTAAGCAGAGAATAAGTAGAAATTAAGCAGTTTAATAAGCTACAAGGAAAATTAAGCTAAATTGTAAAAGAGAATGTACCTTGTCCTCTTCTCTAAACAAGGACAAATAAATGCTCTAAAGAGCTTATCTACAAACTCTAGCTTATTTGCATAAGCTGGTACAAACCTATAAGCCCATCCATTTTTGGCTTATCTTCCACAGTTAAGCTTATAATGATTTTTGAGACTATTTAGGTGAAAGACTTATTCAGTTAAGCTTTAGTAGAGCTAAACTGAACAAGCAATAGCTTATAGAGTGAATGAGAGCTTATTGAGCTTATTAAGTAAATTCAAAACACATTTTAAAGGAATTTACATAAAAAATAAAGACAGAATTCAAAATAATATAATAGTAAATTGTAATTTTATTAATGATAAAAAGAGTACAAGCTTTGAAAAGGAAATTACAAGGATAAAAAGACAATAAGCTGAATTAAGCTAAAAACTACACTATAAGCTACTAAAAAAACTCTCCATCTCTGTGTGACAGCATCTTTATTTATAGTAAGGAGGAGATGATTCTAGAGTATGGAGGAGCGTCCTCAAGCCTTCATCTTAGCCCTTGATTCCAAATCCATCCGTTTAAGCCCTTGGATCACTTCTACGTTTGCCAGCGTGGCCTTAAGTAGTGTCAGACGTGTCAGGCGGGCCTTCTAGAAGGGAGGGGGCGAGTGGTAGATTGAAGAGTAACCCTGTTCTTTTTTTAATCGTTACAATGAAAATGGGGGGAAGATACACATTAATTTTGACTGGCGCGTTTTTAATAAGTTTGACTTGGATCCAGGGTATTGGTTTGGGCTTTGGGTTTAGTTATTTTCTTTTTGGGCCAGAAATATATTTGGACTAGTGGATTGGATTGGTATAATTAGAAATGGATTAGGGCTAAGGTATGTGTATTTCAAGGCTTTATGGGCTGACCCGGCCCAATAAATAGGTACGGGTTGGCCCATTAAGGATGAATATGCCTTCGGCTTCATTTTTTCACGCTCTTTCCATTCCCGTGCTCGGTTTTGTCCGCTTTGCCTTTGTTTGTGTTCTTTTGTGAATATCCGTTACCTGTAAGACACAATTAACAAAACACACATATACAATGTATTTTTATGTCGTTTTCGTTCATTATTGGTCTTTTTAGCTTCATATTAAAAAATAAATGATATGTGTTTAAGCACATATCAAAATCCCATATACTACGCTATTGTCGTGTCCTCACGTAATAAATACACGCTTAAAAACCAAAAATTTCAACCCCTCCTAAACTAATTACCTCGAAAAGTAGCTAAGTGTTCATTTAAGGGGATTAAGAAATCAATAGTTTTGAAACGCTCCGTTTTACCATTTCTTTATATAATTATTTTTATATTTTTCACAAGTGAGAACATGTTCGACTTTCATTATTTAATTATAACTTTTAGAATCACGAAACAAGAAGCACTTATAAATAGTGTTCTAAAGGATAAATTCATCGTCCTCGATTTTTCACCCGCCTCAAACCAAGCTTAAAAATGAAATCATTGCTAAATACAAGTTAATATGCTAACAGTACTCATATTTGTAATTTGTGTAAGCCTAAACTAACTTTTCACTCCCGATGGATCAATATTTATAAATGTGTATGTGCTTATTTCGAATTTCGACCATCCAATCAACATTTTAAGAAAGTTGTAATCCTTCTAAATTTGATAAAAGCATAACGTTCCCCCCAAGAATTATGATTTTGAAGGCGAGATCATTCCATGTAGCGACTTTCTTCTCGGCACATCCCAGCCGAGACCGGCTTAGGTGACCAGGCTTTTGACACCCCACAGAGAATAGTATCGGAACTCACGGACCTTCGGTATCAAAAACTCTTAGGCTTCCCGTTAAACTAACACTTCATTTAGAAAAACCACAACTTAAAGCGAAATAGTCTTAGTTCAAAAGCATATTTAAATTTAAGAAAAAGAGATTTTCCCTATATTTATTCAATCATATACATTACACTTAACATTAATATTATTATACTTATAACCTCCACCCTTTAAACGAACTGTCACATCGGGCGCGAACCGACCATGATCCAGTTGTCTTATTTCGGCTTCGGACCTTGCCTTATATGAAGACTGTCACATCGGTATGCGAGCCGACCATGATCCAGTAATCTGACAAGGTATTATTATTATTATTATTTATACTTATCTCTTTTTTTTCAACACATTTCATTACCACGGTATATAGAGAAAATTTTCTTCTTAGAAAATTGAAGTATAAATTTGAACTAAGACTAAAAAGTTTAAAAATGTTAATTTTAAAAGGGCTTTTAAGGGTGATAAAACCACTAACTTGTCTTATTTATGAAAAGAGCACGTATTATTAGTCCGGTTAGAAGCTTTGGGGAGGAAAAGCCACAAATTACACTTATGAGCTCTTAAGATAACCAACTAATCATTGCTTAGCATCTAACTTATATTCAACTCTATCATTTCTCGTTCTTTGCAAATTTAAAATCTTTAATAAAAAGATTCGCGAATGCTTAGTCTAATAAAATCAAGCTTTCCCTATTTAAAGTCTATTATGAAAACTTGCAAACTTATGGCTCTTTCAAGCTAGAATTCGCGTTTTAAAGCTTCTTGTATAAAAGATTATCAAAAGCTTTCATTTATATAAGTTAAGGGGCAAGCTAAAGCGCAACATGCTCGATCAAGTTAAAATTTATTCTTATTCTCACCAACGGAAAGTCAAACATTAGTGTCAAAACATTTATTTTATTTTTGAAAATTTTTAAATTTGGCCTAAAATCACATATTTTGAAATTTTGGTGGCAAAACGGGGTTACAAAAAGACAAAGCAAATGCAAGTAAGATCAAATCGATAGATACCCCCATACTATAACTAAACATTGTCCTGAATGTGAGACTGCCACCCCCATACTAAAATCAATGCATAATCCTAAAATAAAAGGGTCTCTACGTAAATCTAAAGCCGTTTATTAATTATGCTAATAGATAAACGTTAGTCAATAAGATCTAGGATATCAGATTCCCATATATAAGCATGATAAGGATTGAAGCTTCGAGTGAACGATGGACAAAACCACGAGTACGAGAGTCTTCATAATCCGGGAAATCCTGGACATAAAACACAAGCCACGAAACACGAGAAAGGAACAGGCGAGCCTCCTCACATCACACTTATTAGAAAATAGAAAAAGAAGAAAGATTTTGATAACAAATGCGAGGGAAAAATAATGGCGATCCTCAAAGGGTAACCTCACATATGTCAGAGAAATAATTTTCTCATGAATTCCGGGGTCAAAATTTTTGACCATACTCTTCAAATCATCATTATCAGGTTTATCCTTTAAGCTTTTTGGGTCATGATCTAAAAACACCTCGGGAGGGAGATTATGGGTAGTATCTTTAATAAGCAAACTCTCAAGATAGATAATGTCTCCTTCTGAGTCATAATAATTGCCCTCAAAATTAGCATCAGTCTCATCAATGTCGCCTCCTAGGTCGAAACACTCATCCTCATTAACATCGAAAAGAAGTGTGACTAGTAAAGACGGCTCATCAAGGTTAGAAACATAAGAGTCCTTGTTCTCGATGTCTTCTAACACCTCATTATAAAGAGGATTAATGTCACTAGAGATGTACTCTTCATCAAATTCAAAAGGAGGGTTCGAATAAATTTTAAAATTTTCCTCCGAAACATCCTCCTCAGGAAGTGACTCGTCATCACTAGAGGTAAAATCATCATTAGCATCAAAGAGAGGATTAGAGAAAGTCACAGAATTATCACAAAAAGGAAAATCACATTCTTTGTCACTTTCGGACGTATCCTCGGACTCACTTGGGATTGGGACAAGGCTTTCAACACTATACTTTATTACTTCGTCCGATTCCTTTTTAGGAGTTGTGCGAAGATCCTCATCCCCCATAATGAGAGAGTCCTCGGCCTCCATAATCGGTAAGACGGGTGTGATTATAATAGACGGAGGAATTTGAGAAATAATTTCATTTAAAGGAATAGTACTCTCCTTGTCATCATCGTCATCATCATAAATAAAATTGAAAAGTCGCGAAGGCTCGGGAGTATGAGTACTAAGATTAGCCACCTGCTCTCGTAACATTTCACCCAAGGATTTAAGAAGTTCATTCCTTGACTCAATCATTTCATTATATGATTTTATACATTTATCATTCATCCTCTGTTGATTAAGGTCTTCTTGAATACTATGAGGCTGATGATCGATGGAATACTGCGTGGGTTGGTCAAAACCGTAGGAGTTAGAATTATAGCAAGGGTTAGGCTCAAAATAGTTTTGATTCCTCGGTTGACACTAAAGGCTCTCATGAGGACCCCCACAGTACTCACAATGAATATATTGCTAAGAAAAACTCGGTGAATTTTGTGGAAAATAATTATCACCAAAGTTTTGATTGTAGCACGGTTCCTGCTCATAGACAAGCGGTACCCGTGGTGGACAATCAAAGCCATAATGAGAATCGTTCCCACATAACTCATACGAGTATGGTTGGGGCTGTGGAGGGTGGTTGAAAAAGTTTGGAGGATCGTTGAAAGAATTCGGATTTGGATCATAAACGAATGAATTTCCAGCTCCTGAATCGCATATCGAACAAAATCAATTTCTAAGATTATTTCCACACCACTCGCAAGTACACCGTCGACAAAGTAAACCATCTAACAGACCTCCATGCCCAAAGCAACCACGTTGGTTATACGAAGACATTTCGAAGAATTAAACGGATAAGAGGGTAAAAAAATAAGAATATAAGAAATAAGAGGATAAAGGATAATTTTTTTTGAAATTATATAATAATAAGTAGAAAATAATAAAAATATTTTTAGAACCGAATATCAAAGGTGCACGGTAGCTCTCTAGAAAAATGCACAAAGAAGCGGATGAGCGGGTAAGCGCGAAGCATTTTAAAAACCTTCTTCTTTCGGGTCGAAGTTCGTAGGATCAACCCTCCTTATACCTCTCTTATAGTTTGTTAATCTAAAGGTGAGCCGATTTAACAATTGACAACACGATTAATTTTGTTGTTTTTAATTTTTTTGGTACTTCCAATACTTTAGGAAAAGTATTGTTGGTGTTTTAATAAATTCACAAAAAGAAATCGAGAAAAATAAATATTTTTAAATATTTTTGGTATTTTTTTTTATATTTTTATATAAAAGAAATTGAAAATAATAAAGAAATGTAAAATATATATATATATACACAAAAAACGATAACTTCACGGGGAAGGGTCTTCAAAGCACTAATCTTTAAACTTCAACGCGATAATCGTTTCACACTTCCCCGACAGCGGCACCAAAAATTTTATTCGTCTCAAATATTATATATATATATATATATATATATATATATATCACATATAAATAGAATATATTAAATAAAAGACAACTATGCAAATTCACTATCTTGTGGGTAATCTATATAAAACGTTATTAAAAGAAAGATATATTTCCGAAAAGTATCGATTAGACAATTACCCTTAGGAAAGGATAAAGTTCAAATCGTTCCCGAGTCGTTTTCCCAACGAAGCCATAATACTAAAAATCTATTTTGGTTCATGAATCCGAGCATGTAATAATCGAAATTTTGGATTTTGGATTCTAAATCTAATAACGCAAAGAGAAAGCATATAAAGGCATGCTAAACTAGAAATAAAGGAAACTTAAAATTCTAACGACATTTAAAGCAATTTAAAACACACTAATTAACCAAATAAGACAAAATAAAACTCTTAAAATTCAAAATGCAAATTTCTTTAACTAAAATGTATTAAACTAATTTTTAAATGACAGAAAATATTTTTTTATATTTTTAAATTAATTAAAACTTTTTTTAAACTAAATAATACAAAAAAATAAATTAAAAATATTAATCTTAATTCTAAAATTTTGAGAAAATTACTAAAAATACTAGACACTTATATTGAGGTTTACAAAGAACAACGAGTGAAAAAGCTTTTACCAATAAGCTGTGAAAAATCAAATAAGCTGAATAAGCTTAAAACTAAACAACATATATGAATTAAATGAAATAAAGGAATAATGAAAAAGTCCTAAGGGCATGTCTGTAAGACGTGTATGTTGTGTGGGGGAGGTCACAGGTTCGAGTCCTGTGACATTCCCTTTTTGCAAACATTTTTTATTTATTTTTCTTTCTGAAAAAGCTGAAGAATAAGCAAAAATAAGCAAACTTAACAAAGGACTTAAAACCATAACTTATTTATAAGCTAGAATAAGCACAAATTAAAAATGATAGTTTGGCTTTGTTTAGACTTTGACATATAGCTAAACTTGTTTGGACTTTATAAGCTCAAAGATGACCAAAAAGCTAACAAAAGGGCTAATAAGCTAAAACAGACCTATACTTATACCTAATAAGCACTATTGACTAGAAATAAGCAAATTTAATAAGCTGGAAAAGATCCAAAAGACCTTAAAACAGCAGACTCTAAGGACTCTTAAAGGACTTATAACCAATTTTAAGCTAAGATTAAACACTAATAAGCAATAGATATTAAGCTAAAAACTGAAAAAAGATAAATGACTAGATTTAAATAACAAAAATAAGCTATATTTAAGAAAACTTGTTTAGGAAATAAGTTAAAAAAAAACTAATGAAAATGGCAGACACACTACTTGTTTTAGCCTTTTTAGAGATAGATGACAACTTCAAGGCTTAAAATTAAGACTCAAAAGCTGACTTGACATACTATAAACTAGAAACAGATTAGGACTAGACTAAAATAAGCTAAATGAGAAAAATTAATCAAAAATAAGCTAAAACGAGGACTAAGAAAATCTGCACATTAAGGACTTTTTAAGAACAAACAATTACCACTACTTAACTGTTTTCACAAAAGGATTTTCCACAACCATTTGACTCAAAACAGATGAAAATTTTTGCATTAGAAATCAAATTTTGAACACAAAAACTACACTTTAAGCTAACCTTTTATAAATTCACTAAAAAATAGTTTAGAACAATATTAAGCCTAGCAAACTTGAAGCTTTGATAAATCAAACTACAATACTTAACAAAACTGACTTCTAGCTTATGAAAACGATTATTAAGATCTTATTTGAGCTTGTGGAAGCTTAGTTGAGAACCAAAGACAGATTATACCTCATTTATCCCTTTTTAAATCCTTAACCCAAACACTCCTTTAAGATCTGAATATCCATTTATAAGCTAAAACAGATCTTAAAATTCCTTAAATACTGAAAACAGATTAAGCATAATGATTATAGAAGACAATTAAGCAAAAATCTAAAGAGAATAAGCATTAAACAATAAGCTACACTAATAAGCTATTATGACTTAAAATGGACAGTTTTCATGAAAACTCAAATCAAACTAAATGTAATGATGCAAACATGATATTTAAGCATAATAAACTAATATTAGATAAAAATAAGCACATTTAAGCAGGGAATTAGCAGAAATTAAGTAGTTTAATAAGCTAGAAGGAAAATTAAGCTAAAATGTAAAAGAGAATGTACCTTGTCCCCTGCTCTAAACAAGGACAAATAAATGCTCTAAAGAGCTTATCTACAAGCTCCAACTTATTTGCATACGCTGGTACAAACCTATAAGCCCATCCATTTCTGGCTTATCTTCCACAGTTAAGCTTATAATGATTTTTGAGACTATTTAGGTGAAAGGCTTATTCAGTTAAGCTTTAGTAGAGCTAAACTGAATAAACAATAGCTTATAGAGTGAATGAAAGCTTATTGAGCTTATTAAGTAAATTCAAAACACATTTTAAAGGAATTTGCATAAAAATAAAGACAGAATTCAAAACAATATAACAGTAAACTGTAATTTTATTAATGATAAAAAGAGTACAAGCTTTGAAAAGGAAATTACAATGATAAAAAGACAATAAGCTGAATTAAGCTAAAAACTACACTATAAGCTACTAAAAAACTCCTTCCATCTCTGTGTGACAGCATCTCTATTTATAGTGAGGAGGAGATGATTCTAGAGCATGGAGGAGCGTCCTCTAACCTTCATCTTAGCCCTTGATTCCAAATCCATCCGTTTAAGCCCTTGGATCACTTCCATGTTTTTGCTCCAATCATAGCCCTCCGGATTGCCAGCGTGGCCTTAAGTAGTGTCAGACGTGTCAAGCTGGCCTTCTAGAAGGGAGGGGCGAGTGGTAGATTAGAGAGTAACCTTGTTCTTCATTTAATCGTTGCAGTGAAAATGGGGAGAAGATACACAGTAATTTTGACTGGCGCGTTTTTAATAAGTTTGACTTAGATCCATGGTATTGGTTTGGGCTTTGGGTTTAGTTATTTTCTTTTTGGGCCAGAAATAGATTTGGACTAGTGGATTGGATTAGTATAATTAGAAATGGATTAGGGCTAAGGTATGTGTATTTCATAGCTTTATGGGCTGACCCGACCCAATAAATGGGTACGGGTTGGCCCATTAAAGATGAATATGCCTTTGTCTTCGTTTTCTCGCGCTCTTTCTATTCTCGTGCTTGGTTTTGTCCGCTTTGCCTTTGTTTGTGTCCTTTTGTGAATATCCGTTACCTGCAAGACACAATTAACAAAACACACATATACAATGTATTTTTATGTCGTTTTCATTCATTATTGGTCTTTTTAGCTTAATATTAAGAAATAAATGATATGTGTTTAAGCACATATCAGAGCCTGAAGAAAATTCTAACTTAAAGACTTAGCTGAAAAGAAAAGTGCTTCCCGAGAGACAACCCGAACTGTATTTAATTTATTTTTATCGAGTCTGTTTTCCCAGGCATCAATACGGCGTATCCGCTCCATATCATACGGCGTATTTAATGTCTGGACGTTACCAGTCCTTTATTTTTCTGCATTTAAAACATTATTGTCATATTTGAGATACGGCGTATTCATGCACATGATACGTCGTATCTGGAAAATCTGACTCGTATAGATACTTTTTACAGGTTTCTCCATACGGAATATTCAGGTTTTTGAATACGACGTATTGGTTTCCTGTACAGTTTGTTTTTATTTTTTATTTTTAACAGTAGAATACCCGAGATAGTTTGCATGGTTTTCTTATATTTTGCAGAGGACCTCGCTGGAAAGAAATCGACAATGTTGGTGAAGTATCTATAATCTGGAATCTTATGTGTGTTGTAGTCATGCTGGAATTCAGACGCATTTACAACACACATTCTTTCTCATATACTTAACATGGAGAATCATACCGAGCAAATATAAGAGGAGTTTCTCATTCTAATTTTTTTATTTCTCGTTTTTGATGTTATTTTTATACAACAAGGGCATTGTATAATTTAAGTAGGGAGATGGGAATTAGAACGCTACTTGTCTTATTTTTCACATTAATATACTTAAATTTAAAAAAAAATCAAAGCATACTTTTGTGAAATTACTAGTTACATAACATGCACACATAACCCTTATTAGATATTGTGAGGATTCAGCCTTATCCATTTCCGAATATTTACCAAAATCCCAGAAAAATATGAGTGTGCTGGTGATGTTCTAGACTTTAAAACTTGGCTTGGTATATCTATTCGAGACCACAATAATGAGTACTATAGATTTGGATGGAGTAACTTGTTTAAATTGGTAAGTTTCTAGGATTACACCCAAAAAGCCTATATATGTTGTGTTATTAACTAACTACACCGGTTAGTTAACCCCCGTATAAACCATTTTTTACTCTAATTTTAAGAGTAAGATTCCTTAGAAAAACCAGTAGAGCCAATCTTTTAGGATAACACCAACTATTTGTTTCGTTACACCTTTACACCTTAGCATACCTTGTTAGATTAAGTCCATTTATCGGTTGCTAGTTGCTTAAGTGTAAAGTATGTATTTCTTGTATCGTGTGTCATTTTATATATGTGGTATGGTTGGGAAAACTGCATATGGCAATTGGGAATGTAAAAAGTAGTTAAACTCGTGTATTTTTACTACCATCACAATTATTGGTACATTCGAAGAATGAAGAATTATGAAGAAATTATCCGGAGTTATTATGATCGTGAAGATGGTGAAATTACATCGAGATTCGTAGTGTATTGTTAAAAAAATTAGAAAATCGGCTGCAAAAAAGAAGAGGAAAATTTTGAAGATAGTCGGTTCGTTAAAGCATTAAACCGATGGTATTAATTGAAGGATCGGTTATTCGTTAATACGTGATTCTAAATCAACGATGTGAAGTTTTGTATAAAGTGGTAGATATCGCCACTTGATTTTATAAAAGTATGTATAGTATGGATGTTTGGGAAGCTGACAGTTACAGGAACGCCAACTTAGGTTGTTTTCATTGATCTTTGAAGAAGACGTTTGTGTAAATATTTTTGTGTCTTTATCATGGGAACGGTCGGGAAAGTATCTAGCAACTTGTACCTTATTTGTTTGGACTTAATCTATTTGTTTTGCTATTTTTCATTTAACAACAATTATTTCCCTTTTCTAATTTCTATCCTTAGGTTTTACCCGAATGAGAATGCGAACAATCACATGTGTCTATTCCGTCGTTACGGACATGTATGTGTGATTTTGTCCGCCTTGTTGGTTTATTACTTTTGGGGAAAGGATTAGAAGATCCATACCCTATATCACTTTGCATCCTAACCCTTGGTTTTACTCGAGTAAAGGAATTAAATGCAATCATGTATGTCTATTCCATTGTTATGGATGTGTATATGTGGTTTTTCACCCTTGCTGGTTTACGACTTTTGGTAAAGACTACTAGTCTTATTCTTTAGCTTATTCGAGTTAAAGTTCGAATGCAATCATATGTGTCTATCCCATCGTTATGGGTGTGTATGTGTGATTTTGTCACCTTTTCCAGAATATTGGTATCGATAGAGATGTCGGGATGGCTTTCCATATAGTGATTTATATATCTAGAATAATAGGATCACAAATAATGCCCTATCTTTACCTTTTGTTTATGTGATCAAGTTAGACTAGCAGGTGACCTAGGATCAACAAATAACGTACTAATTCCTTTGGTAAAGACTTGGACAGTGGACTACTAGAATATAAATTGCCATTAAGCAGTAAGTGGGTAAAGTCTCCATGAGCTAGGGTTTAATAAGATCACCATTATTAATCTCCTAAGATAGATTATAATTAGCGAATAGGATGCAGTATCGAATGCGTTTAATTGTGACAGAATTCTACGTGTCTAGGTTTTAGGAAGAAGTACCGCCTAAATCTTGGAATGATATGTCGCCTTGAGATAAGCACTCATTGCACTAAAATAATCAAACCCGCATTTTAATTGGATTAATCATGGTTAATACAGTTCTCTTATATTTGGCTAGACCGCTCTTCTATCTTTCAATTATCTGCTTGCGTATGTTATTGTGTTTTAAATTGATTTAAGTTACCACCAAACCTGTGCCAGTCTCTCAGACTGAAAACCCCCTTTATCCGTTAGAATTAGGATTAACATAGGTTTAGCGCAGGTTTAACATATATTACGATTAACATAGTTTAAAGTAACCTAGTTTACATAGTTTAAATTAACTTAATTTAGTTAACCAAAATATTGATAAAACTAAAAGATTAACGCTCACTTTTAGTGATCGACACCCTACTTACCAACGATACTACATCCCAGAGTCGGTAAAAATTGTCCCCGTTAAAGTGTTATTTTAGGTAAAGTCGGAAAAATATAAATGTAAATCTAGATAACTAAAATAACAACCTACACTACGACACATCAGGTTTTTGGCGTCGCTGCCATTCGGGAGAGTAAGTTGTTTAATCTTTATTTTTATTTAATATTTTTGTTTTTAACATTAGATTAACTTAACCCCTAGAATTAGTGTAAAATTATGTATATTTATTTTTATTGTTTTCTTTTTATTTGTTTATTTTGTTTATGTGTTTTTTATTGTTTTTTATAACACGTGTTTTGGTCGATAACCTGATACGGCGTGTCCAAATAAATTGAATACTGCGTATCTAACTTTCTTAACCAATGTTTTTAACAATCATATCAGTTTCAATACAGATTGATATGGCGTATTCAAATTAATCCGAATACGGCGATCATCGTCGATATAAACAGCAGAAAATATTTTCTTATTTAATTTCCGTGCTTGACTTTCGTTATTATTTTCCTCAGAGCAAATCCAGTACAGATAATTTTGCATTTATTGCAGTAGTGTTAATCGCAAGATATATATTGAAGAGGAATACGAGAGTATATTGACAACACTAATCTTGAAGGAATGCATGGAAAAAGCTTAAGCTGATCAAGTCTTGCTAAGGCCACAATCAACAATAAATGAGAATAATTTATACTTAGCAAGAATTTCTTAATGAATTATGAAATCAATGCTATATAGCAAAACTGAAGAAGACAAGTCGACCAAATACTAAAGTTCTTGAAATAGTAGATTAATTAAAACTCCTAATTATGGACACCGATCGGACTAACGCGTACATGTTTTTCCCCTTCTCGCGTATACCAGTTGATGCACGAGAATGTGGGATAAATGACGGAAACGACAAAATCCACTGCCTGGAGTGGGGTAGTATGGAGATTTTTGCTGTAAATATTATCCCCCTATCCCCGGTGTTGGCAAATATGATGTAACGAGGGACGATGAAGACAAAGAGCCTAATTTCTTTGAATTCGAAGCTTGGTTAAATTCAAAATTCAATAATAATAGAAGAATGGATGGAATGACTAAAAGCGCATTATGGTATTATTGGGTTAAGGGAGAAGGAAATAATGAACTTATGGGTGACATCGAATCAAGTGACGAAGAATGGGAGGAGTTTGACTATGGAAACCCTCCTAACACCGATACTAACTATTTTTTCAAACCTATTTGGAATGCTCAAGAAAGTAAGAATGAAATTGGAAAAGGGGATAAACGCACCAAATTAACCATGGGGGGCAACGTTAGCAAGATGAACGATATTTATTTTTAAACAAATGCGCCCAACGATGACAATATAATGAGATCACTCAATGAAAAGGTTTGTAAGGGTTGAATAGTTTGTAATTATAAAGTATATCGCTAGACCTTAACGAAGAGTACATTTCTTATAAACACTATTGAATGCAATGCTTGGAAAAGAAACAAAGAAAGAAATCTCACCTCTACCAAGAAATTTTTGATAGAAAGATGAAAGGGTGGACCGTGACACGCACCAAGGAGTAAGGAAGCTGAAGAAAAGTCTAACTTAAAGACTTAGCGGAAAAGAAAAGTGCTTCCCGGGAGACAACCCGGGCTGTTTTTAATTTATTTTTATCGAGTTTGTCTTCCCAGACATCAATACGGTGTATCCGCTCCATACTATATGGCGTATTGAATGTCTGGACGTTATTAGTTTTTATTTTTCTGCATTTTAAAACATTATTGTCAAATTTAGGATACGACGTATTCATGCACATGATACGGCGTATCTGGAAAATCTGACGCGTATAGATACTTTTTACAGGTTTCTCCATACGGCGTATCAAATACGACGTATTGGTTTCCTATACAATTTTTGTTTTTATTTTTATTAACCGTAGGATACCCGAGATAGGATTGCATGGTTTTCTTATATTTTTCACAGGACCTCGCTGAAAGAAATCGACAACGTTGGTGGAATATCTATTATCTGGAATCCTACGTGTGTTGTAGTAATGTTGGAATTCAGACGCACTTACAACAAACATTCTTGCTCATAAACTCAACTTGGAGAATTATACCGAGCAAATATTAGGGGAGTTTCTCGTGCTAATTCTTTTAATTTCCCGTTTTTAATGTTTTATTTATACAACGAGGACGTTGTATAATTTAAGTGTGGAGATGGGAATTAGAACGCTACTTGTCTTATTTTTCACATTAATATGCTTAAATTATGCTTAAATTAAAAAAAAGTAAGCATACTTTTGTGAAATTATTAGTTACATAACCTGCACACATAACCCTTATTAGATATTGTGAGGATTAAGCATTACCCGTTTCCAAATATTTACCCAAATCCTACAAAAATATGAGTGTGATGGTGATGTTGTAGACTTTAAAACTTGGCTTGGTAATATAAAATATATCTCGAGACCACAATTATGAGAACTATGGATTCATGGAAGTAACTTGTTTAAACTGGTAATTTTTTAGGATTACACCCAAAAAGCTTATATACGTTGTGATATTAACTAACCACACCGGTTAGTTAACCCCCGTATAAACCCTTTGTTTAATCTCACTTTTAGAGTAAGATACCCCCAGAAAAAACTATAGACCAATCCTTTATGATACCACTTTCAACCTTATTTCACTGTTTCGATCTAGCACCCTTACACCTTAGCATACCCGTTAGATTAATTCTAATTTATCAGTTGCTAGTTGATTTAAGTGTAAAGTATGTATTTTCTGTGTCTTGTGTCATTTTTCTATCTCTGGTATGGTTGGGAAATTGCACATTGCAATTGGGAATGTAAAAGTAGTTAAACTCATGTATTTTTATACTACCATCATCAATATGTTAAGTCCAAAGAAACAATAATTTTTGGAATAAATTATCCGTAGGTTTATTCTGGATCCGTGAAGTTGGTGAAATACACAGAGATTCGTAGTGAGTAGTTGTAAAAAAATAAAACAAATAGAAAATCGCTTTAAAAAAGAAGGAGGAAATTTTTGGAGATAATCTGGTTCGATAAAGCTTAAATCGAGTGGAATTATTTGAAAGGATCGATTACCGTTGAAACGTGAATTAACGATGTAACGTTTTGTATAAAGTGGTAGATATCGCTATTTGATTTTGTAAAAGTATGTATACTATGGGATGATCGGGAGTTGACCGTTACGGGAACGCCAACTGAGGTTGTTTTTGTTGATCTATGATCAAGACGTTTGTGTATATATTTCTGAGTCTTTATCATAGTAACTGTCGGGAAAGTATCTAGCAACTTGTACCTTATTTGTTTAGACTTAGTCTATTGTTTTGTAAATTTTTATTTAACAACAATTATTTCCCTTTCCAAATCTCTAACCCTTGGGTGTTATTTGAATGAGGATGCGAGCAATCACATGTGTCTATTTGGTCGTTACAACCATGTATGTGTGATTTTTTCCGCCTTGTTGGTTTATTACTTGTTTGGGAAAGATAAGAAGATCCTTACCATGTATCACTTTTTCTACCTAACCCTTGGTTTTTACTCGATGAGGGAATGAAGTGCAATCATGTATGCTACTTTCCATCGTTATGATTGTATATGATGGTTTGTCGCCCTTGTTGGTTTAAGACTTTTGGTAAAGACTACTAGTCCCATTCTTTAGCTTATTCGAGTTAAGGTTTAAATGCGGTCATATGTGTCTATCCCATCATTATAAGTGTGTATGTATGGTCTTTGTCACATTTACTAGAATATTGGTATCGATATAGATTAGAAAAGTGATTAAACCCTTTAACTTTTTAAAAACCCAATTTACCTTTATAAACTTATTACTCCTTAGCTCTAGTGGTGGAGATGCGTATCCTTGCCAAGCCTATGATAGAATACTCATGACGACTAAGAAATTGAGCGAATTAGTTACAAGTTACAACATAGATTAGTCGAGTGATTTGAGTGTTTTCATCTACCTATTTCGTGAGGTGCTTGGTTGTGTACTAGTAATTGATCGAATAAATGCTTAATGGAAAAATCCTTAGGAATACATTTTTATAAATTTTTAAAGGCTACATGAGGACAAGTAGGATTCAAGTGGGGGGATATTTGATGACATCAAATAACGTCACTTTTATAGCATCATTTATCCCATGTGAAGATTAGCTAAAAGGTGCGCATTCTGGAGCTTAAACGAAGAAATCTGAAGAATACTATTTTGACAACAAATACGTCATATCCATCAAGAAAGATACGGCGTATCCATGCCTACACTTCACAAGAAACCACGAAGAACAAAGTCCAATACGCCGTATCCAGAAGACCTCTATACACCGTATCCAATATAAAGTAATAAAATATTCTGGAAGATATCGAACGTGGTCCCTACTCTAAGAAACCCCCAATACGCCGTATCCAACTCTCTCGATACGCCGTATCGACCAAATTACAGATAGTATAAATAGAAAACCTAAAAATGGGTTTTTCAGGGTGCTTGATCATATTTTTGATACCTTAACCACAAAAGTCTATTTTTAGAAGACAAGAAGAGCAGAAGAGGTCAAGCAAAGCTACTAATTCCATAGGAAACACCTTGTAATCTCCTATACTCTAGTAATCGTTCGATTTTTGGTATCATTCGTTTAACTCGGTTAGTTTACCTTAGTTGATTGATTATTCTTGTATTGATTACAATGGTTAAGGGCTAATACCCTTGGGTATTAGCCATGATTATAAAGATTTAAATGTTTGGTTTGTTTATATCGATTGCTTAATTTATCGTTGGTCGTTGATTATGTTTATCAATTTATACTTGTTTACGTACTTTTGTATGCGACATATCATTCAATTGGATCTAGTGGTACCGATCAAGTTAGCTAGATGCCAGGATGACTCTCCATATAGTGATTTATATATCTAGAATAATAGGATCACAAATAATGCCCTATCTTTACCTTTTGTTTATGTGAACAAGTTGGACTAGCAGGTGACCTAGGATCAACAAATAACGTACTGATTCCTTTGGTAAAGACTTGGACAGTGGACTACTAGAATATAAATTGCCATTAAGCAGTAAGTGGGTAAAGTCTCCATGAGCTAGGGTTTAATAAGATCACCATTATTAATCTCCTAAGATAGATTATAATCAGCGAATAGGATGCTTTATGCGGATGTGTTTAATTGTGACAGAGCTCTACGTGTCTAGGTTTTAGGAAGAAGTCTCGCCTAAATCTTGGAAAGATATGCCGTCTCGAGATAAGCACTCATTGCAAAAAAATAAATAAACCAACATTTTAATTGAATTAATCATGGTTAATACGGTTTTTTTTAAATCGGCTAGACCGCTCTTCTATCTTTTGATTATTTGCGTGCGTGTGTTATTGTGTTTTAAATTGACTTAAGTCACCACAAAACTTGTGCCAGTCTCTCAGACTGAAAACCCCCTTTTATCCGTTAGAATTAGGATTAACATAGGTTTAGCATAGGTTTAACATAGATTAGAATTAACATAGTTTAAATTAACGTAATTTAGTTAACTAAAATATTGATAGAATAAAAGATTAACGCTCTCGCTCTTAATAATCGACACCCTACTTACCAATGAAGCTAAATCTAACCAGGTACACTGCCAGTTAAAGTGTTGTTTTAGGTAAAGTTGGCAAAATATAAATGTAAAACTTGATAACTAAAATAACAACCTACATAACGACACATTAGACATCAACATGTTACATCAATCCCCTTTATTTAACAATCTCAAAACCGAATGAGCACCAGAGGATCCTTTTGTGGCTAACGGTGTAACTTACCCATGAGGATGCTATCTTATTAACAAGATATATCTGGAATTGGCGACACTCGTTAAGACGATTCCAGAACCAGTTGAGGATGACTACAAGCGAATAAAGTATAAGCAATAGTAGGAATCAGCAAGGAAAGATGTGAAATGAGCGTTTGGTGTTATGAAGAAGAAATGGGCCATACTAGCCATTCCCGCACGAGCGATGAAAAAAGAAAGAATAATGAATATGATGTATACATGCATCATATTACATAATATGATTCGGAAACACAAATGAAATGTGATATCTCTCAATTGGTACCCGAATGAAGCACATCAACCAGACGACCTTTTACAATCCGATGAACAAATGCGAAAAGTTATGAGGCACATCAAATCGTCACAAGCGCATCAAAACCTTCGCGCCGATTTGGTCGAACACTTGTCTCGTAATGTTTAATTTTAGCTTTAAATGTAATATTTAGAGAGACGAGCGATATCAAGTCTCGAGAGCGCGAGTGAGAAGTTTTTAGATTTATGAATAAAATTTTAATTAATCGTTTTAAACGATTTTAATTTTGTGCTTTACATTGAGATATACATTTTATTTTATGAATAAAAGTGTTTAAATAAAAAAATAGGTGAATGGTGAGTGTTAGTGATGATGAAGTATGGTCTCCTCCGGATACTTTGAGGAGACAATAACTATTAACTCCTAATATTAAGACAAAACCACTCCATGTTGGAACGGTCTACTGGAATACGCTTGGCGGCTGTGACGAACGCCACCTATCAGTCCAGATGACAAACTAGGAGTAGTGTCTCCTCAGGATGTAAGGAGCAGCTAGTCTCCTCAGGAGGTAAGGAGCAGTCAGTCTCCTCGGGAGGTAAGGACCAGCAAGTCTCCTCAGGTGGTAAGGAGCAGCCACTTTCCTCAAGAGGCAAAGGGCAATACCTATGCAAGAGGTAGAGCATTGTCTCCATCAAAGCTAGTACACTGACGATTGAGAGCGGTCGGATGGAACAGACGTCTGGTCTACAACCAGTACTTGGAGCATGGAGACAACTTTGACCCCGAAGACCAAGTATGATTCATGCTAGCGACTGACGTGCTGCCTCTAGAAGACAACTTAGCTCCCACAATGCTCTTATCTTGGAGCTAAGCCCAAGTAGTATATAATGAACTATTTACACACATAAACAAGGTAAGTTACACACATATACTTCCCCTTACTCTCTCTCTCTCTCTTTAGTTTCTTTCACCAGAACTTATACCAAGCGTGTACTTATCCTTACGCCGAAGCTTGGTCTCAGATTAAAACCCCGGGGCTAGCTAACGGTGTGTTAGCCTTAATTATATTAAGTCAAACAAGAATGTTATCGGTCTTAGAAAGTCAAACAAGGTCTTGTATTGTAATAGGCTAGTCGGGTTCAACGGGCTTGGATTGTAATCTACTATTGTCCGTGTTTCAGGCTCAAAGCCCAAGTTAAACCAAGCCCGGCCCGTTAGATAGCCCAAGTGCCAAACATAAGGCAAAAGGGTATAAATATCCCTTCACCACACTTGGTGAAGGGTGTTGGTTGCATTTTCATTCTTTTGTAACTCACCACTTCTCTCTAATCTAATATTCTCTTTGTTTCTCTCTCTACTTTCTCTCTCAAAGATTTCTTCTTATTTTCTAGCATCTTGGTAAAGAACATAGTTGTGTAATGGATTAAATACATGGGATAACATACCAGAGCTAAAGGGGTGTTTAGTGATTGACTTTTCGTGGTTTATTATTGGTTTGTTTTTTTTTCTTTGGTTTCGAAGAAAAAAGCAAGAAAAAATCTCCACTATCTACACACACACTTTGTCTCGTGGTTAAATGTGGTTAAGACTGGAGACTCGAGTGTGCCGAGAGAGATCTCACTCGACACGTCCTTGTGCGCGAGGAGCGAGGTTACTACACACACACAGTTTAAACATCTTGGCGATAGTTTCTTACTAGAAAGGTTGAAGATTTCACTCTTGGCTGCTTTTTGACTATCGAAAATGTTCGTGCGTCTCGTGCTTTTGACGTATTCAGTGCGTTATGACTATAATAGTTGTTCGTTTTGTAGATAGTCAGTGAAGTGTGATTCGTTAGTCACAGCATGTAGAGTGTATTTGTGTTTTGGGATCCTATGGTGGAGTGTTTATGATGACCATAAATGCGTTTTACTAACCCACACACGTCTCTCCGACGCTACTGAACCTCAGCGTGATCACTTAGTATCACACACACACACACACACACACAATTCACGCGCCTAGTCGGATATCTCATTCTCGAGGAGCGTGTGCTGTGAGAGTGGTTCACATGTGCTCTTAGCCCTCGCGTTACTATATATATCACACACACAAAAGAGACTTTATATATCTCCACTCGGCTCACACACTCGGTAGCGTGTGAGTGAGTGTATACGCGAGAGACTCGAGTATTGTATATGTTGAGTGTGATGACGCGAGAGCGAGTGGGAGTTGAGGGGGGTATATATATCCACACTCTAAGTCCCGTCTCCGCGATGCCCGCTGACACACAAGATCCACGAAGATTACGTAGTAACGTCAAACACTATAGATATATACAGGTTTGATAATTTAGGATGTCACGGCTGGGGTAAATGGGGGAGGACAATGAACACACGATGAGCTGAGTACATCAAGTTTTGTGCGAGGGAAGAGTTATGGTAGTTAGACTTCTTTGCGGGTAGATGAGTGGGGTGATTTGTGTGGATGGAGCGGTTGTATTTGTATAGGAGGGGGAGTTTTGATGTGGTTGTTTGGGTTATGGTTTTAATGAATGTTTAGTGGTCAGAATTTTAATGAGTCTTATAAAGTAAAGAGATTTGAGTAGTGTTTTTAGGTATTGGTATGGGGGTATTAAAGGTAGGAGTTGTATGGTGATAGTGGAAATTTTATCATAGTGTTAGTTTGGTTGTGTATGGGGGATGTATACTACATCTTGGGGGGGGGTTAGGGTTGGGAGGTGAGTTTGGTATTGTTAGATTATATTAATATATATTAATTGATTTAATTATTTAACGATAAAGTTAGATTTAGTGATTAGGTTTTTGTTGGTGGATGGATAGGGTATGATGAGGGGTGGTGGGTTTTTGAAAGTTTTAGAAGTTGATGGGAGAGGGTGTGGTTATTGTGGGGTTTGAAAAGTGTTAGGATGTGATTTTTTTTAATATGAGTCTTTATAGTGATGATATATGTTGTAGTCCGTTGAGGGAATGTCAGATTAGTTTTAATGAGGAGTGTGTCAAAGGATTGTATTTTGATTTAGATTGATGAGAGAATGGGGGGGCTGCGTGTATTTTGAGATTATGGTTGAGGTTGATTTGTTAAAGAATAATGGGGTGGGCGGAGGCGCGGGGGGGGGATAGGTGTTTTTTAGTATGTGGATTTAATGTGATTGTTGTATTGGTCATTTAATTAATGGTTATATTAAAAATTGGGATAATTTTGAAAAATTTATAGGTTATTTGGGATGTGTTTTATGTAATTGGAGGTTGGTTGGGAGGTTTATTATTATGATAGGGTGTGGTGTTAGTATGTTGGGGTGATATTAGTAAGTAGAGAGATAATGTGGAGGTTGAGGATAAGTTAATTAATTAGAATGGGTGTGTTTAATGTTATTAAAAAATGGGTGGAGGGGAAGTTTGCTTGTGTTATTTGTGGATTAAATTGTTTTGGGGGATTAAAGGGTTGAAATAATTGTTATTGTGAGTATTATAGTTTTGGGTGGTTGGTTATTTTAACTTAATGGGGTTGGGGTTTCTAGTGAATAGTTGTTATATAGGTTGTTTATTGTATGAGTATAGATTGTATGAATTATGTGTATAGTTATATAATCACTAGTGATTGTCATTTATTGTATTCAGGAGGCGGTAGCGAGAGCCGGGAGGTAATGGAAAAGGTTGTGGGGTGGTGTGAGAGTCTGAGGTTTAGAAGATGCATGGAGCTGGTAAGACTGGTGGGGCAGGGGCGCGGTAGTCAGCAGGATCAGTGATGTCCGACATTTCTTAAGCAACACCAAATAAGTCAATGAATAAGTACTGAAAGACTAGCACTACTGCAATCCACTTGCACTTGTTGCTCACAACAAACAATTTATAACCATCATCTAACCATCCTACTCAAAATACTCAATATTCCTCCACCTGATCGCAACAGTCCTACCAGAAACAGAGGAAAAGCAATTTTGTTACTCTTCTAGCAGCCTACTTATTGATCCAGAACCTGCTAAACGGTTACTGAAGATGAGGAAATGTCCAAAGGAAAAGGTGATTGACAAACTCATATTTTAATTTCTCTCCCATCGTTCAAGAAAATCTATAAATCTACCAACACAACCTTCCCGAACTTCATCAAACACCATACAGAGCCTAATCAAGATAAATCTCCAAGATCAAAGAGGAACTGGGGTATAGAATCAGAGGGCAGTTAATGTTGTTGGGGCTAGGGAAAATGTAGGTACTCCGGTAGTGCAGAAGTCTGGGATTCAGTGTTACAACTGCAAGGAATATGGGCATGTATCAAGGGAATGTCAAAAACCAAAACGAGTAAAGGATGCAGCTTATCACAAGGAAAAGATGTTATTGTGTAAACAAGAGGAAGTTGGGGTTCAGTTGAATGCAGAACAAGCTGATTGGAAGGATGATACTATTGTGATCTGAAGAACCAAGAATTGGAACTCATTATATGTACGTGGCACCAACTTCAAGAGGTTACTCCAGATTCAGTTGACAATTCTGGACCAATCTTTGATGATGAGCCAATGCATAAGGTACAAAACAATAATGACAACTATAATGTGTTTGCCATGGAAAATGAACATCCTGAGCAACCTGAATCTAGTAATGACATATATCTGACGGAACAAGGTGACACCAATATCACTATTGATTCATTGGATATATGTTATGATAGAGCTCAGGATGACCAGGATGAAACTGATGATCTTGATCAAGAACGTGATTTGCTTGCTTCTTTTAATCAGTAAACTATGGTGAAATTGAAGACATGCAAAAAACCGTAAATAAAATTTTTTGGAATCATCAAACAAAGAGTTAGTTGATAAATTGAAAGGTGAAATTGAGGATTTCAAAACTAACAATAAAAGTTTAGATCATCCAAATAACCATTTCAAAGAGCAAACAAAGAACTGTCCAATACTAATCAGTTGGATGTTTAAAGACCTAAAAAGTTCCAAGCGAACTATGATAAGTATAATGATGTGAATTATGCGTCAAAGATGGAAATTGATTGTGCAAAAGCCAAAGGGGATTTAATGTCATACAAAATCGATTTTGAAAAGTCATCTAATGCATATACTTAAAAAATAAATGATTTAAATCAAACAATTTCGGATATGAAAAATGAGCTTTGTGCACACAAGAAACCCATCTCCATAATGATCACTAGCCAAAGAGGCTCAATTAAGCTTTACAAAACTCGTCAGACAAGTAACTTGATAAAGTCCATTGCTTTAGAAAACAAAAGTCAAGTTTTGAATGATAATTGTATATAAAACCGGCCAATCTGTCCAAACAATGAATTATCTTAATCGTAATTGTAAAACGGTTTTGCAAAATCCTGAGTTCCTCAAGAAAGCTCAAAGAGCGAATCCTCGTCTGTATGATATAGGGTGTTATAATGATAATCTTGCTTTAATGTTAGCCCTGAATCTGACAATCGAATACCACTTGCAAATAAATGTCCGATCAAAATTAAGCGATTTAATCAGACCGTTTGATTATGATCAGTTGAATAATCTTTATGATTGTTTCGTTCCACAAACGGAAAAGTTCGGCTAGACACAACACTAATTTCTAAAAAACGTCAAAGATGTGTCATACATCTTCTTATAAGGAATTTTCCAAAGAGTCTTTTCGTAAACAATCAACTTTGTTAGAAAAACGAATGGATGAATCCATTCCCTGGGATCAAAAGTGTAAAAGCTCTAAAGAACTTTTCAAGATTAAAAAAAAGTGTTGAACAAAAGACGATTTTTGATGGAGTGGAACGTTTGCAAACAAACAATTGCAAAGGACATATTTTGGTAACATCGATCCTTTCATTCAAAACACAATAGAAGGAAATTTTGGCCCCCAAATTAGCAAACTGAATGCGGACTTAGAACAATTTCACTTGTGTTTGAAAGAGGAAATGGTTGCTGATTTGAGATACTTTAATTCTCTTGAACATGAAGTAGACACTCTCAAATCTCAACTGGAAACTCAAAAAACACAGTTTTTGAATGAAATCGACCGACTTTCAAAGGAATATTACTATGCTGATCACACGAGCCGAGTGCGCGCGCGCGAGAGTGAGCTATACACTGATTTAGATGAATTCACTGATTTGCAATGTGATTACGTAGAAACCTGGGAAAAATATGAACATCTTGAAAAAGAGCTTTCAAAAAGTAGAACAATGTCAAAGAATTTTGAAGCACTTCAGAAACATGCGATTAATCTTGAACTTGATTTACAACAGTGTAAAGAAAAGATAAAAATGACAAATCTTTCAAAGAAATAACAGTCAAAACGTATTTCTGAAAGAACGTGAACAGTATTTTGAAATTCAAGACTTGAAAGCTCAATTACAAGACAGAAACATTGCAATAAGTGAGTTGAAGAAACTCATAGAAAAAGTTGAAAGGAAAATCTGTGGAAACTAAGTTTGAAAAATCATACGGTTCTATATCGACAACCGAATGCGTTACTAAGTCAAAGACAAATCCATTTTAGGTAAACCAGCTATTTTTTAGATTCTCTTTGCAAAGATAGGATTTCAAAGTCAAAGACATTTACCAAACAAAATGTGTCCTAATGAATTTTTTTCAAAACCAGTCATTGCATAGATGTTGCCTCGGGAAATGGTAGCCAATTGTCAAGAAACACAAATGTGATAGCGACCAAGGAATGTAAAAGTGCACAGAGTGCCCGAAAGAAATGAGCTTACTATGCAACGTGGCCAGAATTAGCACTAAAAATCTGGGCACGGATGATGATTACAAACCCCCCCTACAACCGTACATGGTACCAGAGCACAGAACAACAAAACTATGATACTTACACTTAAGACCATTCACTCCGAACATAAGCTAATCAAACAAGAAACACCTCAGTTGCAATCAAGACATTTAGGAACCAAACAAACGCGTGTCTTTTCTTTACAGGAGTAATTCCCAATACTATTTTAACAAAGACCACAGCTTAAGAGCAATCATCTGAAGATAAGAGTCATACTAACAATAGTCAAGGGAAGAAGCAAGAGAAGTAGAAGACCACCGTAGGAAGATTAAGTTATCAAATAATAAGAACATCTGTAACTCAAGCGTGTAATATAGTTGTGAATGCTAAGCAACTCGAATGTTAACTTGTTTGTGTCCTTTGGACAGTGCTTGCTATATGACAAACATGATTTGTGTGTTTTCTACATATATACAATGGCGTGAATCAAGAACTAGAACAACCAATGGCTATGCCTTTAGTTTCTAGAGAACCCAAGAATAATGTAACCAATCTGTTTGCAACATTCAATAAGAAACCAAAGCAACATGACTCGTAAAGACTCCACTGTCAAGAATCTACTAGAAACATAACTAGTAAGTTAAAGAGCTAGTTAGTAAGACATGCAGTTGGTGGTATCCTAAGTATACTCCACCCGGATATAATTGGACCTAAGACTCAAAAAAGGAAATGTTTAACCCATAGTTAGTATGCCTTTAGGAAAATGCAATCTAGAACTGCTAATATTTGAAACATAAGACTCCTAGTGTTCCATGTGTCCAATACTCCATCATCTTCTAATTCATTTATAGGCTCGTTTAGGTAGTTTCTATTCATACGTAGACATCTGGGTTCTCAAAGCACCATGACCTGAAATACTCAACTTCTAACTAATTTTATGGAGAAATTTCTCAGAACTGTCAAGTTTGGAAATGATCAAAAGCACCAATTGATATGGCTATGTAGATCTGGTTCAAGGAACAATTACTAACAAAATGGATTATTACTCTAGGGGCTTAATCAACAATTTGATTCTCCTTGGTCATTCTGTATGCAGATTTGGAATTGCTTTTCGAAAGCCCTACCATGTTATATCCGTGATTTGCAGGAAATGATCTTCTCAATCAGGTTACTCATGGCACAGATTTGTATTCCTTTCTCTGCAAGACTTCAACAACATCCTCAATCCAATTTGCTTAATGGCTACAAACATCGTCTCAAGCATGGTTATGGCATCGCGTTCGTCTATCACATTTAAGACTTCGACACCACAACTTGCTTCAAAGAATAATATAGTGAATGGCCTTCCAAAGCTGAAATTCGTCAAAGATCATCTGTGTTCCTTCATGTGAGCTTTGGGAAAGCAAAAAAGAAAGTCTTTTCACACTAAGTCTACCCCGATGCTTCAAAAAGAACGGTTACAACTTCAACACAGGACTTATATGGTCCCAAATGCGAGTAAAAGCTTAATGGAAAGAAGTATGTTCTCGTAATTGTTGATGACTACAAACTTACGTTACACTTTACTACTTCGTTAGACTTACTTTAGAACTGTACTCATCAGAATATTATAGGAGCGAGTCCGAATACTTGGACTCACTCTTGAGGTCCAAAGACAGAAACACATGGAGTTCTCAATGATTTCCTCACACTGTCCAAAGAGCTTCATGCCTCAAGTTATAACAAGTTGCGAAACTGACAAAGGCACGGAATTTCTTAATAAAAATCTTTAATGCATAGCTTTGCAAAAAGAGGAGAATAAGACACGAAACGTCACTAACTGCTCGACACGCTGAACAAAACGGCATTGTCAAAAGACGGAACCGTACTCTTGTTGAGGCTGCATCGAACAATGCTAAGCGCCGCTAAAGTTCCTTTGTTCTTCTGGGCTAAAGCAATTGCAACAACATGTTTTACTTAAAAAAAAAAAAAAAACAAAAATAAAAAAAGAAAAAAAAAATAAAAGTCCGTTCACCGTTGTAATTCCTTCGACATGAAAAACACTTACCATAATCATCAATGCCCGAAAAACCATCAACATAAAGTTCTTTCACATCTTTGGTTCTCTTTGCTACATCGTCAAAGATGGTGAAAATCTTGATAAAATGAAGGAAAAAGGTGATGCATGTATTTTTGTTGGGTATTCTACTCAGTCAAAGGCTTACAGGGTATTTAACAAGAGAACAAGAATGATAGTTGAAACAATTCATGTTAACCTTTGACGAATTGCCTCAAATGGCGCATATCAACGTCAGTTTCTACCCCGGGGTCCACAATGTTCAACAACGGTACTTGAACAAGACAGTTTAAGTCCCGGTCCACAAAGTCAAGAAAATGTTCCTCAAGTTGCTGAGACAGTAACAACGTCAAATGAGCTGGAATTGCTATATAGTCTGATGTTCAGTGAATTACTCAATGGAACTTCTCCTGTTGTGTCAAAGTCTTCCGCTGTGTGCATTCGGCAGCTTATAATAATAATCAGAAATTCATAAATAATAAATTGAAAAACTACGTGTGGAAAAGAAGAATATGGTTGATTTAAATGTAATAAATGTTTACAAATAATGGATCCCGATAAACGTCAACAACATAACACAACTCACACTTCTACAACAACCGATGTTGCAGATCCACCTCCATTGAACATTCATTCAACACATCAAACTCCAACTCAAGTACCAACTGTCACTGCACCTGAGAACATTATTCAAGCAGAAACCAATACAGAAAATGCACAATTTGACGATGATGAATTTATCAACATCTTCAGTACACCGTACAAGAACAAGGGGATACATCGTCTCGTCATGGTTGAACCGTACAAAACATGCATACTTTCTATCAACACCATCCTTCCGCACAACGTTAGACAAAAGATCATCCATTAGAACAAGTCATTGGAAATCCTTCTCAATCAGTTAGAACAAGACGTCAGCTAGAAACAGATGGCGAGATGTGTATGTTCGCACTCACCGTGAGTCGAACCAAACCAAAAGAAGATCAAGGAGAACAGCCATGGCTCATTCTTGCATGTGATTGAATCAATGCTGGAAGAGAACTATCAATAGTTGATCGACTAGATGTGTGGGAATTAGCGACAATCCACTTTGCAAAATGTCATTACCTTAAAGTGGCTCTGAAAACAAACGTTATGAGGAAAATACTGTCATTCCGCAACAAACCGCGTCTTGTGGCTAAGGATCTGCTCAAAAGGAAGGAATTGATTTCAAAGAGTCATTTGCTCTAGTTGCTCGGTTAGAAGTTGTACTATTGTTTCATTGCGTATTGCTGCAGCACAAACATTTATAGTGTATCCAAATGGAAACGTTAAAACAGCATTTTCCTTTTCTTTACGACCTCTGAAGAAGAAGTATACGTAAACCAACCAGATGGATTTGTTGACCCATATCATCCTGACAAAGTTTACCATCTCAAGAAAGCATTATATGGTCTCAAACAAGCACCAAGAGTGTGGTATGATGAACTCTCCAACTTCCTGGTATCCGAAGGATTCTCAAAAGGTTCTATTGATCCAACTCTGTTCATAACTAAACATAGGGAAGACATACTGCTTGTGCAAATTTACGTTGATGACATAATTTTTGGTTCTACGAACCCAAAACTTTCAAAACGATTTGGAAAACTATGCATAGCAAGTTTGATATGTCTATGATGTGGGGGGATGAAATTCTTTTTAGAATTCAGAATCCACCAATCCCCTCATTGTATCTTTATAAACCAAGCTAAGTATGCCAAGAGATACTTAAAAAGCATGTAATGACCTCATGTGATACATTGGTACTGCCACTGGCTACAAACACCTTGATGCTGACTGAGTGGTAGCACCGGTCGACCAAATGAAATATCATAGTCAGAGTCCGGCAGCACTCATGTACCTAACAGCAAGTAGACCAGATATTGTACATGCAACATGTTATTGTGCTCGCTATCAAGCGAAACCGACTGAGAAACATCTCACTGCGTTAAAAACTATCTTTCGTACCTTTAAAGAACACCATAACATGGTCTCTGGTATCCAACTGACACCGTTTCGAGATAACTGGTTTTTCAGTGTCGGATCACGCTGGCTGTCGCAGTCGATTCACGTTAGAGCACATCTGGTGTGCATCCAATTCTAGGTGGTGAATAAGTTAGTCAGCTTGGTCATCCAAGAAGCAGGACTGCACTTCAATGTCTTTAGCAAAAGCCGAGTATGTATCTTTAAATCTGCGTGCTTTCGCACAAAGTCTAATGGATGAGAACTCCAGCTCACAGATTATGGCTTCCACTTTGATAAAATACCAATGTATTGTGACTCAAAGGCAGCCATAGCCATCTCGTGCAATCCAGTCCAGCATTCTCATACCAAGCACATCGATGTCAGATATCACTTCATAAAGGAACATGTTGAAAATGTGTATAGTTGAATTATTCTTTGTCGGAACTGTAATACCATTATGCTGACTTTTTTTACTAATCTTTAACGGAAGATAGGTTTTAAGTATCTTGTCAAACGACTCGGTATGAGATGTTTGACTCCAGATGAACTGGAGGTTATGGCAATTGAATCTGCTTGATCCATCAAACATCAGTTTGTAAATATTTTTATTCTCTCTTTATTTTTGATTTATAAATTTTTGAAAAAAAAAATACAAAAATTCAAAAATAAAAAACCAACAAAAAGAAAATAGAAAAATATAAAACCTAGAAAAACAAAATGTAAAATCAGAAAATTTTCAAAAATACCAAAAAGAATCTTCTCGACATGTCTCTTGGAATCGATAACATTTACGTACCTAGAAATTTGATTAACATCGACACGGGCGTGTAAATGAAGTTCGAACAGAGTTTTCAAACGCTTTCAAAACGTGTCATTTCTAAATTTTCTTAATGACTTATGTACATTTCAGTGCATAACTCGGTCCCGAATGTAATAGGGAAGTGTACGCTTCAGTGCGCTTACTCTAAAATATAAGAGAAAGTCTCTTGATCATGTTTTTAAAATCGTTTGAACAAATTTTCGAAAAGAACTTTCAATGTCAAAAATTGTCTTCAATATCATTTTCGGTATTTTTTTTTCAATAAAAAGTGGTATTTGTTTAAAATGTGAGTTCAATCAGCACTCCCTTCCTCGAATAATTTTCAAAGAATTGTAGTTCGTAGAATGCCATTTTATGTGAATCAATTTTCTGAAGAGGGAGCTTTTTAAAACAAGCCTGTTTAATGTGTTGGGTACATCTCATTAAACTAAAGTTTAAGTATCCAAAACACATTTTGTGAAAATTAAAATGTGGAAACTCTATAATGTCAATTATTAAATATACATTGTCACTAAGAGCATCTCACTCTGCTTTAACATTTTGATTGTGACATAATCAATTTTTCCATTCCAATGATAAGTTTAATAAACTATTGGTATCCCACATATACTTTGAAGGGGACGAATCGGAATCTTGATTCATGCAATATTCGTGGTAATAATTTTACTCCCATAAGAATTTTTTCATGTCAAAATTTAATCCAATTGGTATTTCAAAAACTAAAGTGTTTTATTATTTAAAATAAGGGGAAAAATGTGATTAAAATATGCCTAAAGACGAATGGTGATTCTTTAAGACTCTAAGTGCAACACTTTCCTTCATGTGCTAAACAATTTCGAATATCGAGTCACATTTAGTAGGGGGAGAATTTGGAAAATAAAAAATGACAGAAACTGGTTTAATGGTTCGATCTCATACCCAAACAACTATTAAATTTCAAGACTATTCTGAAGCATAAGGAGGTTTAGGTTGAGGAATAAGAGTCCTACGATCCAACCAAACCGGAGGGAATCTACCCAAGGAAATCTCACTCCATAGTTAGAAATAGCAATCCTTAGGTATGATTGAAGATGAATGTGTATAAGGGAAGAATGCCGACTAAGATTGAGCTAACACACTGAACAATCTTAGGCAGAAACCAGGTCAATACCATAATCTATCAAAATCACCAAATGATGTATTGTGATATTGAAGACGACATACATGGGCCCATTGAATGCATGCACAACCCTTCCCAGCCCATCGTGTTTCTCTCAAAGAAACTTTGTCTCAATATGATCCCAAAGATACACACGTTATCTATTGACATCTCACTCCGAGATTGTTGATATTGAATAGGTGGCAGTCTGCTCCAGCCTCCGATTACTAAAACCAAAGTGCACAAATCGAGTCTAAGCCGAAGCAGAGATCCAAATTAATAAAATCTCATTAGGACACCAAGTCAAAACATACACTTTGTTGAACACCATAAAGTTCACAAGCGTAACAAAGAGGCCTACGCATTTCCTTGAGATCTTTAGCAGAACATCTGAGTGTAACTTTCGTATTCACAGTGAATATGGAAATCCTACTTGAGCCAAGAACGTCAAACAAGCTCATTGGTCGTGGACTTGCACGAATCTATATGAATCCAAGCTTGTGATAACTGGATATCAATTTTGGTCAGTAAGAATTGACACTTAATCAAAAGATAGTAATCAATCATGATTCACTCTTACTGTGTTGTCTGCTTGAGACGTTTCGGTAATGAGAACTACAAGGCATGATGACAATCTGAATAAATTGTGTTAGAAGATCCTAACGCTTAGAGCTGGAAACCCCTGTCAAGAGATTTCAATGAATCTACCTGATCACATGTATTAAGTATTTATACTATAAAACGGTAAATCGGAGGTTTAATGCAACAAACACAAGAAGAATGACAAAGCCAGTTCATCTTTATAGCTAACTATTTTATTTCAGATAAGACGACGGTGTTGCAACAGAAGCCATTATTCCAGCGAAGTCTGATTCATAAACCACGGCCTTACTCAAGCTTTTCAAAGTCTATCGTTAAACATCAAGATAGTTGATTCTAATCTTACCCCACCATCAAAGACTATCAGAAGTTAAATAAAGAATCAACAATTGGGGAGATTGTTAGACTTATACAATATGACAAACAAGAATGTAACAAGTATGGCATGTGGTCCAAAGCACAAGTTCTCATCAAAGGATGTCAAATCAAGATGATTCAAGTCAAGTAGATGATGTCAGATAACGACTAAGAACTCAAAGTCAAGAAAGATAAAGGCTCAAAATCAAGATCACAAAGCATGAATGAACAAAGCCATTACAAACAAGACAAGACCATAACAAGGCAAAGTATAAACGTTAAACGTCATGTCTTCAATGTCATCGGTGATACAGAGAAGTTTGAAGAAAGAGACCTCAACATTGGGGGAGATTGTTAGCCTTAATTATATTAAGTCAAACAAGAATGTTATCGGTCTTAGAAAGTCAAACTAAGTCTTGTATTGTAATAGGCTAGTCGGGTTCAACGGGCTTGGATTGTAATCTAATATTGTCCGTGTTTCGGGCTCAAAGCCCAAGTTAAACCAAGCCCGGCCCGTTAGATAGCCCAAGTGCCAAACATAAGGCAAAAGGGTATAAATATCCCTTCACCACACTTGGTGAAGGGTGTTGGTTGCATTTTTCATTCTTTTGTAACTCACCACTTCTCTCTAATCTGGTTGTTTCTCTCTCTAAGATTCCATCTTATTTTCTAGCATCTTGGTAAAGAACATAGTTGTGTAATGGATTAAATACATGGGATAACACGGTGTCTTATCTTATTTCAGCTCAGGGTCGAAGAAGATGCTCTAATATCCAAAGGACCAGCAGTTGAGTCACACTCATGAATGACTACGCACATCAACTCTAGGACGAAGAAATGTTACCAACTTTCGAATACTAGCTGCTGAAGCACACTTTAGAAAGTCCTAAGCATCCTTACAAGAATTTTTCTTAAACATTGGCGCCATCCGTGGGACCCTTATACCAATCTACTTGCTTTAAGCAACGGTTGATAGTATGATGGAGTCTCATCCGGAGGTAGGGAAACAACTTGAGCAACGAAGAATGGTATGTGCTTAATTTACACATACCACTTTACCATAAAAACGACTTAAAAGACTAAAAAACGTACCAAAAAATACATTGTATTTGTATGTTTATATTTGTATTATGCAGGAGCGGATATTCAAGAAAAGAACAAAAAGAAAGCCAAAAACAAACAAAACCAAGCACGGAGTGGAAAAGTCCAAGTCAAGTCAAAGTCAAAAGTCATCCACATGAAGAAAATACAACTTGAGGTTTGCAGTTTAGTCCTCAAGTTGTATTTTCTTCATGAGGATGACATTTTGACTTTGAACTTGAAACTTGGACTTTTCCCACTCCGTGCTTGGTTTTTGTTTTTTTTTGGCTTTCTTTTTGTTCTTTTCTTGAATATCCGCTCCTGCACAATACAAATGCAAACATACAAATACAATGTATTTTTGGTACGTTTTTAGTCTTTTAAGTCCGTTTTTAATGGAAAGTGGTATGTGTAATTAAGCACATACCATCTTTCGTTGCTCAAGTTGTTTCCCTACCTTCGGATGAGACTCCATCATACTATCAACCGTTGCTTAAAGCAAGTAGATTGGTATAAGGGTCCCACGGATGGCGCCAATGTTTAAGCAAATTCTTGTAAGGATGCTTAGACTTTCTAAGTGTGCTTCAGCAGCTAGTACTTCGAAAGTTGGAACATCTCCTTCGTCCTAGAGTTGAGTGCGTAAGTCATCATGAGTGTGACTCAACTGCTGGTCCTTTGGATATTAGAGCATCTTCTTCGACCCTGAGCTGAAATAAGATAAGACACCGTGTTATCCCATGTATTTAATCCATTACACAACTATGTTCTTTACCAAGATGCTAGAAAAGAAGAAGAAATATTTGAGAGAGAAAAGTAGAGAGAGAAACAAAGAGAATTTAGATTATAGAGAAATTTGTGAGTTACAAAAGAAATGAAAATGCAACCAACAACCCTTCACCAAGTATGGTGAAGGGATAATTTATACCCTTTGCCTTATTTTGGCACTGGCTATCCTAACGGCCTTTTATGTTGGTATTTTTTTAATTTATTTTTTTTTTTTTGTTTCTGTTTTTTTTTTGTTTTTTTAATATTTGGTTTTTTTTGTTAGATTGGTGTTCAAAAATTATGTTATTATATATTTATTTATTGTAATATTTTTTATTTTTGGCTTGGTTCAACTTGGGCTTAGAGCCCGGAAAACACGACAATATTAGATTACAATCCAAGCCTGTTGAACCCTACTAGCCTATTACAAACAAGACTTAGTTTGACATTCTACAGACCGATAACAATCTTGTTGGACTTAATATAATTAAGCTAACAATCTCCCCCAATGTTTGAGGTATCTTCTTCTAACTCTCTGTATCACCGATTACATTGAAGACATGACGTTTAACGTTTTATACATTTGCTTTTAAGTCCTTGTCTTGTTTGTAATGGCATTGTTGCATTCATGCTTTTGTGATCTTGAATTTTGAGCCTTTATCTTTTTGACTTGAGTTCTTGAGATCTTAAAATCTTGCATCATCTCCTTGACTTGAATCATCTTGATTGACTTCCTTGATGAACTTGTGCTTTGACCAACATGGCTCATACTTGTTACATTCTTGGTGACATAAATCATAAGTCTAACATCTCCCAAATTGATGATTCTTTATTTAACCTTTGATGCCTCTTTGATGGTGGGAAGATTAGAATCAACTATCTTTGATGTTAAGATAGCTTTAAAGCTGAGTAAGAGCAGTGTTTATGAATCCGATTCGCTGGAATAAGGCTGCAACACCGCGTTACTATCCTGAAATAAAATAGTTAGCTATAAAAGATGAACATGGCTTTGTCATTCATCTTGAGTTTGGTTGCATTAACCTCCGATTTCCCGTTTTATAGTATAAATACTATAACAGTGATCAGGTAAAAAAAGATTCATAGAATCTCCTTGACAGGGTTTCCAGCTCTAAAGCGTAAGGATCTTCTAACACAAAATGTATTAATTCATCATGCTTTTGCTAGTTCTCATTTAACCGAAAACGTCTCAAAGCAGACAACAAACAGTAAAGTGAATCAGATAGTTACTATCTTTCCTGATTAAGTCGTCAAAATATTTACTAGACCAAAAATTGATATCCAGTTATCACAAGCTGATTCAGATAGAATCTTGCAAGTCACCGACCAAGAGCATGTTGACGTTGGCTCTATAGGATTTCCATCTCACTGTGAATACTTAAGTATCACTCAATATTCTTGCAAGATCTCAAGATAATGCGTAGGACCTCTTTGTTACAGCTTGTGAACTTTATGTTGTTTCAACAAGTGTATTTGACATTGTGTCCTAATGAGATTTATAATTGATCTCTGCATGCTCTAGACTCGATTTGTGCACATCTGGTTTTAGTATCGGATGCTGGAGCAGTACGCACCTATTTCAATACAACAATCTCGGAGTGAGATGTCATAAAGGATAACAGTGTAATCTTTTGCAAATGAGACAATTACTTTTGAGAGAAACCCGAATGGCTGGAAGGGTTGTGTCATTCATCACTGGGCCCATGATGTCTTCTCAATATCACAATCATCTTTGATTTTGATAGATTATGTATTGACCTGGTTTCTGCCTAAGATTGTTCCAGTGTTAGCTCAATCTTAGTCGGCATTCTTCCTTTATACACATTCTTTTCCAATCATACCTTAGGACTGCTATTTCTAACTATGGAGTGTCCTATCCCTCCGGTTCTGGTTGGATCGTAGGACTTATACCTAACCTAACCACCTTATGACTTCAGAATCGTCGTGAAAATTAATAGGTTGTTGGGTATGAGATCGAACCATAAAACCAGTTTCTGACATTTTTTATTTTCCAAATTCACCCCTACACATGTGCTCCGATATTCGAAATTGTTTAGCACATGAAGGAAAGCGTTTGCACTTAGAGTCTTAAAGATCACATTCGTCTATAGCATATTTTAATCACATTATCCTCCCCTTTATTTTAAATATTAATAACACTTAGTATTTGAAATACCATTTGATTAAAATTTGACCATGAAAATTCTATTGGGAAAAAATTATACCACGATATTGCATGAATTCAGATTTCGATTGCTCCCCTTCAACAGTATATGTGGGATACCAATTATTTATTACAACTTGACATTGGAATGAAAAATTGATATGACACCACAAATGTTAAGAACATAGTGAGATGCCTTAGTGAACAATGTATATTATTAATTGACATTATAAGTTTTCACATTTTAATTTCACAAAATGTGTTTGGATACATAAACTTTAGATTCATGAGATGTATCCCAACACATTCAAAAAGGCTTTTGTTTTAAAAGCTCCCCATCAGAAATGATTCCACATAAAATGACATTCTACAACTACAATTCTTTGAAAATTATTCGAGGAAGGAGTGTTTTGAACACACAATTTTAACAATAACCACTTTTTAATAAAAATACCACAAATTAATATTGAAGACAATTTTGAACATTTGAAAGTTCGATTTGAAAAATTGTGTTCAACGATTTTAAAAACATGATAGAAGACTTCTCTTCTATTTTAGAGTAAGCGCACTGAAGCGTACACTTCCCTATTACATTCGGGACCGAGTTATGCACTAAAATGTACATAAGTCATTGAGAAAAATTTAGAAATGACATGTTTTGAAAGCGTTTGAAACTCCTGTTCGAACTTCATTTACACGCCCGTGTCGATGTTAATCAACATTTCTAGGTACGTAAATGTTATCGATTCCAAGAGACATGTCGAGAAGATTCTTTTTGGTATTTTTGAAAATTTTCTGATTTTATATTTTGTTTTTCTAGGTTTTATATTTTTCTATTTTCTTTTTGTTGGTTTTATATTTTTGTATTTTCTTTTTCAAAAAATTTATAAATCAAAAATAAAGAGAGAATAAAAATATTTACAAATTGATGTTTGATGGATCAAGCAGATTCATTTGCCAGAACCTCCAGTTCATCTGGAGTCAAACATCTCATACCGAGTCGTCTGACAAGATACTTAAACCTATCTTCCGATAAAGCTTTAGTAAACAAGTCAGCTAACTGGTATTCAGTTCCGACAAAGAATAATTCAACAATACCCTTTTCAACATGTTCCTTTATGAAGTGATATCTGACATCGATGTGCTTGGTACGGGAATGCTGGACTGGATTGCACGAGATGGCTATGGCTGCCTTTGAGTCACAATACATAGGTATTTTATCAAAGTGGAAGCCATAATCTGTGAGCTGAGTTCTCAACCATAGAACTTGTGCGCAGCACGCAGATAAAGATACATACTCGGCTTCTGCTAAAGACATTGAAGTGCAGTCCTGCTTTTTGGATGACCAGCTGACTAACTTATCACCACCTAGAAATTGTATGCCACCAGATGTGCTCTTACGTGAATCGAGACAGCCCGCGTGATCCGAATCTGAAAAAGCAGTTAGTTCGAAACCGGTGTCCTTTGGATACCAGAGACCCATGTTAATGGAGTCTTTAAGGTACCGAAAGATCCGTTTAACCGCAGTGAGATGTTTCTCAGTCGGTTTCGCTTGATAGCGAGCACAATAACATGTTGCATGTACAATATCTGGTCTACTTGCTGTTAAGTACATGAGTGCTCCGACCATACTATGATATTTCATTTGGTCGACCGGAGTACCACTCAAGTCAGCATCAAGGTGTTTTGTAGCCATTGGAGTACCAATGCTATCACATGAGGTCATACCATGCTTTTTAAGTATCTCTTGAGCATACTTAGCTTGGTTTATAAAGATAAATGAGGGGATTGGTGGATCTGAAGATCCTAAAAAAATTTCAACTCCCCCATCATAGACATAATCAAACTTACTGTGCAATAGTTTTACCAAATCGTATGAAAGTTTAGGGTTCGTAGAACCAAAATTATGTCATCAAAATAAATTTGCACAACAGTATGTCTTCCTATGTTAGTTATGAAGCAATTTGGATCCAATGAACCGTTTTGAGAATCCTTCGATACAAGGAAGTTGAAGAGTTCATCATACCACGCTCTTGGAGCTTGTTATGAGACCATATAATGCTTTCTTGAATGGAAAAACTTTGTCATGATGATAAGGTGTAACAAATCCACTGGTGGTTTACGTACACAATCCTTCCTGCAGAGGTCGTAAGAAAAGCCTGTATTATACGTCCATTTGGTACACTGTAAATGATTTGTGTGCAGCATACGCAATGAACAACCGTACAGCTTCCAACCGAGCAACTAGTGCAAATGACTCTTCGAAATCAATTCCTTCCTTTTGAGCATATCCCTTAGCCACAAGACGAGATTTGTTGCGAATGATAGTATTTTCCTCATCACGTTTGTTTTTCCAGAGCCACTTTAAGTTAATGACATTTTTGCAAAGTGGTCTGTCGACTAATTCCCATACATCTAGTCGATCAAACTGATGAAGTTCTTCCTGCATTGATTCAATCCATGCAGAATCAGCCATGGCTTCTTTGATGTTCTTTGGTTCGGTTCGACTCACGGTGAGTGCGAACATACACATCTCGCCATCTGTTTCTAGCTGACGTCTTGTTCTCACTGATTCAGACGGATTTCCAATGACTTGTTCTAATGGATGATCTTTTGTCCAACGTTGTGCGGAAGGATGGTGTTGATAGAAAGTATGCATGTTTGACGTATCAACATGACGAGACGATGTCTCCCCTTGTTCTTGTACCGGTGTACTGAAGATGTTGATAAATTCATCATCGTCAAATTGTGCATTTTCTGTATTGGTTTCTGCTTGAATAATGTTCTCATGTGCAGTGACAGTTGGTACTTGAGTTGGAGTTTGATGTGTTGAATGAATGTTCAATGGAGGTGGATCTGCAACATCGGTTGTTGTAGAAGTGTGAGTTGTGTTATGTTGTTGACGTTTATCGGGATTATCAGCAGCATGTACAGCGGAAGACTTTGACACAACAGGAGAATTTCCATTGAGTAATTCACTGAACATCGGACTATATAGCAATTCCAGCTCATTTGACGTTGTTACTGTCTCAGCAACTTGAGGAACATTTTCTTGACTTTGTGGACCGGGACTTAAACTGTCTTGTTCAAGTACCGTTGTTGAACATTGTGGACCGGGGTCAGAACTGACGTGATCTGACGCCATTTTTCTGTATCATCATCTGTGAATCCACTTTGACAATGGTTTCTGAGATATCAGCCTTTTCAGCAACCATACTCTGAGATTTTCCTGACATTACATAAGGTACCCTGCATTAAATCAAGACTTTGTTCCTTATGAACATGGATTGATGTACCTGCACTTACATCCAGGAGGTTTTTTTTTGTTTGCATTCATGAATATGAGGGATATCTTCATTTGATACCATGTGGGGGATTCACTGTCAACCTTGCTAATGCAAGAGTCGAATAACTTTCTGTACGAATCCACCTAAGACCAACATATTTGAAAATTCTTATCCGAGGGTTTCACCTTAGAACAGATCTAGGAGATGTTTTCTCATTACACAGGCGAAGTCTTATTAGTGAGAAAACCTATGTTACCCTGTAAAGGATCTGTCTTACCAAGTTTTTGGAGTATGATCTTTTGTTCTAGTGTTTGTTACTGTTTTGGTCTGTATAGGATTGAATCTTAGCACGTGAATTTACTTCCTTCAGGAGTTTTGTTATACAAGCATCGTGATTTGTATTAAAGACACACTTATGACATGTAGAACAAACAAAGTTTTTGGAATCTGAAAAAGAATTAGAACTCTTAGAGTGACCTGCTTTAGGCACAGCCGTTATCGTAACGCGACTACTCTTAGATACAAAGCAACTCCTAGTATGTATTGTTTGGTTTGCTCCTAGGGTTTGGTGTCCTATCATCGGTTAGTGGTTTGAATTCTCGCAGAAGTAGGCACACTAGTTGTGAGCTCCTATCTCTTTCTTGTATCTTTTTCTTAGTACATTCTAGTTAGTGATTATGAACCATGTCATTTGACTAAATCTTGGCATGTTTCTTAGAACTATTCCTAGTTGAGCGAAGGTTGCAATCTTTGTTCAGGTTTTGCAGAAGGTGGATTCTGTTTTCTTAGGCAAATAATGTTGAGTGACTGGTTTTGACAAATTCTTGTTCACATCAACTTGGGAGGCAAACCGTTGTTTTGAAATTGAGCTTCTGCAGTTTTAACACGCATAGGTTGTTAACATAGATTGGTTTCTTATGATGGTAACAACGGTTTCCCCAAGACTGACGTTTTAATCAAATTAGTATCTACACTATTTCCTTTAATTCCTTAAGTCATTTTTTTAAGCAGCAGTTGCAAAACCTTTTCCTGATCTGAGCTTTTTATTTTCGGCATTATTTGCAAGCATAAGAATGTTGTCTGCTTCTGTTTAGTCTTCGATTCTCATGATTTTTATTTAAAATCATACAAATATTTGTAATGCTGTTTCAAAGTTCCATTTTCATTAAGTATTGTGCCACACTATGTTCTAATTCGATTGTTAATGTTTCCAGTACATCAAATTCCATTTCATCTTGGCTTTATTTAATTGTTTCATCAAAATTTGACTCATGTTGCCCCTGATTTTAAAGAATTGATTCTTGATATTTATGTTCGAGAGCACATGCAATGTGCTTCCATTCTTAAAAAATCTTTTTGAAATTGGGCAACTGTCTCTTTAAGCAAAATATTTTCAGACTCGAGTGATTGTTTTGAGTATTCAGTTGTCTGGTTATCAGGTGATGAATCAAGCATATGACTTTTAACTTGACATGTTTCCAGGATACTGGTTCAACCTACTTCAACAATGATTTCAGCGTTCGGCTCGTATGTGTTGTCCATATAAGCAAAGTTATTGCCAGTAAAACAGTAATTCTACTCAGCCATGGATCTTCGTCATAAATGGGTTGATATTGCATATCAGCATCTATATCAATTCCTCTGACCTGCTGTTTTTTTTCCTGTCATCTTGCATTCGTTGAGTCTGTCCTAATGACTTTCTGTTGTCATACCAAATCAGCATTCCAATGTTTACCACGTATCAATTTACTCTCTTGCGTCCTGCATCTGTCTTTTATTCATCCTTCTGTCATATGTCTTTGAATGACGTGTTTCTTTCGCAACCGGATCTTCTTAACATTACCCAGGTGTTGGAGCAGTGTATCTCTGAAGTTTGAACCTGAGTTCCAGTTATTCAACAAAGTACGTGTCTGTCATTTGACTATCATAATCCAATGTAAAATTTGAATCGATGAACTTATAGAATAGTTGTTTACCACCAAAAGGCTGCCATGGTCCATCTCTTGAAATTCATTCTTGTCAAGTTGCTTTTGTAGTTGATCTACGTTAAGGAGCATTGTACTTGTGAAAGTATCAACATCTTGACCAAAGAGTGACATGAATGCCCGTCTGAATCCATGTTCGATGTGAGTGCCTTTTAAGTCATCTTTTGAAAGAACTTGAAGGTGTGAATGAAGAGATCGAAAATATGCCATGCAATCTTTCTTTTGTTTTGACATCTTGTATTTGATTGCAGTGAACATCTTGTGTTTCAGAATTTCAAGCTGCATTCCCTTTGCTGATTCGCTGGATGCAGTCTCTGAATTACTGTCTTCTTTCTCAGAACACAGAGTTTGTTTGACAACTAAAATCAACTTCAATGGAATTCAGATTCACCTGCTTGGGTTTGTGGTGTATGATCTTCTTGTGTCTGCATCAACGTCTTTTGTTTCAACAATTGTGGAGTTCGTTGTTGATGAAGAATTAACTCAAGCATGTATTTCCCGAGGGAATCCATGTTAAAGATCATTGCATCGTAAAATGATTGAGCATCATATCTTGTATAATTCTGCATACGCTCTTCGAATTCTGAATGGAAAGCATTTTCAAACTTTGTTCTGAGATCAGTCAAAGTAGTTGTGCAATCAGTCCTAGAAAGTATATCTTTAGTAAGATGTTGTTCTAGTAAATCCAAGTCTTGAGAGAACGTTCTCTTGAAGATAGGCATCGTGCCATAATCTTGTAAAGTTTCTGAGAGAAACTTAAATAGAGACTTGATTTCTTTAAGACTGTGCATGCATCTACTTCTTGAAAGTTGTGTCTTCTCTTGAATGTTAGAATTTGAACACGAAGAAACTGTGACATTCTGAAGAACACTTGATGTTTGAGTTTGCAAATTGGTATTTGAATTTGACATTATGAATGATGTTGTTGTAAATGGATATCGGATCTTAAGTGTTATGAAGTGATTGATTGTGGTTTTAAATGAATTAACGTTCACGGGATTTTACACGTCTATGATTAAAACCGATAAATGAATTAACGGGATTTTACAAAATCAATAGAAAACCGTGAATGATTTGATTCGGAATCAGCGGCCAATGATTTAATTGTCTAAAAACAGATAATTTTCTGGCTAGGGTTAAAGCTGTTTGTTTAAATAGGCTCACCAAACTGAAACGGGCCTAAAAATACAGATGGGCCGTGAGCTAGAACAAAAACCAGTCTAACACAAATTCCAAAAAACTGAAAAATGTCAATAAATCATGGTAAACAAGCTTTTCGGGCCTCGAAAAATCCTTAACCAGCTAAAGGGTGGTTACAGCGTGATCCGTCACGTTTTTCTCTTCGATTTGAGAGGTCACGGGCCTAAAACGGACTTACGGATCAAAAGTTATGGCTGTTTTACTGAAACCCTTTTCTTCACACAAAAAAAATTTTCGTTCGGTCCAAAAAAAATTTGCTCGTTCGGTTCCGCTCGTTCGGTTCCGCTCGTTCGGTCCTCTCGTTCGGTCCGCTCGTTCGGTTCCAACGTTTTTCACTCGTTCGGTTGTTCTTCACAAAAACCAAGTGCGTAAAACCCCTTGACGTTTTTTTTGAACTGATGCGACCCAAATAAACTTTTTGGACCACAATTCTAACAAATATAACGTCGTTTCCTTTCTCTTTCAATAAGCCGAATCATAACAAAAGAAACAAATATACCGAATGATGAAACAAGCAAATTTTCCGAATCCAATAGGCTCACCACAACAAAAAATACCACGAAATCCACCCGAGGCGATTGATACCAATTGTAGGTTCTTGATTAGCTTCACTTCATAACACACAAATACAAATCGAAAATAAGAAAAGAGAAAGAGAGTTAGAGAGTGAGAGATAGATGAGAGAAAGTTGAGAGAGAATAAGAAAAAAGATATTTTGAATAATGAAAATTAGATATTTTCTTAAAAGAAAATATCTATATATATTTAGATATTTTTAGAAAATATCTAAATATATATATACCCCTACACATTTAATGTGACGCGCGGGATATTTAACTAGGACCCGGGCTCGGGTTTTGTTTGGGATTAAACCCGAAACATATACAATATTAGATTATCTATCGAGCCCGATTCCTGATAATATTTTATTACAACATTAACTAATTAAAGACCGAAGCTCCATCGTAGAGTGACCGAGATTCCTTGTTCGACTCAATAAATTGAGGCTAACAACACATGCATTTCCTTAAGCAAAATCAACACAAAAACTCTCTCTTGGCTTTCTCCTTACCCACAGCTCAAAACAACCTCCCTAAATAATCCATACAAATTTTTTTAGCAAGTATACAAGTATTCTAGCATCATACCTAAGAAATTCTAAGATGTATTGAAGGTTTGGATTAGCATTTACAAGGGTTAATTAAGAAATGTTCAAGATTAGGGTTTCATTGGAAGTTAGGGTTTTATAGTCTTGGAAGCTTGGGTTTTGAATTTAAACTAGGGTTTAGATCCTGTTACTCTTCATCACACTTCATCTTAAGGTTATCTAAAAACCTTACACTCTTTATATTTGTGATTTTATGTATATATGATGTTTATATAGTAAATCACCATCTAGGATATATATTAACATGTAAAATGGATTTTTACACTTGATCATGGTTTGATATACTTTGTCATATGCTATATTGATATTAAGAACACGTGGTAATGAAAGTATAAATATTATACAAGTATGGATCAATTTATAAAAGTATATATAAAATAATTGTTTAAAAGTTTATTTATAGAAGTTTATGGATAAACAAATGTGAGCACTTGATATTTTTGGACAACTTATGGACTAGAGGACCTAAAGTATATGGTACTTGTAGTATAAGTGTTGTAGAGGACTTGTAACAAAGTTACTAAACTAAAAACTTATAAAAACAAGTTTTAAACACATTTTAACCAAAATATCCAAACATTCTGTTTTAATTACGAAAATAAGGTATTTATTTTACATTTTTATGTAATACTACATGTCATGACGATCGTAGGCATAAAGAGAACTCGAAAATCTGAGCTATAACAAAGAAGATACGACATTTGCAAGTTTTACGATAATAAATACTTTTATAAAAGAAATTTTATAAAACACTTATTACTTTTCACATCTGATAAAAATATATAATTATTTTTCACAGAAATAACATATTTTTAGGATTCCAAAACATTAAGAATCATAATTATTTGATCAATAACGAAGGAGTTATAGATTTTTCACATTTACAATAATAAATACTTTTATAAAAATAATTTTATAAATATAAAGTACTATTCATCTCAGAAACTTTTTGGAAAATATTTTAAATAGATAAAACTTTTAATTACGAAGACGTGCTAGAAAGAATCACTAAAATCGGAGTTAAAACGAATAAGATATGACTTTTACGAGATTACGACAATTAAATTTATAAAAAATAATTTTATAAAGTTCATGAACAGTAAAATCACTGTTCGCCTGAGGGTTAAAAATATTAAAATGTAATTTTTTGATATATCTTTTAAATACGAGAGCGTGGACATAAAGAACGTTTAAAACAGACTTAAAACGAGAAAGTTACGTCATTTTTACTAATGTAATATTTATAAACATTTTAACTTTATTAATATTATTTCTTGTATACAATTAGATGGTGATGTAACTATATAGAATTATATATACGGTATCATTTATGTTAAATACAATATACTCATACGACCTATAATCAATTAGGTTACACTCGGACACTTACGTGATGTTTTTCACGCATCTGATATATTTTGTTGATTCGTTTACTTGAGGTGAGTTCATAGCCCCACATTTTTACGATTTCTATGATTACAAGTTTTGGGGTGAGAAATATGCTTTGTTTTATAATTGGATACAAGTAGACATTTTTACATTATGATTACGTGTTTGCCTAAGTAGCGATAACCCATTGAGCCCATTATCATGAACTGTCAATTACTAAGTGAGCGTGATGTGGTTCAAAAGCTTTAAATTTACAATAACTAGAAATACCGATTTTTACTAAAAACACAACACTCGGGAAGTACACCCGTTCGTGTATAGTATAGCTTTAGGTAAGTCCAGATCGTTCCACGGGATTGGGTATTCTTAAGAATAGTCGATAATATTACGAAAAGGGGATTATCTTATAGCCTGTCACGGATCTAAAGATAATAATGAAAATTCAAGATATAAAGGAATGTTTGGTTGGGAAGCAAGAGTGGAGATGGATAAACTTGGATAGATAATTGGTTCATGAATTTAAGTATAATCTATTAAAGAAACGGTTAGTTTACTTAAAAGATCATCTACTTGTTATAATCAGAAATCCTTTCGGCCTTTACTTTTGATTATAAAAATGCTTTAAGTTTAATTCAAGTTAGGAAATAATAAATATAAACTTTCTTAACCAAGTTCGTTAGACATATGGTTAAGCATTAAACCATTTTATACTCGGGTTAGTAATCATTTCATTAGCCAATCCTCACAAGGCTAAAATCTAGTTGTCATAGACAAACAACTTGGAAATCAAGCATATAGTCTGTAACCGTATAGTATGGCCCGATCTATTTATACGATTATGAGCTTACTTGCTGAAGACGTATAACATAAGTCTAGCATAACATGGTCACGAACCATATCATACTAGACTGGGGGACATGTTGACCCATAGTATGTCCCGACCCATTTCTACGAATATGGGCCAATCCATTTACTATCGCTACTGGGCCAGCGGGTCGTGGTCACGGACCACGTCTGGGCCGCGGGTCGCTAGAACATAGCGCCAGCATGCGCTGTCGTTGACCAAGGAGTCATACTTTGACTCTACTTATGACCATTTAATGAGATAATTAATATGACTGTTACTTATCCCATAATTAATATGACCGTTACTTATGAGGTAATTAATGTATATCGGTTATATTAATTATGGACACGAAAGGTCTTAGGGTTTTACCCCCTATATAAGGAGACCCTCGTCTTCCATTCACAGGTATGTTCTACGATCTAAGAACCCTAAACACTCTCCACACCAATAATCACCGATTATAACCATAAACCGATTACTTACTCTCACGCCGGAGTCTAATCGTGGGAGACAATCCCACGGTAAGCCTAACGGTGCTTTGTTTTCTTAGTGCGCAGGTCTCACAATCAAGATTCACTTGGTGCAAGAGCCGGAGCCAAGCAACCCGAATTATACCTAATTCGGGCCTGATCTAGGTACATCCAACTTTTGTATCAACAGAGTCTTTATACCTATATCCGAACTAGTATGATGATCAAATGACTATTAAAGAATTCGTGTATAAAAATATCAAGCTTATATTTAGAAAATTCCAAAATTCAATAGTTCATCCAAGTTTAATCCATATCACCCATATATTCCCCAACCAAACATGTTAATCTACTCCATATTGATCAGAAAAACATACAAAACAAGTATGATTGATTCAAAAGTCATGATATAGAAATAGAGAAACATGTACATACCAAAAATAAAGTAGCAAATAATGCTCCTGCTTACAAGGTATTACTTTGAATGGAGATTACAACAACTTGCAACTTCAACTATAGTAACAATAACAACTCCTAACACCACCTTCTAAGATCAAATAGCACTTTCCTTCCACTGAAAACCTGGAATGTGATAAAGAACAAGGTTTATTCTTCAACAATTCCTAAGAACAATTCCCTAACTAGTGATTATAGGTGAAATGATAAGAGAATGATTGAAAATTGATATATTTGAGGAGCAAATTTCGTCCTCTATTTATAGCTAAAATCTCATCATCAGTTGGAGGAGTTGGGCAAGCCAAGAGTTGTATAATAATGGCACTCATAATTATTTATGTGTAACTGTCAGGAAAGTACGCCGCCCTTTTAAAATTGTGCACCGCACTTGGTGTTTAAATAAATGGCATTTACTTCGTTTTGAAGTACGCCGCACACAAATAATTATGCGCCGTACTTTTGCCTCGTTCATTAATTCCTCCTTGGATTCTCTTTTAGATTCTTCTTATAACGACCGTTAGTGCATTTAACTAGATTTCTTTGCATCGTTGGTCCTTTTCGTCACTTTTGGTCCTGAAATGAATATTACACAACAAACAAGCAAACTTTGCAATATTTTATGCGTTAACGTATATATTTAGTGTATTTTTGAGGGATATTTTTTATATATTCAGAGCGTTATCAAATCCCCCCATACTTAGCTTAATGCTTGCCCTCAAGCAATCAAAGCAAAAGAATTTCGTTTGGTAAAACAATTTATGATCACATGCATAGATAACGCGACAAAGCAACTCACGAATTTTTATAGATAAGATTCTTTTTCACACTCGCTCAATTTGGTAAAATAAATAGTAAACGAAAGTCACTCATACGCGCAGTCTGAATAGATCTTTCTAGCCTGTTAAGGGTGGTAGCCAATCTGGATAGATACAAACTAACTACAAGAGAAAAAATGACTATGAACAATATAAGTTATGCGGAAACTAACTTATATTGCTAAGAAGAACAATGAATAAAATAGAAATTTGATTATTATTGAATCTGCCTAGGTTACAGATTATTAACTATGAGGGATTCTATGCTATGAGATGCGTATGATATGATGTAGAAGTGATAATGGAAGTGATAATTTTCTCTAAACCCTATGGCTTCCTTTTATAGGTTAAGGAGTCCAAGTAGGTTACAACTTCTATTAATACTTTCCTAACAACTCTACATCAATACTATTAATACCTTCAATAATAACCTATGTAACTTCTCATCAGCATTAATGGTTTCTTTAATTAGTATTCAACATAATAACTCCTCATTAATGTTGTAACTCCACATTAATTTTGATTCTCTTTTTCACTTTGACCAAAAACAGTTTCACCATCATTAATTCATGAAGACTTTAATTCCTAACAATCATCTCCTAAACTTGATGTTCACTTATTAAACTTCAAGTTTCTTCAATGAAAGCTTCATGATCACCAGGAGGTTTAAATCCTAACAATCTTCCCCTAAACTTGATATTTTTTTTCTCAAAATCTTCTAGTTTCTTTCTTGTATGCTTCATGATCATCAGGAGGATGTATCCAAACACTTTGTCACTTCTTGAGCTGTATCTTTGTCATCGTTCACCTTTTTCTCCTTTGTAACCGCTGCATATGCATCATGAATCCTCCCCTGTTTGGATGCATCCTCACCCAAACTTTCTTCATTATCAGATAAGTGGTTTTTAAATTCTCCAAATCACGAACCATGGTAAAAAAATTGGTACAAAGAATCATCAATTCAATAAGGTCAAAACTATCCTCATCACTTTGAAGTGAATCACAAAAATGTATAGTTTTTGGCAAACTACCAGCCATAAACGGATTTGATGATTCTTTACCGGTTGCCGTTTGCCCCAGAATAGCCAATTTTTGTAGTAAAACATGGCAAATTGATAACCATATAGTTTTTGGGTAAACTATCAACCATCAACGGATTTAAGAAGTCTTTACCAAGAGCCGTTTGCTTTGGACTAGCCAACTCTTTGTTGTGAAACATGGTGAGTTGATTACCATACAGTTTTTAGCAAACTGTCAGCTATCAATGGATTTTAGAAGTCTTTACCAGAAGCCGTTTGCTCTGGACTAGTCAGTTCTTGATGTCTGTTAAACATGGTGAACTGATGACCATTTGTTGTGTGGTGATTAAACCAACACCTAAAGAACTTTCTCATAACCATCTTAGCTTTCTGATTCTCAAAAACACTATCCATAAATTCAGTTAAGAACAAACTATCCGAGAACTAAACTGTGTGTTGTACTATATCGTACACAACTAGCAACATTAATCTTTAAAGCTAGCAGTAGTAACTGCTTATTGATAGCAGTACTAACTCCACAAACTAAACGAGCAGCACTAATGACACCAACGAGCAGTACTAATGTTTAACTTGAGCAGTATTAACCAACTGCTTTTTAATGCTAGCAGTATTAAGTACACAAACAGTACTAATCTTGCACCCAATCACTAACCAACAGCATTAACTTCCTTCTGGCAGCACAAACATATATACGAGCATCACTAAGTTTCATACCAAACAATTTGCGGTATCACAGAATCAAACTGTGTACTGTCCGATATCAGATAAAGCTAACAGTACTAATATCTCGAACAATATTAACTTCTTGGCCTTACTACTGTTGAACACAAACACAAATCTTGAGCAGCATATTAATCACACACAAACAGCCATAGCATCTTCCATAAAGTACGATAATCAGCAGCAAAACATCATAACCTGCTGCTAATGTAGAGCACAAACCAGAAAAGCAAGCCAATCATCACCAACATCCTTCCAAGGGTTTCACAGCAGCTTTAAAGATGAAAACCCTAAAAAGTATATTAGTGTTTCACAGCAATCACCATCGTTGAACAACCATGAAGCAGCATCACAAATAACCACAATTATAATCCTTGTACTTTCCACAGCCAAAACAACAAACCCATTTGTACCTATAAGCCTCCTGTTCTCATAACTTTGCGCCTCCAGCAGTATTAAGTTACGAATTGGCAGCACTTAGTCCAAACGAGCAGTACTAAGTAACTTTCATAACTGTTAAGAATCGTTTGTACATTTATGTTCTAGGCTGCTATTGACTCCATGAATAAATATTCTTCTTAATCAGAACCTTAAGTTTCCAGCCAGCAATTTTTTTTTATGAAAGCACAAACACATTGATTAACTGTATAAAACCTAGAATTTTGTTGTAACTTGAAACATCAGCCTTCTTCTTCTTTTGTTGCAGCTTCATTGATTTACAAAACAACCAGAGACCATCAAACCCTTGTTGTCACGAATAACAACCTGCTGTGACAACAACACTTACTGATATTGCTCCTATTTGAGACCTTGTGGTGATTGAACCTGATTTAATAAAACAATGAATTTAGAGTTTCTAACCATCTTTTATATCAATGACAGCAACTTTAAGTTTTTTCTACAAAAAGGTTAGTCCACAACCACATAAACTATAAACAATAATAATTCATAAACCTCACACTCCATATGAATTTCCTTGCTCACAAGATAAGAAAAATCAATGTCTTTGGAAAACCCAATCCATAATTGACTTGAATCCTCCTAGCGGATCAATATACCCATATCTTGTCAGGTCCTTTGATGAACTATCTGATTTGGAAACATGGCCTAACACTTCTCGTTTTGGTTTCCAAACTAAACTTGCTGAGGCCTTAACAATATTAACCTCTGTTTTTGGCCTAGCAGTATTAACCCTATTTACCCTCATAGTATTAACCTTTTGGTTTGAAAAAATTGTTTTTGGTGTTTTTCTTTGATAAAAAGGTCTCTTAACTGATGAATGTGACTTATAAAAAGCTTTTGGTCGTATTACATTCACATTTGGTCTTTTAAAGGCAGTGGAAACTAGTCTGGCAGTATTAACTGTTTCTACTGCTTTTGGAAATGTTTGCCTAACAGTATTAACTTGACTTGATCTTGTTAATACTGATGTAGGAACAAAATCCCTCTTTGGGTGTAGGTGAGTCATTTTATTAGCAAATTTTTTATGGTTTACCCTCTAAGTATTGTTCCATACTGGTCTAACCACCCTTTGACCAGATCCTTTTCCCTCATTATTCAACACTGGTTTTCTAGCCATTCTGTTTTCATGAAAGTTACAATCTTTGATTAAATGATTAGGACTTCTACATACAAAACAAACTTTCTTTTACCCAAAAGAGACCCAACAATGACTAATTTAACAAGCAACAAATTTTCAAATATATATTAATCAACCTCTTAATTTAATAATTGGTTGATTGATTGTTTAAATAACAAGTTTTGGAAGCTTTTCTTGTATTGTTATTGTATAATTTAACCACATGCAACTCTTATGATTTACAGGGATTGGACCAGGGGTTCGTGGGGTTTCGGAACATTAATGAATTTTTTGATGTAGTGTTACTTTTTGAAAAATAAATTAATTTATGTTAAATAATCTTAAATGCACGTGGTCTATCGAAATGTGATTATATTATATTATGGTCACAATGAGTTTGGTTCCTGCAAGTCACAATGAGTTTGGTTCATCCTTGTCTTTTAGTTTTTTAGTTTGTGTTGTAGTTTCTAAGGTATTTTCTTTTTTGATTTTTTGGGGGTATCCTTTCTAATTTTTGGTACTCGACAGTGCTCTAATCGGACGTTTTCAAATCTGCCAGCTTATTACATTTTTATACACATATTTTTATACACGTTTTTCTACATGATTTTACCCACGGTTTATACACACATTTTTATAGACACGTTTTATATACACATTTTATACACATATTTTTTTACACAGTTTGTACCACACATTTTTTTTCACGTTTTTACAAATAAATGCATTAAAAAAATGTGTCTGTAAAAGTGTTATAAAAATGTATGTATAAAATCGTGGATAAAAGACTGTAGAAAAACGTGTATAGAAATGTGTGTATAAAAACGTTTGTGTATAAAAATGTGTATTAAAACGTGTGTATAAAAATATGTGTATAAAACGTGTCTATAAAAATGTGTGTATAAAACCGTGGATAAAAATCATTTAGAAGTTAGGGGCGTAGCGAATAACGTGTTATAAAAAATTTGTGTATAAAAAAGCAATAAGCTTGCTGATTTGAATACGTCCGATTTGAGCACTGGTCGAGAGTCGTTTAAGCCTTCGGCGAAACATTGAAAGTGGTCGGAATGACATTTTACTTTGTCGCGAGGTTTGTTAGTTTTAAAAATCACTATGATAGGGGCAAAAACCGAAAGTCAAATTTCTGCGTTTTATTTGAAATATAATAAGTTCCAGCAGAATCCCGTAAGGGCATTTTGATCATTTTCTGTTGAGATTCAGGTCTCGGTTAAAACTAAAAAGTTGTCCGAAACGTCGTTTCGCATAAAATCTCTTTAGAACCCGAGTCGTGAAAATGTGATATAGAGGGTCGTTTTGGACGGGTCAGATCTAGAAAATAAATATAGTATATAAAGAACTAACGATGCAATAATAAAATAATATCGGTTAGGTAACTATGACCGAAAAAACCTGTTAATGGGCCTAAATTTTTGCAACAAAAACAAAGATCGATACCTTAAATTGAGAAAAAAAAGACGAGTACCTATAATTGATATTGAGCCTAAGTTGGGTACATTTTTATGCGATTTGCCCTTGTTTAAATAACAAGTTTATGAAGCTTTTCTTGTATTGTTATTGTATAATTAACCACATGCAACTCTTATGATATACAGGGATTGGACCAGGGGTTTCGCGGGGTTTCGGAACATTCATGAATTTTTTGATGTAGTGTTACTTTTTGAAAAATAAATTAAGTTATGTTAAATGCATTTTAAATGCACGTGGTCCATCGAAATGTGATTATATTATATTATGGTCAAAAAGTTTAGTGCACCCGGTCACTGGTTCCGTCCCTGATGATATAAAGGGTTACGGATTCGACTCTTGGTCCGTGCTTACTTCAGTTGATTCTTCGTAGAACCATGAGAATTGTCAGAGCTAAACTTTGTGAGTTGAAATTGTTGATGTCAAAAAGCACTTGAAATCGAAGAGTTTTCGTCAATCTACAATGTTTTAGATTTTGCTTTAAAATAAGGTTAATACTTTAGGATGAAAGTTTCATTAAAATACTTTTTTTTTTCAGGGGTTACTTTAATATTTTAAATCATTGATTATGTATCTTATAGATTGACTAAGAAGGAAGTGATTATTAAATTTGGAATAACAAAAACATAGAACCAACATATGATGTGAGGCCGGCATCTAACCTCAACAACACATTACCTATATGATCCTTTATGTTTCGATTCTCACAAACAAAAAAGTCAAATAGTTAATTGTTTTAAGAGTCAACCTAGATACTCTTTTTGTCTCACTTAGATAACATAAACTAATAATGTAATATTAAATGTATGTATTATGTATGAACTATGGAGTATTAGGGTTTAACAATGATGGTTTTAGAAAAAGGGGAGATTGTTAAATCTAGACAAGTATATTTTTAGCAATAAGTTTAGATCGTAAAACATCAATCGAGCTTTCTTTAAGGACATGATTCGCATATGTGCATTTTTATTGATTGATACACGGTTTTGAAATGCTTGTAAAATTGGTTTGGGATGAGGGCCTTCAACGCTCAACCAAACTTGTTCTAATCGATATAATTTTACTATTTGCCTATATTTTGTTTGGTTCGCTTGATAGTAGTCCTCCATTAAGCTAGAGGTAGTGAAGTCAAGGCTTACACGTGGGGCTTCAATTTTTGCGCCCCACTTACGCGTGAGGCTTGTTACAAGAAGGGAACACTGGCGGGTGAGGCATCACTTATGGAAGATAACACCGTCGTTATTTATGGACAAAACTGAGGGAGTGTTGTGTGTATCTGGTGACGTATAAATAGTGAATAATGAGTAACTATTGTGGAAGTTGAGTGATGAGAGAATGAGATATGAAATGATGTGGTGTGGCAATAGAAACATAAGCGATAGCGGATATTTGTGGTGGGGGAGGGTAAACCACGACAGGTATCGTCATTGGCATATTAATTTAGGTTAGGAAATTTCTTATCATTTACTGGGCATATGTTATCTTCGAAAATTTATGGGCTAATCTAGAGAGATTTTGTTGAAAAAGAGTCATGAGTACGAGTCTCGGCTCGTGTTCACTTCATTGGTGCTCATTTGGCCATTAGTGTTGTCGGACTATTCTTTAAAGGGTAGACAATGGCTAGTGTCAAAAGAAATCAAATTGTTCATGCCAATCTAATTTTTTAGGATAAGTCAGAATATAATTTTAACTATTTTTAAAGTAGCCTTTAAAAATAAAGTGGAATGGATTAGTTCTACACATGATGTTGAGTATATTCAAAAAGTAGGCAAGATCTAGTCAAGCCATTGGTCGGTTGACCTTTTTCTTTTGTTCTTAGTTTGACTTTTTCTTTTCAATCTCATAATCATCTCTCCATGTGAAAAACACAATAATGAAATCAATGATCATCTATCTTTATATAGCTTATTTCCTTACTACGTTTTTTAAAGCTTTATAATCCATTAAATTTTATGTTAATATTATATAAGCTATTTTAGATAGTTATTACAATACTTATTTTATGTATCTTTCATATATCTCGTTCTGACACAATTGAAATCAATTGTGTCGGAGCGAGATACATGAAAGAGATGATGTAAACAATTATACTCTTATCCAACAACAGTGCTTGTAAGCAGGGACGGACATGGTAGTTTCGAGAAGGTGCTACACATTTTTTTTCTATCATAAATACAAAATTTTGCACGATAAAAACTTTTTTAGCTAAGCTAATGACGCAGCATCAATAAAATAGCACAAAATATAAAGAGTTGCACATAAAAAAAATACACTTTGTGACCCAAAATGAGGTATAGCATGCGTCACATCCGACATTCATGTAGGTCCGTCTCTCCTTACATGTATATATATATGAGCAAAACTAGTTCTATATAGATAAAGCTTTTGAGTTTTTTTTTTTTTGGTAGTGTAACATCTTTTTGAAGTTTATACTACATATGAAAACTACAAATATTAATCAATTTTGTAATAATAAAAAGTTAGTTACGAAAATATATTGCAAAAGTGTTGTCCTATATTACCAAAGCACATGGCCTTTGATCATGCTTAATGTCATGATTGATTGTTGCATTTCTATACGTTTTGTTTAACATGGGAGTTATAGATATTATTTTTGGTTGGTCCTCATCAATTTAACTTAAATGAAAGACCTTTATATTCTTGCTGTGGCCCCAATAGGTCCAACATCAAGTTTAAAACTTAGATTTGAGATTCAGATTAATCAAGCTTTATGTTTGCTCAAGTTAGATTCCACTACAAGACAACTTGTTATATAATACAGGGAAACAAACTGTGCACGTGTGCTTCGAAAGCAAAACTCTCATATGCGAAAAAACGACACATTTAAGATTGGATTTCATTTTTGGTCAGATACACTAAATCTGGTACTAAACTACACTTTGTATGTTTTGTATCTAGCGACGATATGTTCTAGAAATTGGACTTGTAACTTGGGATTTCGAGTATTCTTAAACGATGGTAAGTCTCTCGGTATGGTTGAAGTCGTTCAATTTTAACCCCTTAATGTCCTTTGACATAACTAACAATGACCTAGTATTTCTCGTTAATGACTCGATTATCCCTTGCACATCTTAGGGATATTGTCACTGACCTCGCAATGAACAAGCACAACGACATCAAACACGTATTTAGATATATGCATTTTCAAGTGAATAAACAATTTGCATAATCTTGGTTAATTGTATACTTGGTACGGCGAACACTAGGCTATAAACGCGTTGGTAATCAACCCAAAAGTGCTAAAACTATCGTATTTTACATGAAATATTCAAGTAATCGAACTCAACATCACTTTCTACCAGATACTAAAAACCTTCAAAACTTCCAGTTGCAACAATCACTTTAAATGTACATCAGAACCTCAAAAAGTATCCTACGAGAACGTGACAAAGAAACAAGAGGCTAAAGATACACGTGGTCCTTACGATGCCAGCAATAAACTTGTATGATTTAGCTAGATGTGGCAGTTGGGCAATTGAAAGCAGCCAATCAAATATCTATCCTATCTTTAGAGATGGTTAATATACACACATTTAGCCCAAAGAGATACTAAATATTACTCTTAAATCACAAGAAGCCAGAAACATGCCTTGTTTTTCATCTTGGCAAGTTTTTGAGCTACAATCACTCATATCTCACCAACTGTGCATTGCCACCCGTCATAGGAAAGATAATTGTATATATCATATATCACCGCAGCACTGGTTGCATGATAAGTTAGCATAGTCTGTAATGCAGTGGACCCTTGCCGCAAAACTAGAGTCTTATGGCTTGAAGATGAGGTGGAATTTTAAAACACAAAAGCACATAATTCGAAAACAGAAAATAACTGTGGTTTTAGCTGATATGGTAGTGTTTATAGATATTTTGGTTTTGATCCTCGTAAGATTCTTACTTCTTGAGGAGTTTATGTACACTCGAATATTCATGTTTTTGTATCAATACAACTCAAAGTTCAGAGTAGATTCTACCACTAAGGCTTGTACAATGTTTGGGGCTCTATGTTCTCTTTAGGTTTTTCAGTGGCTAACAGTTAAACTTTAGGCTGCTCAAACTCATTTTAGCATTTCAAATTTTTAAATAATGAAAAAAGTTTTTAGAAGACACTATCCCCTTGATTGCTCAACCATTTAATATACCCTTTAATCACCTTTATAGAATTCACGCATACCAATTTTTTAGCTGAAATTTTTAGCGAAACTTTTAGGTATTGTAACCATAATGAGAGCTTCAGAAACTTTTTTTTCGTAATTTTGGTCAAAATCATTCAAATTGAAAACTTACCGTAATATTTTTAGACTATAAAACCTTTTGAGGGGGTGTTTGGGACTGCTTATTAAGCCTTGTTTTATCTAGATTGCTTTGTAAAATAAGCCGCTAGCAATAAGCATCTTCAAGCTGCTTATTCAAAATAGCTTATTTCACTCGCAATGTCAAGCTGCTTGTTCAAGATTTTTTTCTCGCAGAAGTAATCTTAGAAACTGTTTCGATAAGCAATCCCCAACAGTCTAACAAGGTGTCTCAGATATATTGCTTTTTGATCAATTCATCCCAAACGCTATTAAAAATGGCGTATCGTCTCTAATTTTTAGAGGAATGGAGTCATAAACACGTAAAATAAGCACATGGAATAACTAGAGTAACTAAGAAAATAAAAACACATCATGAAACTCTAGTATTTCATTAAATAAGGTGATTTGTATCATTGGCATTATATAAACAAAGAACAGGAACATGGTTAAAAAACCATTAATCGATAAACCTCAAACCCATCAGTAAAAACATTGGCATCATCCTCATTAACATTCCTGTTAAGTTCTACGCCTTCTAAAACCGGTCTACACACCATTTTATGACGCAACTTCCAATCAAGTGCTTGACACGCGCGTGAACAATAGTTTACGTCTCCACAGACTGAACACCGTCTAAACTCATGTTGTCTTGTCTCAGGGCGACCACAACCATCATGTGAGCATAACCGGATCTCTGGACCCGGTTTTCTCTCCTTGAACCATTCAAAAAGAAACTTGTTCGCTGGATGTGGTTCCTGAGCGGGAACATTACATCCAAAATCACTTAATAACGGGCATACATGACCCACTAAGTGAGGTAGTGGGTCCTATGTAACCCGTCGTTCTTTCACATCATTTGAAAGAATGGATGCCAACTCACGCGCGTTTGCTTGAATTAACAAACGCCGTCCTACAGAGACATTTTTATTTATCCCGTAACCATCTTGTAAACAATGTCCAAGTTCTCGAATCGCGTCAACATGGCCAAGAAAGGCTGCGCGTGCACATAGAGCAACTCCGGCTCGTAAATCCTTGTCATTCTTCATTCCACCGCTACCGTTGAACTGAATTACGGCGAGGGAGTATAATGCCGGAGCGTGAGAACGAATCGCCGCCTTGGCCATGCATGACGCGCCACCTCCACGGTTTTGCAAACAGTAAAAACGAATCTGTAACAACAGTCAAAAACTTTAGCTATTAAAATTATTTAACCTCTTTATATATGTAGTTATTACTTTGAACTAAATCCACCAAAATATACATAAATGACCAATATGCGTTTTTCTTGAAACAATTATTTTGTTACCTAATATAGTAAAAAAAAATACTATTTTGTTTCAGCTTATATACCCGGCTTATAGCTTATTTGGTTTTGGGTTTGTGTTTCATAAGCTCAATTTTTGTTAAGACATAATAAACTTATAAAAAGCTCAAGCCGAAAAGTTTTCAAATAAGCCAAAAAATGAGCTAATGAAACAAAAGCCCAAAACTAAATAAGCCATAAACCGGCTATATAAGCCAAAACAACCAAGAAAAAAAGTAGACACTAGAAGTGTTTTTAGGCTTGGTCTGAACGAAAACAAACACATAATTATCCGGTAACAACTCACCATGCCTAATATGTAAGAAGCTTCAGCATTGCCAGAATCCGAACACCTTTTAAGAAACCTTGAGAGAAGATTCAGACCAGTTTTTCGCCTTAACCACGAAACACTTCGATGATGCTTTCGATAACACAACTGAGTTTACTCCTAAACCATTTAATCTCTTACACCTGTTCAACAAAGAACACACAACATTAAGTCAAAACATACTAAGAAACATTAACTTAGTATTGATAAAAAAAGGTATGGAATCCATGCATACGTTAATAATAAGCTCATTAGATCAGCTGGACGAGAAGCTGTTAATGCGAGCTTGGTAAGGATTGATAAGACTAAATCATCTGGTAGCGTGTCGAATAAATCGTGTTGGGAGGTTTTTAGCTTTTTGTGGTTGCTCATTGTCTGAGGTCGGGTCCTTGAATAACATGTTCCTTGTCTTGTTTTCATTTCTTTGTAGATTTGTGTGTGTTTAGGAACATAAAGATGTAGGTGTTATGTGTGATGAATGTGTGGTATTTATATGTGTGTAAGATGTTCAAAAAAAAAAATATGTGTGTAAGTCATGGTTTTCGTGTAGGTAATGAAAGAAACACGTTACTTGCCGAATTTATTTATTTCTATTTATTACCTTTTATGTATTTTGATAAAGATATAAAATTAATGATTCTTCTTTCCTAAAATAACCGTAAGTAATTCACTGCGGATATAAAGATAAAAAGGTCGTGGTTTTCTGTTTAGGTTATTCGGGAATGACGAGCTTTTTTTACTTAGATTTACGCGGTCTCGTTGAATAAAGTTGGGACCGTTTTTGACTCTTCCATAATTATCACCTAACGAAGTTTGAACCTTTCAACTTTTGTTGAAAAGCAAAAGGCCTTACCCTATTTGGTGGTAGTTAATTGACTAGGGATATGTTTCACAAAATTAGATAAAGTTTGTAGACTAAGGTGAAGATCGAACAAGCTATATGTTCCTGCTTATTTTTACAAGCTGCTTGAAGTAGCTTTTGATTTTAGTAGCTATTTTAAAACTTTTATAAGGTTTGTCAATTACACAAATTTATATTTCATTATTTTTTTATTAAGAAAATTAAATATCCGTAAGCTTTTATAGATTTATGTGCCAAATGTAAAATAGGGTTTAGAGATATAACTTGTGTCTTGCATTCCTCATAACAATCGATACTATTATAGAGTGTGTTGGAATTCATTCTACGATTAATGCTTGAGCCCCAAGTAACAATTTAATTAACCAATACATACTAAATTACTTTGACGACATAAATAACTTTGATTAACAATTAGTTTGACTAACATAAATTACTTTGACTAACATGTAAAATAGGGTTTAGAGATATAACTTGTGTCTTGCATTCCTCATACGATACATAGGAGTGTAAAGACTATTTTAGAAAATAGGCTTGAGCCCAATACATACTAAATTACTTTGACTGACATAAATTTTTTGACTAACATTTTTACTTGACCAAACTTAATTACTATTGACTAACATTCTCGTAGTTAGGCTAACGTAATGTGACGACCTTTTAGCGGTCAGTCGTCCCATGTGGCAATTAAAGGGGGCGACATGGTAACACCATACGTCGACTCGAAGCAAGACCTGGTTCATCCAACTTTGACCATGTTAGGTAGGGTCTTCTGCACGACCTTTGCATTTGGAGGAAAGATTTTGTATAAATTAAAATTAAACTATTTCTTTTTTATTTTTATTTAAAAAAAAATAGACAATTCCCCCATTACTATAAAATCTCACTTTTTATTCATTTTTAGCACACAACACTTAACACTTTTTATAACTTTCATTATCTTTTTTAAAATGGCTTGTTCGTTAAACTCAACGACGATGAAATCCAAAGTTTGGTTTCAAAAAACAAATTGAACGAGATATGGTTCATCAGAAAGCGAATTCTTGGGATTTAGCCTTGCAATTTGATTATGCATGCACAACTAAAGAAGATCTTAGAAAAGCATACGAGAAACTGTAATCCATTCCACAAGAGAAGCGTGCTTTGATCGGGGGACACTTTCTTAAAAGAAGGTTTGGTAAAGATAGAGCTAAATCTTTCTATGTACAGAAATGCGACAAAACTAGAAAAAACAACATGAATGCTAAGTTAGCATGGATACTTGGAAAAATACAACATCCGACTCAGAAAACCCATATTATAGGTGGTTTCGTCATCAAGACACATGAGATTGGTGATGTATACCCTTTACTTGCGGAAAAAGAGTTACATCAAATTACTCTAGAGAAGAAGCCTTAAGAGAAACACTAGAAGAAAAAGCAATGAATGAAAAAGCACAGGAGGAGAAGATTAGGCAAAAACAAGCTGGGATGATGTGAATTACTTATTGGAATTTTTTTTTTTGGAGGGTGGTGTTGACGAGAATTGATTCATATTACGAGTCATCAGATTAATTAAACTAGAAATTTTTTTGTGTAATGTTGTTTTAATTTATGTTTACATTTAAAGTTTGTATTTTAAATTCATTATTCATATTTTTCAAATTTTGAATTCCAACGGCTAGTTTTTCGTTATAAATACCCTCACCATCTCCTATTATATCACCACAACTTCTTATCCAACTATCCAGATGGATTCAATTTCTCTAAGAAATATCCATGGGAACTACCAGTCTGAATTATAGATGATTTTGACTCCATTGACACTGTTCGCGTTTTGTCTAGTAGGGCACAAGTTGAACCATCTCCATATCACCCAAATCCAGTTTACCATAATACCCGGTTCTCGCGAGTGTTGTTGAGCTCTCTAATAGCTAATGTTGTTGAACCATCTTCCTCAACCCCAAAACCTAGTTATGATAATATTTCGGTCTGTGGGTCTTGTTCAGCGAGCCAAGACTGCTTAAAGAAAATGTACTTATTCTTGATCCAGATGGGCTTTATGTCGGACACCACAAGAATATATGCAGAAAGTTTTGTTGAGGATGGGGTGAGGATTTGATTTTGATCAGTGGGGCGTGGCGGTAGCGCCAACTTAACTATGTGAATTCTTTTGGTGGCCCTGTAACTGGATGTTTACTTGGGAGACATGACAACTTCTTTAAATGGAAAACTTGAACAAGTTGTTGAAATAGTGAATTATTGTTCTCCGAATGCTCTTGGAGATTTAAATGTGACTCTGAAAGATCTATCGGGTACAGTACCTGGAACAATACACTACAAAGTCCTTGATGTGAGTAGTTATGAAAAGGATATTACAGTAGGAGCTTCTATGATACTTGTCAATGTCTCAGTTTTTACTCTTAAACATTACAAAAAGAAATGTGGTTGAGGTTTTCCGTAAGGATACGGTTTCATTAGCTTAACATTATTGTCAAATCAAGACCGAAGAAGGCAAAGCATAAAAGTCAAATCAAGATAACCTCCAAACTGGGGGGAGATTGTTAGCCTTAGAAATATTAAAGTCAAATAAGAATGTAATCTGTTATCTTAGTCGTTTTGCAATAGGCTAGTCGAGTTTAACGTCTTGGATTGTAATCTAATACTGTTTATGTTTTGGGCTCTTAGCCCACCAAACACCAAGCCTGGCCCAAGTAAAGAAAGTCCACGAGCTATCCATGGCCTTGGAGTATAAGTACCATCCTCCTAGCTTGTTTGGAGGGTGTTGGTTTTCATTTGTTTCACATAGTGATAATCATACCACTCTTTTCCTCTCTTTAATATTCTTTTTATTTCCATTTCTTTTCTTATAGCTTATTCTATTTGGCTTGTTATTATGCTTATTTGGTTGTGATATGAGTTAAGTTTGTGGATAATTAGAAGCAAATGCAACCAACCATGAGTGAAACATCAACAAATGAATCATCATAACATATAACCATAAACCAATTTAGTTAACCCTAAGAATCATCAACTCAACCCACAACCATTTTTATCACAAACAAAGTTAACCAACCCTTTTTATAAACCATAAAATTATAAACCAATTCAAGAAACCTTGAAAATCATCCAGTTAACCTTCAAAAATTATCAACTCAATTTCAAAACTAATTTAATCACAAAGAAAGTTAAATAACCCTTCTTAGAAACAACCAAAATCATAAACCCTAATATAGGAAAACATATACCTTCTTTAGAAACATAAAAAATAGTCACCAAACACTAAAACCACCATCATCAAAGAAACCCCCTTGTCTCATCTCTTATTGCAGTAACAGAGGGTGTCAAAACCCATAAAAGCAAACACTTGCATAAATCGCCTGATAATTAATAAGGGATTTCAAAACCCATAAAAGCAAAAAGTTGCTTAAAGCACCCGCTAATTGCATGTTTTAATTTTAAAGAGAGAGCGAGCGAGATAAAGAGGTGGGTGAGATCTGGTTTTAAAGAGAGAGAGAGAGCGAGTGAGATAGATCTGTTAAAAGCGGATTGAGGTATATGTTTTGTGAGGTGGTAGATCGGGTCGGGGTAGGTATGAATCAGATATACAGCTGGTTCGGTCAGAGTTCATGGTTAATGTGTGTGTTGTAAGGTGGGTGGATTGGGTCGGGTATGGATTGATACACTGGAAGGTTTTTGCCGGTGTTCCTGCCGTTTGTATAGTTTTATAATAATTTTCTATCGTTGATAAAAAGAAATAGTTTATGAAAAACATAATTACTATTCTTTTAATTTTTTGTTTTGAAAAATAACAATTTATTGAAACACTTTAGTGCTCTTGTTGAGGTATCTTCGGTTAGTGCTCTTGTGGATTCGCTTGTTGTGGCTATTCCTTTTGATGACGGGTCAGGGCACCCTTTGGAAAACACTTGATATTGAATAGTATGGGAAGTCGCCTCCCAGTGTGAAACGGCAATTTTTTTTATCACATACGAGTATTGCCCTAGAAGGGGTTTAAGGTCTCTAAAAACAGGTCATTAGGTGATGATTTCGTTTAGGTTAGTCGCAAAAAGGGTAATGGGAAGGCTGATAAGACTCGACTTGTAGATGGTATTAGGTTGTCTAAACCTAAACCAAACTTTGTTTACAAGCCTGTTCAAAAAACGCAAGGTGAGAATTCTATTATGGCTAATAAGGCTATGTCTTCTCTTGATGCTACAAAGGATGCTCCTACATGGTCTTCTATGAATAATTGTAAATCTACTTATCACAAGGATGATATTAATGTAATTCATTTAAGGAATTCATTTGATAAGCTTATTGATGTGTTAATAAAGCTTTAAATTTCTAATACTAGTTTTAACCGATTTCCAACTAACACACAGGTAAAGTATAACCCCCGTTTATAGCATAGATTTAGAACCAATCAGGTGACATAATTCACTGAGCTTGTAAAATTTTGACAACTCCTTGTCAGTAGCTTTCGTTTCATATCCTTGATTATAATCGTTCTCATATGGATCCACAATGCTGCATTTCATTTGCCACACTCCGTCACTCTCAACCTTCCTAGTGGAATTATCAGCGTAACTTGGCATCCAATCATTATGTTGCAACGATATTGGTAACGATCTAAGAAAAAGCAAACCTATTTTTCTTCCATACACAAATTTTTTCTAAATTGGTTAAGTGTTTCCTCGAAGCCGCAGGTTGTTTTCGGGGGGGGCTATGAGGGTTATCGCAATCCAAATATTTTGCAAAGCTTGGGCCATAAAATGGCTTTCCATTCTCATCTCTTTCCTCGATGATTTCTTCATAATCATCGTTTTCTTTCTCCTCTTGCTTGTTCTTGACGGCGGCAATAGGAAATTTTTAGAGACAGACACCGTCGAAAGTGGAAGTAGTTCCTTTGATTGTATTTATAATTCCTCCACAAGTATAAAGAAATCTTCACCTACAACTATTGGCACATCCTTGTCCATGGGTATATCCAGAATCAAGAATCTTGCTAGAATTATGGTTACACCAACTTGGCATAAGACATCCCTAAGGATTCCCATTGGTTCTGCTTTTGAATGATCTAACATTTTGATTTTATCCGCTATAGGTTCAGCATCCTGATGTGTTTCAAAAGCTTTAAATTTATAATACCAGAATTACCGGTTAATAGATGGAAACACACGGGTAAAAGTATAACCCACATATGTAGTATAATCTTTTTAGGTAAAACCAGGTCGTTTCACGAGATTGGGTATTCTTAGAAAAAGTCGATAATATTACGAAAAAGGATTATCTTATAGACTGTCACGATCTAAAGATAATGATTTAAATTCAAGATATAAAGGTATGTTTGGTTGGGAAGCAAAAGTGGAGATGGATAAACTTGGATAGATAATTGGTTCATGAATTTAAGTATAATCGATTAAAGAAACGATTAGTTTACTTAAAAGATCGTCTACTTGTTATAATCAGAAATCCTTTCGGCCTTTTCTTTTGATTATAAAAATGCTTTAAGTTTAATTCAAGTTAGGAAATAATAAATATAAACTTTCTTAATCAAGTTCGTTAGACATATGGTTAAGCATTAAACCTTTTTATAATCGGGCTAATAATCATTTTGTTAGCCAATCCTCACAAGGCTAAAATCTAGTTGTCATAGACAAACAACTTAGAAATCAAGCATATCGTCGGAGTCTTTCGACCCATATCCAGACTAGTATGATAATCGAACTTGATTAAGTTATTCAACAAGTCATCCAAGTTTAATCTAAATCACCCATATATTCCCCAACCAAACATGTTAGTCTACTCCATATTGATAAGAACAACATACAAAACTAGTATGATTGATTCAAAAGTTATGATATAGAAATTAAGAAACATGTTCATACCAAAATTGAATAGCAATTGGTGCTCCTGCTTACAAGGTATTTCTTTGAACGAAAGTTACAACGACTTGCAACTTCAACTAAAGTAATAATAACGACTTCTAACACCACCTTCTAAGATCAAATAGTACTTCTCTTCTACTAAAACTTGGAATGTGATGAAGAACAAGTTTTATTCTTCAACAATTCCCAATAACAACCTCCTAACTAGTGATTATAGGTGAAATGATTAAGAAGAATGATTGATATGGATGATTTGAGAAGCATATTTCATCCTCCTTTTATAGGTAAATTATCATCATCAGTTGGAATAGTTGGGCAAGCCAAGAGTTGCTTAATAATAACAATCATAATGATTTCGGTGTAACTATCAGGAAAGTGTGCCGCACTTTAGAAATTGTGTGTCGCACTTGATGTTTAAATAAATAGCATTTACTTTGTCTTTAAGTACACCACACAAAATGAATTGTGCTCCACACTTTTGCCTCGTTCATTAACTCCTCTTTGGATTCTCTTCTAGATTCTTCTTGTAACGATCGTTAGTGCATTTATCTGGATTTCTTTGCATCGTTAGTCTTTTTCGTCACTTTTGGTCCTGAAATGAATATTACACACCAAACAAGCAAACTTTGCAATATTTCATGCGTTAACATATATATTTAGTGTATTTTTGAGGGATATTTTATGTATATTTGGAGTGTGATCAAATCCCCCCATACTTAATGATCACAAGCATAGATAATGTGACAAAGCAACTCACGAATTTTTATAGATAAGTTTCTTTTTTCACACTCGCTCAAATTTGGTAAAATAGATAGTAAACGGAAGTCACTCATACGCGCAGTCATGAAATGTTCAAATTACCATAGGCTTGTACAAGAAACTAAACTTCACCGACATGGCGTAAGCCCCAAACATAAACATGAAAAGAGGTAATTTTATTTAGTGATAATATATATTATTTGTGGAAAAAAAGTTCATAAGTAAATTATAATCCACCTTATCCGTAATTTAACCAGCTATTCTCTCATATCATCATTTTTTTATATAGAACTTCACTTGGGGGAAACTTTCTTTCCCCCCATACTTAAGATAAGCACACTTAAGCTCTGCAATTCGGACGGATAAAATTTCAGATAATTTAATTAAAAATCTTTTCGAACAAAATTTATTGGTTACTTATATTTATAATTGTATCACCTCTTAATCAGTAAACGTTTATAACACGCGAACGTGTTCCTACTATGGTCGCATAAAGATTTCAAGCACAAGTTCTAGAATTAACAAATCACCGGCACACTCATATAATTTAAATCGATACCAATACTTCAAAAAAGGCAACAAAACTACAAATACACAGCCGTAACGACGGATGAGATGTCTGCAGTTGCTCACTCCTTAACTCGAGAAAGCTAAAGATAAAATCATCTTAGGTATCAAAAATGGATACCTGAATCCTTAGGATCTAATCCACATAATTTTTCTAGGTAGAAATATGCTAGTAATGTTATCAATCCAGAGTCAGATTGCTTAAATGTGATCAATAAAATGTCATTTTTAAAAATTTTCTTTAACTTTTCAGAACTTTTCTAGTTTATCTCCCCCTATACTTAATATAAGCATTGTCCTCAATGTGAAAATATTATAGAAAAAAGATAAAATGAAAAAGTGAAATATACTTTTCAATTGTGATCGATATTCTGAATCTTTTCTTTGCGCCAATTTCTCTCGCGCCTTTTCTTCCTTTTCCTGTTACGAATGTAGATATTGCATAGCACACAAAAAGTAATAATATTCCTAATAGATTAATAATAGAAAGCACAATAATATTATTTTAAATGCCAACAGAGGTATTTTACACACCATAATAATAATAATGTTTTGAAATTATTTTTAAAACATACGTGATCCCATGCGGTCACGTAACCAACTCGTGTCATCTCAACACTACTCGTCATCATCCTGCTGTTGTTGCGGTGGTGGCGGAGGCTGGTACTGCTGATAGTACTGGTCATACTACGGTTGAGCATAACGAGGTGAGTTGTAGGCCCCCTGCAGTGGAACACTGTAAACCCCAGCCATATGCTCAAACACTACATGATACCTGTCCCAGTGATATGATTGCCTATACTCCATCCGCTCTATCGTATCCTGACGTATCTCCATCCTACCCATCCTATCATATAAATCCTGCATAGATGCTCTCGGAGGTCTAGGAATACCAACTCTAGGCATACCCGGTTGTGGATCCTCAGGAATAAGTTTACCCTCAGAGTCGATCAAATCTTTAAGTGTAATCGTATCCAGATCTCTACAGTAAATTGGAGCACTCAAACTCCTTACCACGTCCTCTGTTAACACCCTGCACTTCCTAGCAAGCTTCGAAATAAACTGACCATAGCAAATTTGACTCTCTTTCTGAGTTCCAGCTCCTTTCCTCTTCATCCACTTCGCAATCACCCAAATTTTGGTGTCTAGCATCAAATATACAAATCATTCATCTTAATCTTAATCTACCCAGTCGTTCTTTGACACAAACCATAAGTGATCATTTTGTGGATCACCCTCAAAATTGGGTTCCTGATAGTAGAAGTGTGACTCTTAGACAAACCAAGGTTATCCTCTCGACTAATGCTTAACCAATAATCCTGAGTGTTAAAATTATCATCATTACGCAAACCTCCTTCAAAGTAAACATTAAAACCTTCTTCCTCTAACTCAACTACTTGATATAGTCCCAACCTTTGAGCAAACTCCAACAAGGTTAAATTGTAAGCTCGTCCACCAAGCCTAAACTTGATAATCTTCTTCGATTGTAATTCATCATCCGCGTAAACTTCATCAAACTCATAAGTAGAATAAAACTCATGGCAAAACTCGGCATAAATTGGCTCATTTATATTAAAAGCTCTAATCCACGCCACTAAAGTAAACATCTCTTCATCCGATCCTGCTTCACGCAACCTAATTCTTAACATGTCATCAATCTCTCCATCACAACCTATTTGGTTTAAGACATCCCAATTCACGACGCAAGGTGAGTAAATGTGTCTAGGAAGCAATTGGGCCAATTTAGTGTTGTACCTAGACTTAGCTTCTCGGCTACATCCTTCCCATAATAAAACTCATGGTGAACTTGTGGAAGCAACAGTTCTTCCACTTTTTGTCTTGTTTTGGGCGTTTGGATCGTGACGATCCGGCTTCTCCGTCGTGTGTTCCTAAAGTCTACACATAAAAAACAATCAACAATAAAGTTATAGTTATGTTAGAAATAATTTAGTACGATTGGTGAGTGTTTTAATGGTATTAGGAACATTTTGTAACTTTCTTATGTAAAATGTGCGGCGCACTTCCCTGAAGTGCGTCGTACTTTCTGAGAAGAAATGGGCAAAGTGCGGCGGTTTTGGGGAAAAACCGGCGCACTTTCTGGGTTGAAAATAATAATTTCGAATTTTTATGATTTTTCAATAATAATTTTAAATATAAATTCATAATATGAACAGTGCACTTTCAGATTTGATCAATATCAAGCATGTATGAGTTAAACAACTCCTAATTATCATAATTCTAAGGGTCAATTGTTTATATAAAACATGGATTAAGGTTTTCCTAATCTAATTATACATAACCCTAATAATCAAGAAATAAAACAAAATTCATGATAAATAAGTCTAAGGAATGAAATCAATGTACCCTTGGCATGATTAGAAGGATGATAGATTGATTTTTGAAACTTTTCTTTTGTTTTTGTGAGAAACCCAGCAGTTTTATGTTTGTGCGTGTGTGTTTTTTTTTATAATGACTCAGAATCGTGTTTGGTAAGTTTATTTATGAAAAACCACTCTGAAGTGCGGAGCACTTCCCATAAGTGCGGCGTACTTCTCCCTTTTATATATATATATATATATATATATATATATATATATATATATATATATATATATATATATATATATAGTAGCGTTATTGTGGTGTACACCCTTAAAGTAGAAAACAATAGGCACCAATCCTGACCGTTAGATGCATTTATGATGATGTCATTTGATCACATAATGATGTAGTTTAATTATATTAAAATCAATGTCAATTCTGTAAATATTTTGAATATATATATATAGTAGCGTTATTGTGGTGTATACCCTTAAAGTAGAAAATAATAGGCACCAATCCTGACCGTGTGCATTTATGATGATGTCATTTGATCACATAATGATGTAGTTTAATTATATTAAAATCAATGCCAATTCTGTAAATATTTTGAAATTCATGGAAATGTTGTAAATCCAATTGTAGACAAATCACGCGCCTGCGTATGAAGTTCTTTTATTTAATTTTTTTTCACTTAATTTGCAATTAAAGTCGTTCATTAATTACATATCTATGACTCATTCCTTAATACACAATACTATTCAACTTATCGTAATATACTAATACATTTTATCAACAATCATTTTTATTATATTGATACATAGTTTTAAACTTTTAATAGAGTGACACATCCTTATACATATTGACACACTTGATGCACATTCTTAATAAGTTGGCACATCGTTTTAATAGATTGACACATCGTTATTTATTTTGACACACTTGACACACATCGTTAAACATACGGCACACCGTCTTAGGAAAGTGACACATCTTTATATATATTAACACATTCGACATACATTTAACTTTTTATTTTATTACTATTGAAAAACTTGACACATTAACTTTTATGACACATTACTAGTGATAAAACTAAGTGTTTGGACACATTTATTTTCATAATAAATTTTTAGTGACACATCAAATTTTTTGACACATTTTATATGACACATTTATTATTTTGGTACATTGGTATACTAGTAGATTAGTTGGTACATAAGCCTAATAAACTGGTATTATACATCTTTTGAAAATTTGATACACAAAATTTGAAAATTATTATATATATGCAACACAGAATAACGTATCTTGCCGGGTTCTCGACCGATACATCACCTCCGGCATCCACAACATCAACGGTTTTTAACCAAGATTATGGCGTCGACAGCGAGAAGGAAGACATGCCAAAAAACATGATCCTATTTTAAAAACATTGCGTGTCGTTCGTCGGAGAAATTCACTACTAGAAAGTGGACTTTCACTGACAGATTTTCCGACAGACCAATATCCGTCGCTAAATTACCGACGAAATTCCATCAAAACAGTGACAAATGTGCTCTCCCGACCGACTTCTGACGGATTTCCTAGAGATTCGGCTGTTGTCGGAAATCTGTTGGTAACTTACATAACTTACTGTCAAATTTCCGACGCCATTCCGACATGCATGTTTATTCGTTTGTAATCCGTTGGTATTTTAATTTCTAATATTTTTTATTTTTTAATATTTCCGTGTGTTGTTATAATTTAGTTTTGAGTTACAAAATACACTAAAAGTTAAATAAAATGAGTATTGAATTATACAAAAGTCAAAATACTACGGAGCATCTAAAACTGATACATGATTATACTTTACTTAACTTTCATATATGTTAATTATTTATGGATGAGGATCCTCTCAAGTTTATCCTCTTATGTTGGTCAAGTTGAACCAATCAACAACATGAAAATAATAAAATGGGACCACCACTAATTAATGAAAATAATTTACTATTTTGTCTCATCTCACATTATCACTAACATGAGAGAACATGAGACATAGCCACCGTTTGCCATTGCTATTCCACCGTTTGACCGTCACATAGCCACCGTACGACCGCCAAGGTTCAATCTCCGATCATTAACCTTTCTATAATTTGTTATTGTTATTCTTATGAATATAGATAACTTGCTTTATTATTTTGCCCTAGTTTTGTTTTGTCAGCTAATTTTGAGTGTATTAATTGGCCCTAAACACTCGCTATCCCTGGAAGCCGAACAGTTTACAAAGTGATGATTGAGCATAATTAGGGTTTAGGTATGTCTAATTGAATAGTTTAAGTGGATGAGTCAAGTGATTGGGAGGTTTGCATTGGCCGTATGATAGCTCAATTGCTGGTATTGGTATAAATTCGGTTTTAGCGGTTGACTCGAGTTTGAAGTTTAATTGAATGAAAAAAGGTAGATGATTATTATTGACTAATGGAAATAGTAGGTGTAGTGAAGCTTAAGTTTGTGATTAGTGTAGTTGTGGTTACCGCGGATACTAATTTGTACAATTAGCAATAGAAACTGAAAACCATGAAGGTTATGTATCAAAATGTTAAAAGTTTAGATTTTGTTAATCTACATTTGAATTGAATAAGTTTAATTGAAGGTTTTGTGTTAAGGTGTTTGAATACGAGAGGTGATGTTGTATCAGTTTGTAATTATGTGAGCGAAGTTTTTTTTTGGTTGTAGATAAAAAACGCAGATTGTTGCTCGACTCACCTGATAAGGGTTCATATTTGATCACCATAAGTTGCTCGAAGAATCAGATCCAGATGTGAAACAACCCACTATTTAATATCTTTTATATGTTTCTTCTTAGATACCGAGTTTAAATGGACAAAATTTATTAATGATTTACCAATTATTTTCTGTTTTCTATTAAAACATTATAGTTGTAAATGGAAAGTTTATTCATCCAGATGTTTACCCATATTTACTGTAAAAGGTAACTGAAACTGATCTGTGCAGCGAGTTTAGTAGCGGCAGGAATGAGACCTGCAACTCTGAATACCTTCCCTTCGCAGCCGATGCATACCAGGATCCTGCATCTACATCTACAACCAAGCTATCCTCTACTTGATTGTTGGATTGTCCTGTTTGGTGCAGCGCGAGGGAAAGAACAAAGAGCCCAGTTCTAGTTCTGGGAAGGATTTCACCAGTACACCAGATGCAAAGGTTCCATTATTACAGGGGAAGGCGTGTTCCGATTTGCACCTATTTTGTATTGTTTTCTTGGCGTAATGGCGTCCACGTTGCACATTTTCCATTTATTCTTTACTCAGGTCTAAGATTACGTAGGTGGTGTCATGATATTGGTTGTGAGTAGGCTGCAATTAAACCTCTTCTGAAAATCATGCTCCAGGTACATTATTTGTATGTATTTTACCCATTTTCATGGTCCGTTTGTTGATGTCATGATTTGTTTATTTATTTTTACAGGTTATCTCACGGTTATTTATTCCGCGCAAAACAACTTTAATGCTCGTTATAGGTATATGTGATAAAATGAGGGTTTAATGTTGTCGCGATACTAGTCCAGGATTTATATGTTGTTGTGAACAAGTATGTAACTTATGCTCTCTGCTTTCCTTAACGTAATGACAATCCACAACAATATCCATGGGTCTCTTTTGCCTTAATGCAAGTGAAACAACTAAGGAGTAGCTTAAGGTGTTACTAAGTCGTTTTTAGCTCCAATATGCGTAAAATCATAAACCTCTGTCTACATCAAGTTTTCCATATGTATTCTTTTTTTTATGAGAACCCTATTCTTTTGTGCAGGGGATTCTTCCATGGATATTCGGCAATTACAGTTCTCATGATTCTCAACCATGCCGCAAGGTATCTATAGCTTCCAATAGATAATTCATTTGTAGCATTTTGCAAGTTTTCCTAAAATGCCTCTACTCTTATAGTACTGTGCAATCGTGCAGCATAGTTCAGTATCACTTTTGTTTATTAGTATCACATGAACGATGTTTTTTTGCATAAATTTAAGTGAATGGTCAAGTGAGCTTCTGTGCCAAATGCCTATATGTGTATCAAGCTGTTCCTTTGGACATCTACATATAATTATGTTTAAATCTTAATGCTTTAGCTACAACACCGCACGGGTCTATATGCACAGCGCCCAGCATCTGTCATTTACATCTAGGACTACTGGATGTACACTTGAAATGTTTAGATTTATACTATTCAGTTTTGGCAGACTTGCTCTTTTCTATGCAGTATAACCCGAATTGACCCATTCCTATGTCGTGGTTCAAATTTGCCACATCTTCTTTATAAGCAAATAAGTGTTTCCAGATATGAGCAAATAAGCTCTTATAATGAGTTATCCCAAACACCCTTATACGAGACATTGTGCATGCTATGTTTCAAAAGATAATGGATTATGTTCGTTTAAGGTTTTTAAATCTTGGAACTAGTTGATTTTGGTTTGGTTTGGTTTAACGGCCTGGTTCTGAGTTTTGCGTTCTCATAATGACTGATAACATTTTTTACTGTCTAATTGACTGGTAGATAATGTTTAGTAAGATTGTCGTTGCATCATGGACACTGCTAACTGAAGTTAATGCAGGCAAGTCATGTTCCTTTTTTTTGGGTCAGTATCTTGCTAATTTGATATCCTCTTGTAATCTGAGGCTGTTAATAAGTTAATTATCGATCCAGTTGGTTTCTCATTATGATGCAGAAATTACATCCGTTCTGTCATCAATAAAGTGCTGCTCTAAGTTGGCAGAGAGAGGGGGTGGCAACGAAAGATAAACCATTAACTCGATGTTAAAATTGTTTTAAACCAAGTTGTTGTTTACTGAATCGGAAATCTAAATGCTGTTTAGATGTGAAGCTACCAATATGCCTTGCTTGTTTAAGATGCGGATGCTTCATGTGTTCATGTACATGTGTAAGCTGGTCATGTTGGTGATATGGTATTTCCGTTATGAGGGTGTGGGGGTATACGCGTGGAAGAGGATAAGGGCTAAAATGTAATTTAAGCGTTTGTATAGAATTGCTAGCTCGATTACGAGTATTCAAGTTTGGTGAGATGATAGAGGATTAGCCGACATTGTCTCCTAACCTTAATACACTTGCTTTGGTTGAGGTAATTCATTAGTCATTCCCACTCTGTAATTATAGTTGGAATTGTTCTCTGTGTATGACAGGCAGTGGGTGTGAAGCGTCTGCTTTTCTGTGGTGTTTGATGCAACAAGGTACGACCCTTTGTGTTATGATATGGTATGTATATTGTTAATTTATTCTAATGCAGATTGGTTTCTTAACCTGCAGCATTACGATCGGTAGAGCAATATTTAAACTTGGACAAGCTATATGTATTAGGGGCTAACTGTGGTAAGTTTTACCTTCTCATTAGCTTATGTTGTAATATGGTATTTGGTACCGATTCCATAATTTCACACAGTAGAAGTCATATTACTTATACTCCTGGATGTGAATCTGTGTTAAATGATGCATATATAGTTTTTTGGGGTATTTCATTTTGCTTATCTCGTTTTTTTTTTCAAATTTATGCTGTAGTGGATAATGGAACATGAGATGGACTAGGTAGGTTTGTACGAGCTGCTAGCACAGACCCATAAACAATTCTTCATTATTGTAAGGTATTTTTATTTGACAGTTTATTCTACCATTCATAACATGTTACTACTTATCATAGACCATACCTGTTTTTTCGGATATGTTTGTTAAGGTCACGGTGTTTCATGCTTGGTAGGTCCATTTGAAGCATTTAAATGGTCATATAGTAGAGGTACTATAACGATAAACTTTTTTTTAATGTGTTGAGTAACATTAGAATAATAATCATCCGGTTTAATATTTACCTAAACAAGTTTTGTGTTTCTCTCTGCCAGCAAATGATTTACGTGCCTTTATAGCACCATCCTAATACAGGTAGTCCCACATGTTACATGTACAAGTTTCTTGAATCTTCATATAGGTCACCACGCGATCAATCAACGATTTTGTCGAGTATACTGATGGAGGATCCCAGTTGAAATGAAGATTTGGATTTGTAACTCCAATTTCATTATAAATACTTGGATTTGTTACTATAATTTCATTTCTATTGGGATTTTGAATTGAATGCAACTTTTCTTATGTGTAAATGATGATAATACATATGCTATCCTTTCTATTTGAGTTTCATTTAAGCTATTTTGAATACAAAAATTACATTAATCAGTCCAATTATTTGGTTTATTCAGATGATATTTGATAGAGCCTTTTTTAGTAGGCAAACACTCCAAAGAATTAAGAGAAGAGACAAGAGTTTTGGGGCAATTTTTTCATTAAATTCCAAATGCAACAATTACAAGTATTTAAAGATGCATGAGAATACATGTCCACCATGCCATGTTTGCATGTCCACCATGTCCCTTCTCTTATTCTAGCCATGATCTACCACTATCATATCCTAAATGCATGCAACTATGTTGAACAATTCAATACTAAAAGTAACAGAAATAAACGTGCAAAAATAAACGTGCTTGTAACCAACTCCTAATGACTGGACTCCTTAATCCAACAACCTGCTGGGCTTTTGTTTGATGCGTTTGGGTCGGCCTTCAATCTGGGGTTGGGCCTGGGCCTGTGCAGTAGCAGACTGGGTCGTATCATCACCCCCCTCTTCAAAAACGACGTTGTCCTCAATGTCGGCAAAAAATGGGAATTGCTGTTGTAGAACCGATTTATCTTCCCAGGTAGACTCTTCCAATGGACGATTCTCCCACTGTATAAGAAGTTGTTCTTCTCCATCCGATCCAATTTTTCTGTCTAAAACAGCTTCCGGTAAGAAGGATACTGCCCCCACATTAAATGCTTCAATGTTTCCTTTGTTGGAAGCTATGTTGCCAAAACTTTGCTTCAACAATGAAACATGGAAAACTGGGTGTATTTTTGATGATTGTGGCAACTCAAGCTTGTAGGCAACCTTCCCAATACGATCAAGTATCTTGTATGGCCCAAAAAAACGCCTCGACAGTTTTGGACTTGCTCTAGTACTCAACGTTTGTTGACGGTATGGTTGGAGCTTCAAATAGACCCAATCTCCGATGTCAAACTCTTTCTCCATTCGATGTTTATTGGCTTGTTTGACCATGCGAGCTCGTGCAACTTCCAGAGACTTTTTTAAGGCTTCTATAATTTCTTGATGATTCGAAAGAGACATATCAATAGAAGCATTGGAATTGGTTCCCGGAACATAATCATGAACAGAAGTAGCTTCGTGACCGTAAAGTGCTTTGAATGGCGTCATGTTGATTGAACTGTGAAAATGGGTATTATAAGAAAATTCTGCCATATGTAAGTACCTTTCCCATTTCGACGGTGTATCAAAAACAAATGCTCGCAAGTACGCCTCTAGGCAGCGGTTTACTACTTCCGTTTGCCCATCCGTCTGCGGGTGATAGGCACTTGAATGTAATAGCTTTGTGCCCATTTGTTTGAACATTTCTCGCCAGAAGGTGCTAACAAAAATGGGATCGCGATCCGAAACTATGGTTTTTGGTAAACCATGCAGCTTATAAATGTCTTTCATGAAAATGGTAGCGAGGGAGACTGCTGTATAATGCGATGGAAGAGCAATAAAGTGTGCAAATTTTGACAAGCGGTCAACGATCACCCAAATCACTGTTTTACCTTTTGATGGAGGTAGATTTGTGATGAAATCCATGGAGATGTCGTGCCAACTGTGTTCAGGAACCGGAAGGGGCTGAATTAAACCATAAGGTTTATGTGTGGGCATTTTGACAGCTTGACATACATCACAATTCCTGACAAAGGAGATAACATCTTTCTTTAAGCCCAACCAAGAAAAAGAAGTGGATAACCTTTTGAATGTAGCTGTGCTTCCCGAATGGCCACCCACCGGAGACGAGTGGAATTCTTGTAACAATCTTTCTCTTACATTCCCAATTGGTGGAACCAGAATTTTGCCGTTGACATAAACGAGGCCATCTTTGTAGAGATGATGAGGGAACGCTGCTGGATTCGATGTGATTTGTTGGATGAATTCAATGCCCGTTGGGTGATCTTTGTAGTAGTGCTTAATCTCATTTAGCCAAGGTGCTGTCACATGAGACAAGGCCAACATTGCCGGTATCTCAACTCTACTCAATGCATCCGCCACAGTGTTCTCTTTTCCCGGTTTGAAGTGGATTTCGAAGTCGTAACCTAACAGCTTTGTGATCCACTTTTGTTGTTCTGGTGTGTGAATTGTTTGGGTTAACATGTGCTTGAGACTATGATGGTCGGTATAAATACGAAAGTGGCTTCCCAATAAGTATTGACGCCATTTACGAACGGATTCCGTAATAGCATACAATTCCTTAGTGTATATGGATTGGGCTTGCATGGTGGGGCAAAGTTTTTTTGAGAAAAATGCAATGGGTCGATTGTTTTGTGACAGAACAGCTCCAATGGCATACCCCGAAGCATCGGTAGTGACATCGAACGGTTTTGAGAAATCGGGTAAGGCTAGTGTGATAAGATTTTGCATGTGAGTTTTGAGGGTGGTGAATGCGTTCTCGGCTTTATCGTTCCAGATAAATTCCTTGGCTTTGAGAAGGTCGGTTAATGGTGTGGCTATGTGAGCATATTGTGGCACGAATCGACGATAGTACCCTGTAATACCCAAAAATGCTCGTAATGTGGTGAAAGAGTTTGGTTTCGGCCACTGTTGAATAGAAATTATTTTCTCTGGTTCTGGACTTACACCAATGCCTGAAATACGATGTCCCAAAAACGAGATATCGGTTACTGCGAAGACACATTTTGATGCCTTTGCATGGAACTGATGATCTTTTAAGGTTTGGAAAACAAACTGTAAGTGAGCATAGTGATCTTCTTTCGAAGCACTGTAAATCAAAATGTCGTCGAAAAACACCAAGACAAACTTGCGTAGAACCGACCGAAAAAGATCATTCATAGCCGACTGAAACGTTGATGGAGCATTGGTTAGACCAAACGGCATTACCAAAAATTCATAATGGCCATCCGTTGTGCGAAAAGCGGTTTTGTGGATATCTTTTTTTGCCACTCGAATTTGATGGTAGCCCGAACGGAGATCAATTTTAGAGAAGATGTTTGCACCATTAAGTTCGTCTAAGAGCTCATCAATAGTTGGGATTGGAAAACGATCACGAATGGTGACTGCGTTTAGAGCTCGGTAGTCAACACAAAAACGCCAGGTACCATCCTTTTTCTTCACTAATAAAACCGGTGAGGAAAACGGGCTTTGACTTGGTTGTATGATTCCATCGCGCAGCATCTCGTCAATTAATTGGGTCATTACTTTTTTCTGAAAATGAGGGTATCGGTATGGCTTCACATTTACGGGTTTGTTGTCGTTGAGTAGGGGTATCTGGTGGTCATGGGGTCGTGAAGGTGGTAATGTATGTGGTGTAGCAAAAACAGTTTGAAATTCAGTCAGTAAGTTGGTGATGAGAGGGTCGGAATGGGTTAGTGAATCTGTGGTGTTGCTGGAGGGTTCCAAAAGTAAGGCATGAAGTGAATCAATTGACCCATGGCGAAGCATAGAAGATACGGAACTTGAAAGTACCTGTTTGTTCATGGGTTCTCCTGTGAGGGTGATGGGATTACCATTGATGGTAAAGGATATTTTTGGTATGGAGAAGTCAGCAATGATCGGCCCTAGAGTCCCCAACCAAGCGATACCAAGGACCACATCGGCTCCTTGTACTGGAAAAACGAAGAATGGAATTTGAAAATCTGCTTTTTGAAGTTGTAATGGAACGTCTGGACAGTGCCCTTGGCAGTGAATGTTTTGACCGTTACCAACCATAACCGCAAAGGGTTGTAGCGGTTTTGTTGGGAGGTCCAACATTGATACGATTCGTGGCTGTATTATATTGTGGGTACTACCACAATCTACCAAAACTGTAACTGGACTGCCGTTGATATATCCTGTGATACGAAGAGTTTGTAGCGAGGACATACCAAAATAGGCCGCATCAGATAAAGACATAAATTGTGGGGGTGCTGTTTTTGTTTCCTGTTGATCGGGTGGTTCGTTTTCAGAAGGGATGTGATCATCATTATCCACAATCAGCAAGAATTGTGGAGGTGAACATTTGTGGCCAGGAAAGAACTTTTCGGGGCATCGAAAACACAAACCTTCTTTTCGACGTAGTTGTATAGCTTCAGGTGATAGTTTAGTGAATGGTAAGGGTTTGGGTGGCGACGGCATTAATGGTGGTATAGTCGTTACAGGTGGTGTTGTAGTTGTTGGTTTTGTTAAATTGGTGGTAGGGGCTAGGGACGTGGAAATCGGGTTTATGGAGGAGTTTGTTGTAGAATAAGATTTTGTTGCATAAGGTGATTTGGATTTGAATAAATGGTTAAATTTATCCTCAATACGTCTAGCTAGGCCACATGCTTCTTCAAAGGTATTGGGCTTAATGATAGCTATTTCGGCCTGTATCTCAGGTTTAAGCCCAGAAATAAAACAATTGAGTAATGTTTGGGCTGAGAGACCTGTAATACGATTACTGAGACGTTCGAATTCGGTTTGGTATTCTGTCACCGTTCCTTGTTGACGAAGTTTAAATAGGGTAGCCTCATGATTGTCAAATGTTGATGGGCCGAATCGAAGTTCAACGGATCGTTTAAATGCTGTCCAGTTTCCTAGCAAGCCGTTTGTAGATTGGTTTTGGTACCATGTTAATGCATCGCCAACGAAGTGAAATGCTGTGAGGGTGACTCGTTCTTGTGGTGGAATTTGATAATATGTGAAATAGTTTTCTGCTTGAAATATCCAACCTAAAGGGTTTGAGCCATCAAAATTTGGGAGTTGAATTTTTGGTGGTCGTGGGTTACGTGGTTGGTTGAGGTTAAAGTGGTGACGGCCGGGTCCTTCCTCGTCGGATTCAGAATTGAAACGATCAGCGAGTCGAGCTACATGATTGATGAGTCGGGCTGTGTTTTCAGTTTGTGCGTCGAGTTTTGTGTTGAGGTTGGTGGTGGCTTGGACTAATGCTTGAATTTGGGTGTTAAGGGTGGCTTGGTTGTTTGCAGAATTGGTTGTGATATTAATCAATTGGTTTAATTGGTCGTTGGCATTTGATGACATTTCATCAGAGGATGAAACGTCTTTTCGCGGTGGCATGATGGAGGATGTTGAGACGTGAATGAAAGCACCAAAATGATAGAGCCTTTTTTAGTAGGCAAACACTCCAAAGAATTAAGAGAAGAGACAAGAGTTTTGGGGCAATTTTCTGATTAAATTCCAAATGCAACAATTACAAGTATTTAAAGATGCATGAGAATACATGTCCACCATGCCATGTTTGCATGTCCACCATGTCCCTTCCCTTATTCTAGCCATGATCTACCACTATCATATCCTAAATGCATGCAACTATGTTGAACAATTCAATACTAAAAGTAACAGAAATAAACGTGCAAAAATAAACGTGCTTGTAACCAACTCCTAATGACTGGACTCCTTAATCCAACAACCTGCTGGGCTTTTGTTTGATGCGTTTGGGTCGGCCTTCAATCTGGGGTTGGGCCTGGGCCTGTGCAGTAGCAGACTGGGTCGTATCAATATTTCGACAACAATTTCCAACAGAAATATGACTGTATACCGACTACATTTAATCTTTACCGATGGATTTCTGACGGAATTTACCGACGGAATTGTGACAGAATTTTACTGAGAAACTTCCGACAGAAACATTACCAACAGAATTGTGACATATTTTCTGTCGGAGTTTCTGACAGAATTCCAACAGATACGAATTAGCGACCAAGAATCACAGACAGACGTTTTTCGTCACAAACCCGTCGGAAACCACTGTTACTGACGGACTTCTGACAGAAATGTCCGTCGCTATAGCCCTGTTGTGTAGTAGTGATTGACACGTGTTTCATCTAGGATTCTGATTAGATTTCTAATGTTAGATCTACGACAATATGCTCCAACCATAGCCATTATTCTCCCTAAATTAGAAAATATAAAAAAATTCATTCAACAACTAGGTATTTGAAATAATTAAGAGTTATAAAGATGGAAAGTATACCAGAATGATGGCTGGAAATAATTTAAAATTTAGTAAACAATTAATGAAGTTAAATTTTAGTAATATTTGTTTTTGGAGTATTTGGTTGGTGCTGATGTTATAGAATGGGCTAAGGCCTAACTGGCTTTAATTTCTGGTGGCACGACTATAGTGATTAGTGATACGCGCATGGCGGTAGCGGCTAGATTTGCACGCGAAAACAAAGGCCATGGTTTTGAAGGCGACGAGTGACGACGAGTGTAACATTTCTCAATTTCAAGTCATTTTACGACTCCTATTATTTGTCACTATTTATTTTGGTCCGATACGCGTTCACTTTTAATTTAACTTTTAAGTTAAATCGCGTAGACTAGAAATAATCTGTTAATGTAAACGGTCGTCAAATAAATTAAAGTTTACACTGACCAAGTAATAATTAATTATTAAGAAGATAATTAGTTACTTTGCGTATTTTATTTTTGGTCACGTAAAAGGGGTTACGTTTCGCGATAAAATACATTTGGACACACCCCGGAAATACCTAGACTTACCTAGACTCAAACAAATACCCACTTTTAAAACCTTAACATAAAATTAAATCAATTTTGTGTCAAATGCCCACTATGGCCGGATATCTATACACATACATATCAAAGATCACCTAAATTTTTTACTAATGATCCTAAAAGTACTAGTACTTCATCTAATTAATTAATACTAGTCCTAATTGTCTCCACTAAGCTATTGTACATTGGATAATAACCAATTTGCCTCTCCTTTGCCCCCTAGATCACGATTATATGCATGTATGTGTACAATTCAAAAGATTTTCATAATCTTAGCAAAATCTTGTACCGAAATCCCCTAATTAAGAATTGTACTATGATGGTTTAACTAAACCACGTGTGGCTAACTAGAAAACCCCAAAACCACTTGTATTAAGGCACGGTTTGGTTGTGTAAGATACTAGGAGAGTAACTAGCTTCTTTGCCTTTAAATCCACACTCATATCTCACTATTTCACACTCTTAGAAACACACATATATCTTAAACTCCCTCAAACAACTAAACATATATTCCTTCCTTTGTTCGGGTCATCAAACGCAAACAAACACCTTCCACTTCATTTGTTTGAACCCGCAAACCTAGCAAAGGTTTGTATAACGGGTGCATAAGGGGTACACGAGCTAAGGGTTAGCATTCTACACATTCATTACTTGAACCAAGACGCTAGGACCTTTCTAAGTCACATACGAACCCACAACATTTATATTATGCGTGTTTCTTTTCTTGTTAACTAGCTTATGGGTCAAGTGTATGTATATGAGGTGTACTAGCTTAAAAACACGCATGATAAATGCAAATGGAAGTGTTATGCGCATTATGGTTTCGTTTAATAACTCGTGTGGTGATAAAATGTAAAGACTAACGCAAACAATAACCTTGATTCGTAAACATGGACCTTAATGTATACGCTATACCTTGTACACGAAATTATAATGAAACCACATGTAAATTTTCATTGTAAATCATAAACAATGACTTGGGAACGTATACGATACTTAAACAAACGTTTGCATGTGAGATGCGACGTGAAAATAAGTTAAACATACGACATCTTGTTGCTAGGGCACATTTTTTAAACATGTATATCATTAGGGGAAACCAACAAGCCACGAAGGGCTTTGTGTAAACCAAACATGCTCACGGTTTGGGCCTAACCGGCCCAATGATGGACCGTGGCTTATTAATAAGCTCATTCGAGCTTATTGAATGAGCTAGAAACCTTAATAAACTTGAAATGGAACAAACATGCATGGGTTAGACTCCTAATGAGCCTCGCTAGCCCAATGGCCGCATACAAGACCAAATGGGCCCAATAAGCCCATTCGGCAAGCCCACAACTTATAAATAAGCACTCTCGGGCTTATAGGAAGCCTATGAGCTTATCGAACTTGTATAGGCCTAGGATACCATGATATGTGTTTTAGAAACCAACCGGACCCTTAATGGACTTGGTACCCATTACCGAGCCTAAATGAGAGCTAATAAGCCACAATAAGCATAAACAGCTTATTGGTGAGCTTAAACAATTTAATAAGCAAATTGTGAACTTAGAGATGCTAATGGACCAAAAAGAAATAAGCCCGAACCCCTAGAACCCTTATCGGGCTTGTATCAAGCCCAATAAGTCCAATAACGAGGCTTATTTGCTTATTCGATAAGCTGAACAGTTAACAATCCTTAAAAAGCTTAACGAGTTTAGACAATAAGTTAAAATGCTAAGAAAAAACCTTTTAATGTGTTTTGGGTTGAGTTATTGGGCTCGCTAGCCCAATAAGCTCGAATAAGCTCCAATAAGCTCTCTTGAGCTTATTTTCAGGTTAACCAACTTGAATGAGCTTAATGAATACAATTGTGCCTTTTAAAACCCTATTGGACCTTTAAAATGTTAAACGGACCTTAACGGGCCCAATAAGTCCCATTAAGCCAAAAATAAGCTCGATGAGCTTAATTATAAGCCGAAACAGCTTTGATAACTTATTTGGACTAAATGAAGCCAAATGTCACTCGTTGGGATTAAATGTAAATTTACGAACTTGAGGGTTAAATTGTTATTTTCGAATATTATATAAGGCGAGGGACTGTTTTTGAAACATTCTGAAACTTAAGGACTGAAGTGTAACTATAAAGACCTAAATTGCAATTTTGTAAACTTAAAGGACTAATTATGTAATTACCGAAACTAAAGGGGTTTAAAGTATAAATGTTTATATTTATAAACCTAGGGACTAAAGTGTAATATCTAGAAACTTAAGGGTATATTTGTGAACAAAAGTGAATTAATAAAACACTTAACGAATCGGTCGAATATTAAGATATTCGGACATTAAACGGGTTTAATTAACGACTTAATAAATAAGTATATTTATTAACACTGATTTCACGTTTCCCGAGAACCATCGAAATTGTAAATACAATAACCATGTGCACCACCACACAAGTGATAACAGTATATATAAACTTGAAATGGAATTTAGTTTATACAATGAGTCGTTAGCCTAAATGTGTAGACTAAGACTTGACCGTATTTACTTAGGTACTTGACGGTGTGATTCATTGCTTACTTGGATATTTATTATCATTCAGAGAACTACCTGCTAAGGTGAGTTCATAGCCCCATGTTTTACTGTTATTTAAATGATTTACATCCTTGGGGTGAGAACATGCTTGTTTTACAAATTGGACGCAAGTGTACATTTTATACCATGATTACGTGTTTGCCTAAGTTACCATAACCCATTATGTCCATGATCATGAACTGTTAATTGCATAGATGTGATTGGGAATTACATTATGTGGGCGCGAATGTTATGAATAGATCTATTAGGGATTGACAATCCCCGTTCGGGTGACTAGCTATCACCGGGAACGAACGCATACCATGTCGAATTTGGGATGTTGCGGGGTTAGCACATCATTCACGGACACTTGTTGGAAAATATATTTGCATTCATACATGTCGAGCTTTAGTGTCATGAGTTTAGGAAAACGTAATTACTTTTTATGATGTTTGCATGTGTTGCTTAATCATACAATTTGAAATCTTGCGGTCCTGCTATTGATTTACACAAACCTATGAATTCACCAACTTTATGTTGACATTTTAAGCATGTTTTTCAGGTCAATAAGGCACGAGGTGCGATGATACATTGGATGTCAATTATTGAAGAGTCAACACATAAGATTTGGGGTCTTATTACATTTTAGGGACAATTGTTTTAAACCAAAATCTTTATTTATATTGTTGAACAATTTGAAGCCATGGGCTTATGTAACAAACAAGTATTTTGTTAATCCAATGTATCTTTTTTAAACGACACGTTTAATAGTCGTTCTCAGATCTTGTGCTATTGATCCATAAAGTAACACCCTCGGATATTCAACATTCCGCTGCGTACTCAAATTTAAGGGTGTTACAACGAGATGGCGACAAGAGGGTAATGACGAGACAATGAAAGGGTCGTTAGACGAGATGGCGACAATAAAGTGTTGATTCTAGAGCTTGAAACCGATAGTAATGGATAATGGTGAAAAAGATCAAGTGGTTTTTTTTAAAAGATAGGGTAATACCTATTATACCCTTTTTAAATTGTTTTGCAATTAATTTTCTTTTTAATTAAAACTGCCGCTTGTCACATTTTGATTGGTGCCTATTGTAGTCTATTTTAAAGTGTTTACCACATAAACACAAATATATATATATATATATATATATATATATATATATATATATATATATATATATATATATATATATGTACAATCTTACATTACATGCATACTTTAAACAAAAACTCAATCCATCACATTAACTTAATATTAATATATCATATATTGGATTAATATCCGTACATCAAATGCAATCCATTATGGATTTATGCATATGATTATTATTTTTAAACATAACATGAAACATAAAACGAGAGTATATAACTACTCCTTTATTCCAAATTGATCGAGTACTTTATTCCATAAACCAGTTGGGTGACATGATATCACTCAACTTGTGGTACTTTGATAATTTTCGGTCCGTTTTCTTTGTTGTGAAGCCTTGTAGATAGATGTTCCCGTATGGATCAGTTTGTCTTATTTCCGTACGCCAATGTCTTGTTGCTTCTTCTTCATTAGTATAGCATCCCTTATGATCAGGTTTCCAGTTAACGTGTTTTAATGGCACGGGTAATGAACCAAGAAAACTAACTGCTTTCTTCCAAACACTAATTTTTCAAAACGGGTTAGTTACTATTTGTATAGCTGATGATCGATCTTCTGGATTGGTACAGTTTAGATATGGAGTGGGTTTCGGGCCATATATTGGTGCTCTAAACTTATTTCTCTTGATCACATATTCCTCCTCATCATCACTATCACTCTCAGTTATTCTTAGAACATCGAATCTCGCAGCTTAGAAGGTTTGATGATAGACTCCATTAAAGGTTGAGAAAAGTCTCTCTGGGGTGTTAAGTATGCTACCCATCATATAAAGGAATCCCCGACCAACCACTATTGGTGCATTACGGTCGATTGGTATATGTAGGATAAGGAATTTTGAAATCATGGTAGTTACACCCACTTGACAAAGAACATTAGAGAGTTTTCCCATAGTTTCCGTTTGGGTATGATTTATCATTGTGATTCCCCTATCAATCTTCTTCATATCTTCTGTTCCTAAAGTTTCAAAGATTCGATAATGCATGGCGTTAATGTCTGACCCAGTATCTGCTAATGCATTTTTGTTAACTTTCCCCTCCAATCTGATAGGAAATATAAATGCACCAGGATCGTCTTTCTCCTTCAATGCTTTACCTTTAATCCTTTTTCCTGCTTCTTTCATAGTCTTTCCATCTAATTCTACCTTATCTTTCCAGATCTCATCGAGTATCTTCTTATATTTGTCATGGTAGGCCATTGTATCGGTTACAGGCCTCTCTTCTTCTAATAGAGTCAACTTTTGGCTGATCTTGATTGCCAGTGCCTCTTTTTCCGCCTCTTCTTGAGTTAAATGTCTCCCAGCTGATGAAGATGGCCCAATGTCTTGATAGAATAGATTAAGGTTCTCTATTGGTCTCTTTTTGTTACGGTTGCTCTTCTTCATCTTGCATATAAATGGAGGAAGTTTTTCTCCAAACTTTGGTACATCATCAATATTGAAATTAAGTAATTGATCCCAATCGTCTGAGCTCTTTCCTGTTTTCTCAGAATCATCCTCAAATGGATCCAGTTCAGGATAAATGGTGATCACCCCGTTACCGAAATCAACAACTCCTTTAGCTAGTCTCAGGAATGATCTTCCCAAAATGACTCCAGGCTTAAAATCATCTTCCTCAGGGTTTATGATGAACTTCACAAAGTAGATCTCTCCCTTCAAAGCAACAATGAGCTCTTTCTTAACCAACTTTTTTCCTTTCTTCACCTCATAGTCCAAACACAACTTAACCGCAAATTCATTCGATATTAATTTCTCATCAAATGCTAAGTTAACTTCATCATCATATGCTTCTAAACCATTCACGAAGCATGGTGCAATGTACCACTCACTAATCTCATCCGTCTCTATCCTGTAGAAACTGAAAGCGTTCATGACTTTCTTTCCTTTACTACCAGCCGTGTCTTGATATTCCAGAGAATTCCAATCTCCTGATCCTTCAATTTTGTCACTTGATATCTCAATCACATTATCTCCTAAGCACATTTTTTTGAGACTTGAATTTGGGTCCATAATTCTTATAGAAATAGACAATATTAAAACAACTATTAGTTGGTTAGTTAAAACAAATGACAATAGCTTTTTACACTTACAAATTATTAATAAACAGATAAAAATTTTCAATGCAAACAATTTTTCTTCAAAAACAGAGAAATAATCATTCAGTTTGATTTCAAGCAGGAAAGTGTGACGCACTTCAAAAGTAGTGCGGCGTACTTTATGAGTTTTAAAGCTTTTATAATTTTTAATTTTAGTATTTTTATGTTTCTTATTTTTTATATTTCCTAAATATCTATTGAACATGGCAATTATTAGGTTTTTAAACATATTTATCATCATATGGTTTTTATAATTTTTCTTAATTCTTTCAAAATTTTCATTTCTATTTTTATTTTGCATGTAATCAAAACTCAATAAGCTACAACTAGCAACTAATAAACAAACATAGATATTATGGAATTTAAACAAGTAATGCATAAAATAGTTCTTTTTGATTTTTTTCATTTTAATGCATAATATGCTATAATACAAGATGTTGACAATTATGAACACAAGGAATAAATTCCACATTTCTAAAATGGTCAAATTACAGTTTATGGTTTTTGGGGGTTTGGTGTTTTTCTCTCTTAAAACTGATTCTGTTTTGTAAAAGGGGCAAAAAGTGCGGCGTACTTAGTATAAGTACGGCGTACTTTCTGAATTTTGCAAAAAAATCGGTGCACAAATGCTTTGTGCGGCGCACTTTCTGAAGAAAATTTGGTCAGTTTGGCAGAAAACTGTACAGCGAGTTTGAAAATTTTTGGTTTGTAAAATTATAATGACTAATTCAAGAATAAAAACAATCCTCGGCGACATCACCAAAAACTTTGATGTGTTTCAAAAGCTTTAAATTTATAATAACTAGAAATACCGATTTTTACTAAAAACACAACACTCGGGAAGTATACCCGTTCATGTATAGTATAGCTTTAGGTAAGTCCAGGTCGTTCCACGGGATTGGGTATTCTTAAAAAAGTCGATAATATTACGAAAATGGGATTATCTTATAGACTGTCATGGATGTAAAGATAATAATTAAAATTCAAGATATAAAGGAATGTTTGGTTGGGAAGCAAGAGTGGAGATGGATAAACTTGGATAAATAATTGGTTCATGAATTTAAGTATAATCGATTAAAGAAACGGTTAGTTTACTTAAAAGACCGTCTACTTTTTATAATCTGAAATCCTTTCGGCCTTTACTTTTGATTATAAAAATGATTTAAGTTTAATTCAAGTTAGGAAATAATAAATATAAACTTTCTTAACCAAGTTCGTTAGACATATGGTTAAGCATTAAACCTTTTTTTATGCTCGAGTTAATAATCATTTCGTTAGCCAATCCTCACAAGGCTAAAATCTAGTTGTCATAGACAAACAACTTGGAAATCAAGCATATAGTCAGAGTCTTTCGACCTATATCCGGACTAGTATGATGATCAAATGACTATTAAAGAATCCGGGTATAAAAACATCAAGCTTATATTTAGAAATTTTCAAAATTAACAGTTCATCCAAGTTTAATCCATATCACCCATATATTCCCCAACCAAACATGTTAATCTACTCCACATTGATAAGAACAACACATAAAACAAGTATGATTGACTCAAAAGTCATGATATAGAAACAGAGAAACATGTTCATACTAAAATCAAGTAGCAAATAATGCTCCTGCTTACAAGGTATTACTTTGAACGGAGATTACAACGACTTGCAACTTCAACTATAGTAACAATAACAACTCCTAACACCACCTTCTAAGATCAAATTGCACTTTCCTTACACTGAAAACATAGAATGTAATGAAGAACAAGGTTTATTCTTCAACAATTCCTAAGAACAATTCCCTAACTAGGGATTATAGGTGAAATGATAAGAGAATGATTAAACATGGATATATTTGAGGAGCAAATTTCGTCCTCTATTTATAGCTAAAATCTCATCATCAGTTGGAGGAGTTGGGCAAGCCAAGATTTGTATAATAATGGCACTCATAATGATTTTTGTGTAAGTGTCAGGAAAGTGCGTCGCACTTTCAAAATTGTGCGCCGCACTTAGTGTTTAAATAAATGGCATTTACTTCGTTTTGAAGTACGCCGCACAAAAAGAATTATGCGCCGCACTTTTGCCTCGTTCATTAATTCATCATTGGATTCTCTTCTAGAGTCTTCTTGTAATGATCGTTAGTACATTTAACTGGATTTCTTTGCATCGTTAGTCTTTTTCGTCACTTTTGGTCCTGAAATGAATATTACACAACAAACAAGCAAACTTTGCAATATTTTATGCGTTAATGTAAATATTTAGTGTATTTTTAAGGGATATTTTATGTATATTTGGAGCGTTATTAGAGCGTGAATGTTATAAATAGATCAATTTAGGATTGGCATCCCTGTTTAGGTGAGTCATGCTCACTGTGCCGGTTGCCAGACAACGGACTTATACCATGTCAGATTTGGGATGTTGCGGGTTAGAACATCATCACGGGCAATGTTGGCAATTTATATTGCAATTCATTTATGTAGAGCTTCAGTATCATGAGCTTAGGGAAACATTACATTTTTGTGATGTTTTCATTTGTTGCATTATCATACACTTGGGAAATCTTGTGGTCCTACATTATACATTTTGCAAACCTATGAATTCACCAACATTATTGTTGACGTTTTAAAGCATGTTTTATTAGGAGGTCAATGAGGTACAAGGCAAGGGATACATTGGTGGTTATATTTTGGAAATCATGTGCATTAAAGATTTGGTTGCATTACATTTTGGGGAAATATTTGTTATGTGCTAGAATCTTTGTATTTTGAACAACGAACAAGTGAAGCTTCGAGCTTTTGTAACAAACAATTTGTTAAATCCAATGTATCGATTTTAAATGAATTTTAAATGGTCGTTCTTATATATAGACATAATATATAATATAATATATATAATATAATATAATATAATATATATATATATATATATATATATAATATATATATATATATATATATATATATATTGTGCTATTGATCTATAAAGTAACACTCTCAGACCCATATTCCGCTGCGACCCAATTTGAGGGTGTTACAGATTGGTATCTAAAGCCAAGGTTATGGAGAACCAGGTCAAATGTTTTTACTTGAACTATAACCATTTTCAAACATTCCATTCATACGAAGGGGTTTCCACAGGACATACATACACTAGTTGTTTGCATTTGTTGATTACACTAGATGCATTCATAATTGATATACGTGTTTATAATATATACTACGTATATTACGATAAGAGTCTTATATTAATACTTATATAAGCTACTTTTGATTTTCATATTTTGTCATGTCGGATTCAGAGGATTCCATGGTCACTTACACGGAGGTATCTAGTCCATTCGAGGATCTGTCAGACATAGGCTCTCCGGGAGTTATGATTTACGGATATGACAGATTACCGATGCACCCACCATCTCCTGATTATGTGCCCGGACTTGAGCACCCACGTTCACCTATTTATGTACCATATGTACCTGAGCTGGTATACCCAGAGTTTATGCCACCTGAGGACGATGTGCTTCCAGCTGAGGAGCAGCCACTGCCTGCTGCTGTCTCACCCACTGCTGATTCATCAGGTTACATTACTGAGTCTGATCCTGAGGAGGATCCGGAGGAGGATGATCCAGCTGATTACCCCACTAACAGAGACGATGATGATGAGAAGGAGGAGTCTTCCGAAGACGATGCTGATGATGAGGAGGAGGACGAAGATGAGGAGCACCTAGCTCTGGCCGACTCTGTCCCACCACCCCAGACTGGTACCCGCGGGGTACGGATGACCATCCGACCACAGCCTCCTATGGCAGCATCTACTGATGCACTGATTGCTGCAGTTGCCGCTACATTACCATTACCATCACCACTTACATCATACTCATCACTACTACCACAAATACCATCTCCACCACTACTAGTATCATCACCATTACCTATGTCACCTCTACCACTATCTGCTAGTCCTACTCATCCATTAGGCTACATAGCTGCTATGATCCGGTTGAGAGCCGAGTCACCATATACTTCCCATCCACTACCACTACCACTACCACTATCTATTATACTTCCACATACCAGGGCATCTATGGCCATGTTGAGAGTTGCTGCACCATCCACCTATATCTTAGCACCTCGATTAGAGACACCACCATCAGGGACACCACCACTTCTACCCATACCATTACCTACATCATCATCGCATTTACTTCTACCCTCTACTGACTGTAGAGCGGATGTTATCGAGGTTACATTACCGCCTCAAAAGAGGTTGTGTATTGCTCCTGGTCCCAGATATGAGATCGGGGAGAGCTCATCTACTCCTGTTGCTAGGCTTACTAGAGGTCTTAGAGTAGATTATAGTTTTGTTGGCACTCTAGATGCCGAGATTAGGCGTGACTTGGATAGGGAGATAGGTTATGGGATTACTAACATTTTGGAGGATCCAAATGAGATTGCAGAGGAGATACCAGTGGCTAATGTGGCAGAGTTGGGTCAGAGGATGACACATTTTGTCACTACTGTTAAGCAGGATACTGATGAGATCTATGGGAGACTTGACGATGCACAGGATGATACATCATTGATGAGCGGTCAACTCAACTTGCTACGTAGAGATAGGCGCTCCCATGCTCGCACGACTAGACTTATGGAGAGTGAGGCTAGAGCTTCTCGTGAGGCTTGGGTACAGTCGATGGATGCCAGTGATACAGCATGCTCTGAGGTTAGCGCACTATGGACTCTGGTTTTAGCACAACATACTGAGATTAGGGATTTGCTGGTAGCAGACCACAGGCAACAAGCACAGCTCGCAGAGGCACTGACTCTGCTAAAGACATTGCAAACTTAGATGGTAGCACTACAGAGTCAGTAGAGACCTGCTAGGGATCTAACACATCCTGATGTACTAGAGGAGGCCGGTAGTAGTTCTTAGATCTGGTTAGGTCTTAGTTATTTTGTATAGCCTACTCAGTATTACGAGTAACTCTTGGCTAGTAGGGCTCTAGGTTTTATTTTCAGCTTGTAACCTAATGGTAGTGATCATTTTGTAACCAAACCGGTCATGTACGTTTTCCAAATTATATACGGAAGGGATGTATTATGTCATGTCTGTAATCGAATTCGTTATGAATAAATGTCAATTTAGCTACACCATTGTTAATTTCAATTCAGTTGTATATTTCACTGTGTGATGTGATCTCACTTTATTTATTGTGTATATGTCATGTCGCGGTTATGATTGTATGAAATCTAGCGGGTATTATATTTCTTGTAATTTTAAAGAAAATGCCTCCAAGGAAAGCACCCAGAACCAGAACCACCCTAGCCACAACAACCACCACCACTACTACTATGACTGATGAGCAACTTAAGACATTAATTTCCCAAGGAGTTGCTGACGTGTTAGCAAAATGTGATGTCACTAGAAGCAGAAATGACAAAGACAACCATGATTCAGGAATGGGTGTAAGGAGACAAGCTCCTCTTTCTCGTAAGTGCACTTACCCAGATTTCATGAAATGCAAACCCCTATATTTTAAGGGTACTGAAGGAGTTGTCTAGTTAACTCAGTGGTTCGAAAAAATAGAAACCGTGTTCTGTATAAGCAACTGCTCTGCGGAAAACCAAATCAAGTTTTCCACTTGTACTCTTCTGGGAAGTGCTCTAATGTGGTGGAACGCCCACGTTAGGACGGTTGGTCATGATGTTGCGTATGTAATGACCTGGATAAACTTGAAAAAGATGATGACCAACAAGTACTGCCTAAGGGGCGAGGTTAAGAAACTTGAGGCTGAGATGTGGAATTTGAAGGTTAAAGATACCGACGTGGTAAGCTACAACCAACGATTTCAAGAATTAGCATTGATGTGTGCTAGGATGTTTCCTGAAGAGTCGGACAAGATCGAGAAGTATGTTAGTGGTTTGCCCAACATGATTCACGAAAGTGTAATGGCATCTAAGCCAAAGACCATGCAGGATGCAATCGAATTTGCAACTGAACTCATGGACAAGAAGATCAACACCTTTGCTGAACATCAAGCTGATAACAAGAGAAAGTTTGATGACACTTCTAAGAACAATCAGAACCAACAACAACAAAACAAGAGGCAGAACACTGGTAGAGCCAACACTGTAGGGTCTGGTGAGAAGAAACCTTACAGAGGATCTAAACCTCTGTGCTCGAAATGCAACTATCACCATGACGGTCAGTGTGCTCCAAAATGCCACAAGTGAAACAGAGTTGGCCATCTGGCCTGTGATTGTAGGAGTACTGCAAATGCTAATACTGCTAACAACCAAAGGGGCACTAGGGCAGGTCAAAAGCCTACTTGCTTTGAGTGCGGAGCCTAGGGACATTTCAAGAGGGAGTGTCCAAAACTGAAGAACAACAACCAAGGCAACCCAGTTAGGAATGGCAATGCTCCAGCAAAAGTGTTTGCGATAGACCATTCAGGGACAAACCCAGACTCCAACTTCGTTACGGGTACGTTCCTTCTAAACAACCGCTATGCTTCTATCTTATTTGATACTGGTGCCGATAGGAGTTTCGTGTCTACTATATTTAGATCCTAAATTGATATCACACCAACTACCTTAGATCATTATTATGATGTTGAACTAGCTGACGGGAGAATAAGTGGGTTGAATACTATCATTCGGGGTTGTACATTAAACTTCTTAAATCATACATTCAATATCAACCTAATGCCCGTAAAACTTGGTAGTTTCGACGCCATAATTGGTATGGATTGGTTAGCAAAGTACCAAGCAGTCATTGTTTGTGCCGAGAAAATCGTTCATATTCCATGGGGAAATGAAACGTTGATTGTTCATGGTGACGGAAGCCACTGGGGAAACGAGACTCGTTTGAACATCATCTCATGCACTAAAACCTAAAAATATTTGCTGAAAGGATGTCCTGTATTTTTGGCACATGTTACTACAAAGAAGACTGAAGACAAGTCGAAGGGGAAGCGACTTGAGGATGTACCTATCGTTTGAGATTTTCTTAAAGTATTTACCGAGGACTTGCCGGGTCTCCCACCGACTCGACAAATGAAATTTTAGATCGACTTGATACATGGTGTTGCACATGTAGCACGAGCACCTTATTGATTAGCTCCATCAGAAATGAAGGAATTGTCAGACCAACTCTAAGAACTTTCTAATAAAGGCTTCATAAGACCCAGTTTCTCACCTTGGGGTGCTCCGGTCTTGTTTGTCAAGAAGAAGGATGGATTGTTTTGAATTTGCATCGACTACCGAGAACTAAACAAGCTGACGGTGAAGAATCGTTATCCACTCCTAAGGATTGACGATTTATTTGATCAACTATAAGGATCCAGCGTTTATTCTAAGATAGAAATACGATCAGGTTATCATCAACTTCGAGTACGTGAAGAAGATATTCCGAAGACGGTATTCAGAACTCGATATGGTCATTACGAATTCCATGTTATGCCATTTGGTTTGACGAACGCACCGGTAGTATTTATGGATCTCATGAACCGCGTGTGCAAGCCATATTTGGATAAGTTTGTGATTGTCTTTATTGACGATATCCTTATTTATTCAAGGAACAAGAAGTAACATGAAGAACATCTTAAGGCAATTCTAGAATTTCTTAAGAAAGATGAGTTGTACGCTAAATTCTCTAAATGTAAATTTTAGATTCCCAATGTACAATTTCGTAGCCACGTGATTGATAGTCAAGACATTCATGTGGATCCCACCAAGATAGAATCCATAAAATATTGGGCATCTCCTAAAACACCAATGAAGATTTGTTAATTTTTAGGTCTTTCTGGGTATTACTAAAGATTCAATGAAGGATTTTCGAAGATAGCCAAGTTAATGACCAAGCTTACTCAGAAAGGAGTTAAGTTTGATTGGGGTGACAAGGCAGAAGCAGCATTTCAACTGATTAAGCAAAAGTTATGTAGTGCACCAATTCTGGCTTTACCTGAAGGAAGCAAAGATTTTATCGTATATTGTGATGCTTCGATCAAAGGTTTGGGCGCTGTGTTGATGCAAAGAGTGAAGGTGATTGCTTATGCATCATGCCAATTGAAAATTAATGTGAAGAACTATACGACTCATGATTTAGAACTTGGAGCAGTAGTGTTTGCTCTAAAAATTTAGAGACACTATTTGTACGGAACCAAGTGTACGGTGTTCACAGATCACAAGAGTTTAAAACACATTCTTGATCAAAAGGATCTGAACATGAGGCAACGTCGTTGGTTAGAGTTACTCAGCGATTACGACTATGAAATACGTTACCACCCAGGGAAAGCAAACGTAGTAGCCGATGCCTTAAGCCTTAAAGAACAGAATAAGCCATTACGGGTTTGAGCCTTAGTCATGACTATTGGTTTAAATCTCCCCAAACAAATTTTGGAAGCTCAAATAGAAGCACAAAAACCAAAGAACTCAAAAAAGAAGACGTAGGAGGTATGACCAGGAAGGATATACCAAAGGAAAAGTTGGAACCCCGCGCCAACAGAACTCTATGCTTAAATGGAAGGAGTTGGTTACCCTGTTATGGCGATCTGAGGACTGTGATCATGCACGAGTCCCACAAGTCAAAATACTTTATCCATCCGGGTTCTGACAAGATGTATCAGGACATGAAGAAGCTATATTGGTGGCCCAATATAAAGCCTGACATCGCCACCTATGTTAGCAAATGTCTGACATGTGCTAAGGTCAAGGCTGAACACCAGAGGCCATCGGGTTTGTTGGTGCAACCCGAGATACCTCAATGGAAGTGGGATAATATCACTATGGATTTTATCATGAAGCTTCCTAAGTCATCACAAGGTTATGACACAATTTGGGTGATTGTTGACCGACTTACTAAATAAACAATCTTCGTACCAATAAGGGAAACAGATTCCATGGAAAGATTGGCAAGATTATACCTGAAAGAGGTAGTCACGAGGCATGGAATACCTGTCTTAATCATTTGTCATCGCGACCCTAGGTTCGCATCAAATTTCTGGAGGTCACTTCAGAAGGCGTTGGGTACAAATTTGGATATAAGTATTGTATATCATCCACAAAATGACAGACAAAGCGAGAGGACTATTCAAACTCTCAAGGATATGCTGCATGCTTGTGTGATCGACTTTGGAAAGGGTTGGGTTAACCATTTACCATTGGTCGAGTTTTCATATAACAATAGTTATCATGGTAGTATCAAGGCTGCACCATTTAAAGCACTTTACGGTCAAAAGCGTCGTTCACCTGTTTGTTAGGCCGAGGCTGGAGAAGTTCAACTCACCGGTCTAGAAATAGTTCAAGAGACAACCGAGAAGGTCATTCAGATCAAGCAAAGAATTTAATACACTCGTGATCAACAAAAGAGTTACTCTGATTTAAAGTGTAAGCCGATGGAATTTCAAGTTGGAGACAGAGTTATGCTTAAGGTTTCGCCTTGGAAAGGGGTCATACGTTTTGGCAAACGAGGGAAGTTAAACCCCAGGTATGTTGGACCATTCAAGGTGTTGGAAAAGGTTAGTGTCGTTGCTTACAAGCTTGAGCTTCCTCAAGAGCTAAACAGGGTTCACAATACATTTTATGTATCCAACTTAAAGAAGTGCTATGCCGACGAACCATTATCCGTTTCGTTAGATGGACTCCATATTGATGACAAGCTTCATTTTGTCGAGGAACCAGTAGAAATCATAGATCGTAAAGTTAAACGATTGAAACAAAGCCGTATCCCAATTGTTAAGGTTTGATGAAACTCTAGGAGGGGTCATGAGTTCACATGGGAACGTGAAGATCAATTCCGGAAGAAGTATCCACACCTCTTTACAAAAACCGCACCGTCGTCAAGTGTCGGGTCTTAAGCCTTGAGGACAAGGCTCATTTAACGGGGGAAGAATATAACACCCCATGTTTTTAGGTCATTTTACGACGTCATTTAATTCACTTTTTATTTTAGTCTCGTACGCGTTTGCTTTTAATTTTAATCGTTAAGTTAAATCGCGTAAACTAAAAATTGTCAATCAACGTAAACGGGCATCAAACAATTAAAGGTTTACGTCAAGCAAGTGTTAGATAATTATTTAGAGGATAATTAATAACTTTGCATATTTTATTTTTATTGGTTATGTAAAGTGTTTACGTTTCGCGATAAAATACGTTTAGGCGTTCACGGAACTACCAAAACTTATCTACGCTTCAACAAATACTCATTATTATACCCAATACCCAAAATTTTGTAAAACTTCACCTATGTTTACCATGTGGTCGAATTTTACATAAAATAAACCAAGCTAGAACATACACATTACAAGTTTATATATCTATACTTAATATATATGACTTACAACTTTAAGTAACACAAGATATTACCTTAAAATATCTAATACTTTCCTAGCCACCTCCCCCCCTAATTTTTAGATAGAAATGTAGTCCCAAGGGGACATAGAGCTCACAAATCACCAACTAAATCTTGTACAACTAGGGCTCATTAAAACACCATGCCATGACTAGTGTTTTGATAATTTTTCTTCCTTAATTCACTCCCATTGGCTAGCCCTAGTCTCTTATGGTTGTGGTCTTTCTAAATGATATCTAGGACTAAGTCTTGTAGTATATAAAGAGTGCAAGACTAGTAGTAGAACACACATGCATTTCCTTAAGCAAAATCAACACAAAAACTCTCTCTTGGCTCTCTCCTTACCCGCGGCTTAAAACAACCTCTCTAAATAATCCATACAAATTTTACTAGCAAGTATACAAGTATTCTAGCATCATACCTAAGACATTATAAGGTGTATTGAAGGTTTGGATTAGCATTTACAAGGGTTAATCAAGAAAGGTTCAAGATTAGGGTTTCATTGGAAGTTAGGGTTTTATAGTCTTGGAAGCTTGGGTTTTGAATCTAAACTAGGGTTTAGATCTTGTTACTCTTCATCACACTTTATCTTAAGGTCATCTGAAAACCTTACACTCTTTACATTTGTGATTTTATGTGTATACGATGTTATATAGTAAATCACCATCTAGGATATATATTAACATGTAAAATGGATTTTTACACTTGATCATGGTTTGATATACTTTGTCATATGCTATATTGATGTTAAGAACATATGGTAATGGAAGTATAAACATTATACAAGTATGGATCAATTTATAAAAGTATATATAAAATAATTGTTTAAAAGTTTATTTATGGAAGTTTATGGATAAAAAAATGTGAGCACTTGATATTCTTGGAAAATTTATAGACCAGATGACCTAAAGTATATGGAACTAGTAGTATAAGTGTTGTAGAGGACTTGTAACAAAGTTACTAAACTAAAAACTTATAAAAACAAGTTTTAAACACATTTTAACCAAAATATCCAAACATTATGTTTTAATTATGAAAATAAGGTATTTATTTTACATTTTTATAAAATACTACATGTCATTACGATCGTAGGCATATAGAGAACTCGAACATTCGAGCTATAACGAAGAAGATACGTCATTTGCAACTTTTACGATAATAAATACTTTTATAAAAGAAATTTTATAAAAACTTATTACTTTTCACATCTGATAAAAATATATAATTATTTTTCACAGAAAGTATATATTTTTAGGATTCTAAAACATTAAGATTCATAATTATTTGATCAATAACGAAGGAGTTATGGATTTTTCACGTTTACAATAATAAATACTTTTATAAAAATAATTTTATAAAAATAAAGTACTATTCATCTCAAAAACTTTTTGGAAAATATTTTCAATAGATAAAAATTTTAATTACGAAGACGTGCTCGAAAGAATCACAAAAATCAGAGTTAAACGAATAAGATATGACTTTTACGAGATTATGACAATTAAATTTATAAAAATAATTTTATAAAGTTATGAACAGTAAAACTCACTGTTCACCAGAGGGTTAAAAATATTATAATGTAATTTTTTGATATATCTTTTAAATACGAGAGCATGGATATAAAGAACGTTCAAAACAGACTTAAAACGAGAAAGTTACGTCATTTTTACTAGTGTAATATTTATAAACATTTTAACTTTATAAATATTATTTCTTGAATACAATTAGATGGTGATGTAGCTATATAGAATTATATATACGGTATTAGTTATGTTAAATACAATAGACTCATACGAGCGGCCTATAATCAATTAGGTTGCACTCGGACACTTACGTGACGTTTTTCACGCATCTGATATATTTTGTTGATTCATTTACTCGAGGTGAGTTCATAGCCCCACGTTTTTATAATTTCTATGATTTAAAAGTTTTGGGGTGAGAAATATGCTTTGTTTTATAATTGGATACCAGTGGACATTTTTATATTATGATTACGTGTTTGCCTAAGTAGCGATAACCCATTGAGCCTGATTGCTAAATAAAGCAACACACGTAAATATAAAATATAATATGAAAGAAAATTACCAAATTACCCTTGAGGACAAAGGTAAAAAGGAAAATCTTCACAAATATATATATAATATAATACGCATATAAACCGGGAAGTATGATTCTCGGGTCGTTATTCCCTAACGATTTGTGAAATTGAAACCATGTTTGTTGTTCGGACAATGATTTAAATTGGAAACAAAGATTGATTTGATTATCTACTTCTACAAATTAAAATGAGCAAATTATAACAATTAAGCACGAAAACAAATAACGGAAAATTAAACTTTTACTAAAAACGCAAAACGGGAACCTTAAATTGCAATTAAAAACCCTAAATTCCCAAATTTAAACCTAAAATGAATTTTTCTTTTTAAATAGACTCTAATTGACTAAAAAGTAAGTTTAAAGAAAACTAGAACAAAAACGGAATTGAAATGAGCTTAAAAACACGAAAAATGAGAACGGAAACGAATCCCGTTCTTTAAAAAATGAAATTTTGCAAATTAAACCCTACGAAAGCAAAACTAATTTTCATAGAAACTTTATGATAAAATAAAATTTTCTAAAAAAGAATTATATTTTTTTGATTATTTTTCTATTTTTTATGATTTTTTAAAGTTTTCAATAAAAATAAATGTTTAAAAATACTAAACTAATTATAAAAATTCTAAAAAAATACAAAAAATAGCTTGAACTAAATAGATCCTAGGAAAAATAAGCTTGATTACACAACTTATCGAATAAGCTGTGTAATAAGCTTAAAACAGCTTATAAGCTAAATAGGAGAAAAACGTGTATAAGAATTAAATGTTATAAAGGAATAACGAAAAAGACCCCAGAGTGCGTTGGTAGTGGTGTGTGGTGTGTGTTGCTATAAAAGGGTAGAGGGTGTTGAGGTCGGGGGTTTGAGTCTTGCTCACCCCCGATTTCCACCTTCCACCTTTTTTTTGAAAACGTATAAAAGAAAAGTTGTAAATAAGCTAAAAACAAACACTTTTAATGAAAACACTTAAAGCTGAAAAGCCCTAAATAAGCTGTTAAACAGCTTAAAACTAGACAGTTACTACTTAACTTAATTTTTTGGAGTTTTTCTTAAACTAAATAAGCTAGAAGACTAAATAAGCTAAAGTTAAGACTGAATAAGCTATAATATGCTAAACCTAAGCTAATGAGCTAAACAGAACTAAAAATAAGCAAGCAATAAGCTAGAAGACTAAATAAGCTCTTTTATTAAAACTACAAACCAAACAGTCCCTTAGAAGCAACTTTTGAGCTTATATTTACTATGAGCTAATGGAAACTTATAACACCATGTGTTTTCAAGTCATTTACGACGTCAACAAATCTACTATTTATTTTTAGGATTGTACGCGTTTGCTTTTAATTTCAAGTATCAAGTTAAATCCCGTAAGCTGAAAAGTATCGTTCAATGTAAATGGGCATCAAGCAATTAAACGATCACATCAATCAAGTATTAAATAATTACTTTGAGAATAATTATGGTCTTTGTTTATTTTATTTTTATCAGTTACGAAAAGTGTTTACGTTTCGCGATAAATTAAGTATAGGCATTCCCGGAACCACAAAAATATTTTTACGCTTCAACAAATACCTATGTTTATAAACAATGGTCAAAGTTTATAAAACTTTATCCATATGTACATACATATACACGTCCCATATATATATACAAATCAAACAAGTATACACATGATAAATTATAACTACACATTCCATGATACTTTCATTTTTACCAACAATTTCAAGTAACATTTTTATTTAACAAGAAAGTAACTAGTCACTTGAATCCCTAGATTTCATGGGATGTTCTACATATTATGAGACAAAGAGACACATTCAATAAAAGCTAGTAAGGTGTATGTCATAGTTAGTAGATGTTCATGTCAAGTTAGTAAGATCTACTAGTTACTACTATTGCAAACTTTTTGCCCTTGTGAGCCACCCCCCTCCCCCTTTGATTTTCTTAGTCAAAAGTTAGCTAAACTTCACCACCTTTCCCTATATATTACATGCATACATGAGAGATAACAACACAACTCTTATACACTTAACAAAAACATTTTTCTTTCTCTCTTGAAGCAAACCCAACCCACGGCTCAACTAAAAACCCTAAACAAACCATACAATATTTTTCTACAACTCATACAAGCTTTCATACACCATATCTAAGATACCTCAAAGTATTTTAAGGGTTTGATCAAGCCTTTAAAAGGATTAAAGCAAGAAAATGGAAGATTAAGTTTTCAAACTAATCTAGGGTTTATAAACTTGCAAGCTTTGGTTTAATGTCTAAACAAGGGTTTAGGATCTATTTCTCATCATCATACATCAATATAAGGTTATCTATAAACCTTTATGTCTTTACTTTTATCATTTTTATGAGTATATATGTTTTATATAGCTAAATCACCAATTAGGGCTTTTAAACATGTTAAAAAGATAACTTACTTGTGGTTATGAATTTGCACACTTTTTCTTATGTTATGTTGTTGTATATATCATGGAATAATGAAATTATGAGTGTGGTAACATGTTGGTTAAAGCATAAAAAGTTATATATGTTTATTGTTAAAAGTGTACTTAAGAAAGTTTAAGGTTTTAAGCCTTGGTATGAACATGTTATCTTGGATTTAAGGACAAATTATGGACCTATGGACTATATAATATATATGACATAGTATATTAAGAGTTGTAAAGAAATTGTGGTATTTTAATTTGTTGAAAAGTATATAAAACACAAGTATATAATTAACTATATATAAGATACAAAAGAGGCTGTTTGGATTCGAAATCCAAACAGTAGGGTTATCATTTTTATAAAATACTACGCCTCATGACGATTCCAAAATGATAAGAAACTCAAAAAACGGATTTATGATGAAAAAGATACGACGATTTCAAGTTTACGTTAATTAAACGGGTTTATAAAATAACTTTTATAAAAATTATATAAACAAGAAAGTTTGGTATTTTTAACAAACTATACATAATTTTAGGATTTCAAAACAATAAGAAACGTAATTTTTCGATTAAAAACGAAGAAGTCATGAATTACGCAAGTTTATATACTTAAAATGTATAAAAATATTTTTATAAAACTATTTTTATAAAAAGTTACTGTTCATGACAGGAACATTAATTTTTGTAAACTTCATAAATAAATAGAAATTTCAATTACGAGAACGTGCTCGAAAGAATTACTAAAAACGGAGCTAAAACGAATAAAATACGACGTTTACGATAATTCGAGTTTATAAAAGTAAATTTATAAAACGTCATGAACAGTAAAAGTACTATTCATCAGAATGTTATAAAATATAAAAATGTAATATTTTTATATATATCCCAATATGAAGACGTGTACATAAGAAACGCGAGAAACGGGTTTAAAACGGGAAAGTTATGCTAGTTTTACTAAAACGATAATTATAAACGTTTTCACTTTATAACAACGATTTCTAAATTACAAATAGATGGTGATGAAGCTATATAGAATTATATGTGGTTATCAAAGTACTATATTACTAGGGAGTTTCATAATGAGGCCTCTTCGGGGTGGCGTATCGACGAGTTGTTGGATTTACGATTTAAAGTGTCCTAGCTCCTCATACGTCACTACATGACCTCTTAAATTAACATAGCCCGAACGATAGTATGATGTAATTAACATAGACTTGTATATGATGTTAGTTAATCAAAGCGATTAGTGCTTATACGACCTATGATAATTTAGGTTGCATTCGATCATTTACGTGACGCGCTATTTGTGATATTTGGATTATCAGTAACTCAAGGTGAGTTCATAGCCCCACATTTTACATGGTTTTGTTTTATAAGTTTTGGGGTGAAAAACATGCATTGTTTTATAACCGGACACAAGTGGATACTTTTATATTATGATTACGTGTTGCCTAAGTAGCGATAACCCAATCTGAGCCCATTATCATGAATTATCAATTATTGTACTGTGAGCGCGAATGTTATGAATAGATCTATTGGGATTGACATCCTCGTTCGGGTGATTAGCTATCACTAGGCAAACAAATGTATACCATGTCGAACATAGGATATTGAGGGTTAGAACATCACCACGGGCAATGTAGGCCATTTATATGGTATTCATTTATGTCGAGCTTTAGTGTCATGATCGTCTGGCACATCCAACCTGCGGCTAAGTGACCAGGCTTTTGACACCCCACAGAGACTAGTATCGGGAACACTGGACCTTAGGTTCAAAAAACACTCGGGTTCCCGAATATTCATAGCTTATAAAAATAGAATAGTCAAAGTCTAAAAGCATATTTGAATTTAACAAAAAGAAATTTATTTATTAATTTAAACTTAATATTAAACATAACATTTATGCAATTGTCACCCTCGACCTTTTAGAAGGCTGCAACATCGGTTGTGAGCCGGCAAGATGCAACAAACTTTTATCAGTCTCAGATTTTCTTATTTTTACTATGGTCTTTTCTTTAGAAGACTACCACATTCGTTGTGAGCCGCAAAGAGGTAGTAAACTTTTATCAGCCCACCGCTTTTATTATTATTATATATATTTTTTTTATCATTTTATCATTTTTTTACTTTATATATAGAGAATACTTCTTTTTGAAAAATTCAAGTATAAGTTTGAACTAAGACTAAAATTTTTGCTATATATTACATAAAAATTATTGATTTAAGTTTAATCTCCAAAAACAACACGTATATTAATCCGGTTAAGAGCTTATGGGAGAAAAAGCTACAAATTACATACATGAGCTCTTAAGATTACCAACAAATCCTTGTTTTAGCCTCACTACTCATACTTACACTATCATATTTCGTCTCTCAAAATTTTCGCGAACGCTTAGCCTAAAAAGTTAGGAACAAGCTAGAGCTCATCACGCGTGATCGGGTCAAAATTTACTCTATTCTACCCAGCAAGAAAGTCAAAATTATGACAAAAACACTTATTTTATTTTTGAAAATTTTAAAATTTTCATATTTTTGAAATTTTTTGTTGGAAAACAGGGTACGTGAGAACAACGGGTAAAAGTAGGTAAGATCATATCGAAGATATACTACCCCATACTAAAATCAAACATTGTCCTCAATGTTATCTAGCCTAAGACTTAAAAACCCCATACAAGAAACCAAAAGGTCTAGATGCATAACTCAAACATGAAGATAAGTATCACGAAAAATCTTTAGCCGTTTATTAAGTGGTGCTAAAAGATAAATGTTAGTCGATAATAATTTAGGATAGCGATTTCCCCAAACTAATTGGCAAGCAAAGGTTAGGATAGCTCGGTAGACCGGGACAAAAACACCGAACACGAGAGACTTTAGAAAATTTAGGATCAATCCTGCAAACAATCACAAGTACAAACACAACAAGAATCGGAAGAGTACAAGCCTCCTCAAATAGAAAATAAGAAAGAAAATAGAAAATGGATAAACATGGGGTGCCTCCTATGAAGCGCTTTGTTTTTGGTCACCGAGTCACATAGCTTGACTCGATCCCCGAATTTATTCGTCCTTGGAGAGAGTAAATAGAAGAAGAAATCTCAATCGGGCTTTCATTAATGTTTGGAAAAACAATAAACACATGAATGTTCCCATCCCATGAGAGCAACCGATCTAAGTGGAGATGCCAGGGTCAAAAATGGTGTCCTCATTTTTGGTAGAGGAAAGTAAGGGAGAAACCTCAGGATAAGTGACATATGGAAGAAAAATCCAAGTGACAAATGTGAAGGAATTGTCAACTTCAACATTAATCTCACTTCCCCCTGGGTCAAAACATTCATCTTCATTAAGCTCATCAACATTGTTTATCACTGGTGCATCGGGCTCAATATTGAAGGTTAAACGTTCATGAGTGGAATCATTGTTAAGCAAGTTGTCAATAATGTCCTCTTCCGAGTCAAAATCACTTTCAATACCTGGTGGTATCGAATCATCTGCCGGAAAATATATCGATCTCTTCCCTATTGGAGTCACTATTCTCAACGAGGGTAGTGATTGAGGGAAGAGACTCGATGAACGTATGAAAATTTTTCGGTGACTGGGAAGATGAGTTACTGCATAACAACGACATTCGATTGATGTAATCCTCATGGTCTTTAACAATTCCTGGAGGAATTATGATAAGTTCACCGGTGAACTCATGGTGGAGAGGATCACTCTTGGGAGAAAAAGTTATCAAAGGTTCATTCTCTGGTTCATTCCTAAGTTGTTGTGGTTCATGATCGAAAAACACTTCGGGAGAAAGATTATGGGTAGTATCATCACTAAGCAAACTCTCAAGATATAATACGTCTCCTTCCGAGTCATAATAACCTTCAATATACGTAGGAACTTCGATAGCTAGAAAAGCATCGACCTCATCATTATCACCTCCTGGATCAAAACATTCAGCCTCATCAATTGGAGCATCGTACAAAATTCCTTTCCAATCATTCGTTTTATATTCCAAATCAAATAAATCATCATTCTCTTCGAAAGGTGGATCATCGATGAATCCTCGAGAATGGAAGCAACGCTTTTAGACGGATCATGGTGAAATAGAAACTCAATGTCGTCTCCTGGAGTAAGACACGGAATCAGAAAGAGGTGTGACTAGGAAAGTTGACTCATCAAGGTTTCGTAAGAATCCTTGCACTCGATGTCCTCTAACACTTCATCAAAAAGAGGGTTTATGCCACTAGAGTTGAAATTGACATCAAACTCGAAAAGAGGGTTAAGAAAGTCACAAAATCACACGTGGAAACATTGATGGAAGAAATATCACACGAATGAAAAACGTTCTTATTATCACTCCCGGATGTGTCCTCAGATTCTTTTGGGATTGGGATAATTTCCTCAGTACTAAAAGTACTAAGGTGTTCGTCCCTCATTATAAGAGAATCCTTGGGCTCAATAGATGGTAAGGCGGATGTGATTACAAAAACTAAAGAAACTTGAGGTGTTTTGTTTGAATGAAACCTGCTCTCCTTGCAAACAACTCTAAAATTCTTCAAACAAGGTGTGATACGAGTTTGGCGTTTAACTGTCGACTCTGCGAGATTATTCACTTCCTGCTTTTCTTTTTTATTGTTGACATCTTCCGATGGAGGCAAGCAAACTAGAGCGGGTTCATCGGTAAACTTTTTGAAACTATTGTTGCATGTGTCATTAACCATTTTAATTGACTCGTTTACATGCTTTTGAGGATGTATTGACGTGCCATTGACATGAAAAGTATTTGTTCACTTCCGTCCCTAAAACAAGCTCTCCTTCATAACATCAGTTTAGAGCACGGTGTTCTCAAAAAGGATCTCCCAGTAATGAGAGGAACTCGAGATCTCTTCAAAATCAACACAACAAAGTCGGTAGGAAAATGGAAATTCCCAACTTTAACAAAAATATCTCCGGCGAGTCCTTTAGGATGAGTAATTGATCGGTCTGCTAACTCTAAAGTCATCCGAGTTGGTGTAAGTTCCATTACAGAATGCTTTTTCCAAATAGAAAGATGTATAAGATTTATGCTTACACCAAGATCGGCCAAGGCGTGGCATACATCCATCCCTGGGAAATTACATGGAATAAGAAACTTGCCAGGATCTCCAAGCTTTTCGGGAAGCTTTTTTTAGAGCAATCGTCGTGCAATATCTCTTCAACGGTAATCTTATCTAACTTAAGCAACCTTTTCCTTAATTCATGAGCAAACTCTTAATCGTTAGACAAATCTTGGCATCAAAAGTAAAGCATCCGCGAAACTAATGTCGAAGCGTAAATCTTGAAAGATTTGGAAGATCTTCTCCATTTGATTCGAAGCTTTGTCACGGGACTTTTGATCATCACGTCGTGAAGGATATGGAATATTTGGCTTAGGTAAACTCTTCAGAATATCGGATTCCAGAATGGGAGTGGTTTTAGGTAAAGTCGTCGGAACATCGGGTTCCGGAATAGAAATAGGGATAACCGGAGGTGGGATTTGAGCGGTACTTCCTTGGAAATTTGTTTGCTCTTTATCCGTTGTCTCCTTGGTTTCTCGTTCCACTACCTTTTTAGGAGAAGGATTAGTAGGAATCGAGGGTCCCTCGTAAGCAACACCACTTCGAGTAGTGATCGCTTTTCATCACACCCTACGGGATGGAATGGTATTACTCGGAAGAGTACCCGAAGTTGAGGCTTGGTTTTGAAAGAAACTTCCTAAAATACTCCGCATGTCATTATTCAAATTTTTCCTAAGATTTTCCTCTTGTTTAGTTAACGTGCTTCTTATTTCATTGATTTGACCTTGCATATTTCTCACAATTGACTCATTAGCTTTCATATAACTCGTAATTTCGGATGGAATCCCTTGTTGAAATTTATTATTATGAGCTTAAAAAGGTTGGTTTTAAAATCCTTGATTTTGAAAATTCGGCACATGATTAACTTGATTTTGAAAACCTTGATTTTGATGAAAATTGTTTCCCCGATTGAAATTGTTTCCTTGATTTTGATTATGATAATTCCTATTTTGACCATGGTTTTGCACCGGAGCACAACCCTGTGTGCCATTTGATTACTAGCACGGTTCCGGAGGGTTTACTTGATTGTATGTTAACCCATAGTCCTCACAACACTAGCCTTGAATTTATCGTAGCCGGACAATTTTAACCAATAATGGGCACCACCACAAGTACCAAGCTTCCCTCAACCGCTTAACCGGAGCGGGAGTGGACAACTTTCATAGAAATAATCTCGACTAAGGTCCGAAAGGTTGAATCTGCAAGCATAACGATCTCGTCATCTGTTTTAACTAGAAGTACATTCATCGTAGAAGCATATGACTATTACGTGAAATAACGAACTTTTGATTTATTCTCAATTATGTTTAAAGCCTCTCTAGTCGTTTTACTCAAAAGATTTCCACCCGCCGCGACATTTAAGGAGTCTTGTTCATTCTCGTTTAAACCGTTATAAAAGGTATCAACTTGAGTTAACTTCGTAAACCCGTGATGGGGACATGCTCTAAGCAACTCCTTAAATCGTTCCCACCGCTTCACTAAAGTCATCTCGAATTTTTTGTGTAAAAACGAGAAATTTCATATCATTAAGTGATTGGTTTCGAAGAGTAAAAATTGGTTAACGAACTTGGTAACGAGATCCTCCCAAGTCAAGATTGAATTTGGTGGTTCTTTCTCGTACCAAGTTTTAGCGGCTCCCTCGAGCGAATATGGAAACATCATAAGCTTAATCACATCGTTAGGCACATTCCTAAATCGTAAAGTCGAGGTAATTCTCTTGAAACTATTAATATGAGCATGAAGATTCTCACTCTCACGACCGTAAAATGGGTTAGCTTGAACCAACTGAAGCAAATTCGTCTTAATCTCAAAGTGATCCGCATTGATTTCTGGAAGAACAATAACTTCTCCGTACCCTTCCGTGGGGGCACGGAGTAGCTCCTCCATGGTACGTTCTAGCCATTGGTTTTGCAAACAATTGTTTCGAATCTCAGGTTCGACTATGTTAGAAACTTGTCTTCTCCGACGTCTTGGAATTGTGACGTTTGAATTGTTAGGATAATTAGAACGTCTAGTGCGCATGCACTATAAAAGAAAAAGAAAAAATATTTTTTGGTTTTTCAAAAGTTTAATCACAAACTAATTTTAACGGAAAACGAGAAAGACAACTTGAACCAAAATAATCAAACCTTACCAACGTAGCGTCATAAAGATTTTACTTTTAAGGTGAGCCGTTCTTCGTAAATGACACAAATTGTTAAGTTTTTTAAATCTTTAATTCGAGTTGGGAACTTATTATGGATAATACCTCAATGAGGTATTATATTTTGGTGTATTATTTTACCACTTTGTAATTTTTTAAATGCACAAAATAACAAGAAAAATTGAAAGAGAAAATATTTTTGTATTTTTGTTTTTTTAATCTTCTACTTATACTAAAAAGAAAAGAAAAAATATTTTTACTTTTTATATTTTTGATTTTCTTAAAAGCGTAACTTTCGAAAACAAAAGGGTCTTCAAATCACGATCAACAAACGTAAACGAAGGAATCTTAATCACAAATCCCCGGCAACGGCGCCAAAAATTGATTGCAGCAATCTTATATACGTAATAATAAAATATATAATATGATGGAAAATTACCAAATTACCCTTGAGGACAAAGGTAAAAAGGAAAATCTTCACAAATATATATAATATAATACGTATATTAACCGGGAAGTATGATTCCCGGGTCGTTATTCCCCAACGATTTGTGAAATTGAAACCACGTTTGATGTTCGGACAATGATTTGAATTGGAAACAAAGATTGATTTTGGATTATCTACTTCTACAATTTAAAATAAGCAAATGATAACAATTAAGCACGAAAACAAATAACGGGAAATCAAACTTTAACTAAAACGCAAAACGGGAACCCTAAAACGGTAGTTTTAAAAACCCAAATTTTCCAAAATTAAACCTAAAATGAAATTTTCTTTTTAAATAGACTCTAATTGACTAAAAAGTAAGTTTAAAGAAAACTAGAACAAAAACGGAATTGAAATGAGCTTTAAAACACGAAAAATGTAAACGGGAACGAATCCCGTTCTTTAAAAAATGAAATTTTGCAAATTAAACCCTACGAAGGCAAAACTAATTTTCCTAGAAACTTTATGATAAAAGAAAATTTTCTAAAAAAGATTTATATTTTTTTGATTATTTGTCTATTTTTTATGATTTTTTAAAGTTTTTAATGAAAATAAATGTTTAAAAATACTAAACTAATTATAAAAATTCTAAAAAAATACAGAAAATAGCTTGAACTAAATAAAACCTAGGAAAAATAAGCTTGATGTCACAGCTTAATGATTAAGCCACGAAATAAGCTTAAACAGCTTATAAAGCTTAAATGGGAAAAATGTGTATAAGAATTAAATTTTGCAAAGGAATAACGAGAAAGACCTCAGGGCGCGTTGGTAGTGGAGTGTATGTTGTGTTGTTATAAAAAGGGTTGAGGGTGTTGAGGTCGGGGCTTCGAGCCTTGCTCACCCCCGATTTCCACCTTCCCTTTTTTTATTTTTGAAAACTTATAAAAGCAAAGTTGTAAATAAGCTAAAAATAAGCACTTTTAATAAAAGAAACTTTTAATGAAAAGCCCTAATTAAGCGTATAAACACTAAAACTGACAGAATACTAACTAGCTTAATTTTGGAGGTTTTCCGTAACAAATAAGCTAGAAGACTAAATAAGCTAAAGTTAAGACTAAATAAGCAATAATATCAAAACCTAACTCAATACTAAACAAAACGAAAATAAGCAAGCAATAAGCTATAAGACTAAATAAGCTCTTTTATTAAAACTAATAGCCAAACAAGCCCTACAAGGACCTTTAAGCTTAGTTTTAGATAAGCTCTTTGATCCTTGTAGGGAAATGGATAATGCAAGCTTATACTACAACTAATAAGCTTCTAAAATCAACTATTGAAACAAGGTTTGAAACTCAATTGCTTATTACAAAAGTACTTTGAAAACAGACCTAAGGCTTAGATCATGCTGAATTTTACTTTGAAAATGAAAAGACAAAAGGCAATTTTGCAGCTTAAATTTAGATGACAAAATAAGCTAGAATTTAAAAACTAATTGCAAACTTGTAAACTATGATATATAAGCTACTTTTCTGCTGAAAAGTAAAATCTAACTCCTATTTTAACATACTGACAATGAAACTAAAAAATGACCTTTATGCTTTTAACACTGCTGATGCAGTTGACATTAAAATGACCAAAACTCAAAAACCTGTAAATTCAGACCTAAGAACCTTCTTTCTACTCTATTTCAACACTTACCTAAATACAAATAAAGCAATTACAAAAGCTAGAACTGAATTGAGCTATTAATGCAAAAGAACCTTAACAGATTTGAACTATAGGAAATCTAAATTATGAAAAACTTATAATTCCTAACTTAGCTTTAAAATTTTTTACTCTAACAAGTTTATTTGAGAGTTCAATACCTAAGGCCTAGACCAAAAGGGCACAAACAGTTTTAACTTGTGGTTAACATTGTTATGCCAAACACCCCTTTAACTAAACTCAAAACCATATTAGCTTATGAAAATGAAATTAAGAGCTTAAATCCTAAATACCAGATAACAAATAGCTTATGACAAACCTAATGAACTTATATTAATAAGCAAATAAGCCAGAGACAAAGAACTAAGAACTATGCTAATATTTTTGAGTTTTTGACAGTTTTATGAATTAAAACTAAGAAATCTAAGATCTATGCTATAAAACTTAAAAACAGATATTCAAACATATTTAATAAGCACAAATAGACAGAATTAAGCACAAATAAGCTAGACTATAAGCAGAATATAAGCATATGCAAAATCAAAGCTAAGATACTTGAAAATTAAAGGGAACTTACAAAAGCCTTAGCTAAACAAAGGCAATAGTGCTCAAAAGAGCTTTCAACAGCTCTAGCTTATCACAAGGATAAGCTAGTAAGGTCCAATAAGCTCTTCCATTGTAAGCTTATCATCCAAAAGTCCATAATCCATAAGCAAAGGTATTAAGACTGATTTTATTGGTTTAAGTATATTAAGAGCTTTATTAATAGCTCAATTTGAGCTTAGAGACTCAAAGAGCTTATATTGAGCTTATTAGAAGCTTATCAAACAGTAACATGAGAATTTAAGGATTTAAAAACTTGTAAGGTAAAACGGATTAGGTAAAAACAAAGAAGAATTTCATTAACATTAAAACTGATTACAATAAGGTGAAAGTAAGAGTACAATAAGTTGGAAAATTTACACTACTTAAGCTCAAAATTTTGAAAGCTTAAAAATTACAATTTAATTAAAAATTTTAAAAGCTAAAAAACTAGATATATCCCGTGTGTGAATGTGAGAGGCTTTATATAGCCTTCAGAGAAGCTTCTAGGTTCTGGAGTTTGTTAGACGCTCCCATAAATCCCTGCCCTTGAATCTATTCCAATCATTGAGTTATAATTTAAGCCATTTGATCACTTTGGTGAGCACACAGATTACCAACGTGGCATTCCATGTGTCAGAGCCATTGTGCTTCTTTTTCAAGTGACTTAGTGTAAAAACCCCATTCCTTGTGTGTTTCTTCAATCCAACGTGTCATTCCTTTGTGTGGGTTTTAACCAATGAGAGCGCTTGGTGATGTAATACTCTGCCAGCTTGCACTTAATCCCTTGAATTGTCTCTCCACGTGGCCAATTTTGATTTGCCCTTTGGTTTTAACTCAGGGTTAAACGAAGGAGACAGTGAACAGTAGTAACAACCTTTCGCGCGTAAAAACTTGTATAAAAGGGGTGTTTGACTTTTCTTTTGACCCGGGTTTTATTTTGACTTCGGGCTTATAAAAGGTTTTGGGCCAGGGATGATTGAATTGGGCTCGGGTATCAGGCTTGGGTTTATATAAGAGTTAACGGGTGTTAACTCTTTATATTTATAAGAGTTAACACCATTAGGGTTTAGGGATTATTTTTGCAATTTGGTATATTTCAAGGGTTGTTTTGGGGATTTTGGGGTTTTGTCTTTTATATGGTTGACCAGGTTTGACCATTGATTGACTGGAGTTGACTTTTGACCTTTCTTGCTATCAAATTCCTGGCTTTTGTACACTCTATCTGTTCCCGTGCCCGTGTTTGTCCGGTTTTGAGCGTTTTCTTAAGATATTTGCATTATCCGTACCTACACAATCACAAAGACAAAACAAGCAATATACAAACATTTTAAGCATAATTTTGTATTTTATGGGTCATTTTGGATATAAAATGGATATGTGTTTTCACACATATCAGAGCCCATTATCATGAACTGTCAATTACTGAGTGAGCGCGAATGTTATAAATAGATCTATTTGGGATTGACATCCCCGTTCGGGTGAGTCATGCTTACTGTGTCGGTTTGCCGGTCAACAAACGTATACCATGTCGTATTTGGGATGTTGCGGGTTTGAACATCATCACAGGCAATGTTGGCAATTTATATTGCAATTCAATTATGTTGAGCTTCAGTGTCATGAGCTTAGGTAAACGTAATGACATTTTTTTATGTTTGCATCTGTTGCATTATCATACACTTGGGAAATCTTGTGGTCCTACATTATACATTTTGCAAACCTATGAATTCACCAACATTATTGTTGAAGTTTTAAATCATGTTTTCTCAGGAGGTCAATGAGGTACAAGGCAATGGATATATTGGTGGTTATATTTTGAAAGTCATGTACATTAAAGATTTGGTTGCATTACATTTTGGGGAAATATTTGTTATGTGTTAGAATCTTTGTATTTTGAACAACGAACAAGTGAAGCTTTGGGCTTTTGTAACAAATAATTTGTTAAATCCAATGCATCGGTTTTAAACGACTTTTAAATGGTCGTTCTTATATCTTAGAATATCACTGGATGCTATTGATACTATGAAATAACACTCTCAGGACCCATTTGCCGTGGGTGGACCTAATATTGGGATGTTACACAAAGGCCCGAGGTTAGCAGTTTAAGAAAAAGATTATGATAGCCGAGGGTTGTTGATGAACATACGATGGAGAAAATACCAAGATCTTCAAAATTATATAAACAACACGGAAGTTAAAAATTTCAACTTCATTTGTTTGAAACAACATAATAAATTGGTACTATTTCTGAAGACTTGTGAAGAAATTTTGTGATTTATTAATAGAGGATGAAGAGCGATGTTAAGGTTATAGTTTTTAGCTATTAAAAGATTTCGAATGCGTCCATAATTTAAACATTAGTGATTTAGATTGTGGGTTAATTTTAAGGATGATTATCAAAAATCAAATTAAGTTTTCAATGATAAACAAAGAAGCTATTTTTATTACAATTGAAAAATTGGTGGGCGTTGATAAGGAGCACACAACTTGATGTTTTGGGTCATGGACTGATTGTTGGGAGTATGGTAGACATGTTAAAAATATGAAGGTTTTCGAGTGGATGTGAAGCGCAAATTTATTGAAGATAAGGTTCGTCGTAAGGGGTTCGATGTTGTTGAATCCCTTGATATTGAGAACTCGAGGGTGAGTTCTTTCCAAATTAGGGGGATTCATGTTGACGAAACCAAGGTCAATGTGGTTCGGGATTGGTCTTCACCTAAGATATCGCCTGAGGTTAGAAATAATAAAGTGGCGGATGTGTTTCAAGAAGAAGATGAGTTAGAGTATGTCAAGCCTTTGGACGTAGAGGCAGAACAAGTTACATATATCGTTCAACGAACTTTGTGTTCGCCTAAGGTTAGTGACTCTTCACAAAGAAATAAAATCTTTCAAACTAAATGCTTGGTTAAAGAAAAGATTTGTTCTATTATCATTGATGGAGGGAGTTGCGAAAATTTAGTGTCTAAGGCTTTGGTTAAAGCTTTTAAGCTTCCAACCCAACCCCATCCTAGTCCTTATCATATTAGGCGGATCAAGAAAGGGTTGGCACTTAAGGTGACCAAGATTTGTAAGGTTCCTCTTGCTATGGGGAAGCATTACAATGAGTTGGTTACTTGCGATGTTGTTGATATGGAGACATGGCATGTATTGTTAGGAAGACTATGGCAACGTGATGTGGACTCTACACACAAGGTAAATCAAATATGTATTTGTTTAAATGGTGAGAAAAAACTATTGCTATGTTATCTTTAAGTGTCGTTTCTCAAGACGAAATTAGAGAACAAGACTTTGGCAACTTTGGTAGCTTCACCAAAGGATTTTCAAGCTGAAAGGAAGGAGACGGGAGTTTCTTATGCTTTAGTTATGAAAGGCGTTAATGATGTCATAGAGAATGCAATACCAGCGGTAATTAAACTGTTACTAGCTGAATTTAGTAAGATTGTGACAGATGATACACTAGACGCTTTGCCATCATTGAGGAATATTCAACACCAAATTGATCTGAGTAGAAAGACCATTTTATTGGTGTCCATTAGTAGCGAGGTTTTGGGTTTCAATTCAATTAAGGAGTTGTATGTAATTGATGAAGATTTTGGTAACATTTGGATGGAGCTTGAAACCAAGCAACATCGAGGTGAGTTTCTTTTACTTGACGGTTATTTGTTTAAAGGTAATCGTTTGTGTATTCCTAAGACTTCCCTTAAAAGTCAATTGATTAAGGAGATACATGTGGGAAGATTGAGTGATCATTTCAGTCGAGATAAGACCATTGCTAGCGTAGAAAGTCGATTTTCTTAGCCTCAATTAAAAAGGGATGTTAGAGCTTTCGTGAAGAGATGTGTCGTGTGTCAAGAAGGAAAGGGTAACGCATAAAATACAAGTCTTTGTATGCCCTTGCCCTCGATATGTCGATGAATTTTATGCTTGGGCTTCCTCGCACTAAATGTGGAGTCGATTATGTGTTTGTTGTTGTGGGCACGTTACTATCAAATCCTAAATCATAGATCTTTGTCACTGAAGATTGTGATGATGGATCAAGACCAGAAGAACAACACCTAGTGGTGACATGTTCTGATGAGGAAATTGTAAATTCCCCAACACAAGCTGCCACAACTGAAATAAGTGGAGACAATGGTAGTAATTTGGAGGATTTTTTTGATTGTTTTAACTAGGGAGGAAGCTGATATTATCGGACCAATTATGGCGATAGAAGATGAGCCTCTTATGATGCTAGGATCAGGTCAAACATTATCAAAGAAGACTTCTGTAATGATCTTGATAGACAACATTCGTTCGACATATGAAAGTAAGCCATATCATAACACATTGAGATGGCATATTATGAGGTTAAAATGGGGGTACGTGATCTCTATTAGGCAGATTTGTACGGATGTTTAGTTGAAACAAGAAATGGTTTGTGCGCAAAGAAGAACATGAGATCCTGATATCACATGGTGGTATATGTTTAATTACACATACCATTTTCCATTTAAAACGGACTTAAATGACTAAAAACGTACCAAAAATACATTGTATTTGTATGTTTGCATTTGTGTTGTGCAGGAAACGGATATTCAAGAAAAGGAACGAAAAAAGCAAGCAAAACCAAGCACGGAATGGAAAGGACAAAGTCAAAGGTCAGCCCATTGAATAAAATACAACTTGAGGGACTAAAACTGCCAAAACCTCAAGTTGTATTACTAAGATAACAAAGCAAGGGTCAAAATTGCAAACCGGGCAAAGATTGCATTGAAGTTATAAGACTTTAGGGGACCAAAGCTGCTTACTTCCCTAAAAGCCCTCTTTCCCGCCCAACAAACCCATGTACAACTTGGATGTCCTCCCATACTTCTCCCCTGCAAATCCACTCGACACCCTAGCCAAAATCATTTCATCCACCCTACTATTTCCCTCCCAGCTGTATAAAGGCCATGTTGGCAATCCTTCACCTTTCCTAAGTATCTTCAATTGTTGATATTGACTCCAAAGAAGCACAAAAGAAATCGAAGGATGGGATTTGCTTTAGATCACCCTCACCCACAACAGCCACACTTTGTTTGTATCTACCAAAAGAAGACAATTCGCTGCAAGTCCAAAAGACTTCGGCTATAAATAGAGGCTTTTTTGTAGCTTTTTGTGGCATCTAGTTTTTAGTTTTTTCTTGTAATAGTTACATTTTAATCTTAGCTTAAAATTTAAAGTCATTTACAGCTTTTACTTTCAGCTTTGTAACACTTTCAAGTTTTAATGCAATTTGAATTTTTTAAGTCAGTTTACAATTTCAAGTGTTAAGTTTCTTAATTGTGCTGTTTTGTGTTCAAAAAGTATCAATACAGCTTTGTTTATAAGCTGCCCTTAATTAAGGTAATATTAAAAAGTTACGTAAGTTAATCACAAAAATTACATCTAAATATACCACAGCTTATTTTATGGATGATAAGCCAGTTCTGGATGGGCTTATGGACTCTCACTAGCTTGTTTTATACAAGCTAGAGCTTGTAGATTCTTGATTTAGCCCTGTTTTGAGCAAGGGTGTTGTAAGTCTCTCTTTTTCTTACTTTATTTATTTACTGCAGAACTGCTTATAGTGCTCAGTTGTTACTTATGTTTACTTATTTGTGCTTTATCAAGTATGTTTAGTGCTTATCTTGCTTAATTGTTAGTTTAAAAATAGTTTGTGTAACTTTCTTAGTTAAAACTGTTAGTTTATTTATTAACACTGTTAGTTTTGAGTTAATACTGCTAGGCAAATTCAGCTTATTTAAGTGCTTATTTTTTATTGAAATTTGCTTAGAAGTGTTTTAATTTGTTATTTAATAATCTGTTTTTTTTATTAGTATTAAAAGAAAAATGGTTTTTGAAAACTTTCAGGGGTATTTTCAACTAGCAGTACTAACCTGTAGTTAGTACTGCTAGTTCACTTTTGGAGCAGTACTAACTTAAAGCTACCAGTACTAACTCCAAGTTAATACTGTTAGTTAAAACTGTTAGTACTGGTGGTTCATTTTAGCTTATCAGCTTACTATTTCTGCTTAATTAAGATTTCCTTAGCTGTTTAGAGTAGATTAAACCATTTTCCTTTACTGTTTGCTTACTTTAGCTTATTTTCCTTTTCTAAGTATTTTCAATAGTGCATCAGTTTTAGTTTTCTAGCTTATTTATCATTATAGTCTATTCTGGTTGCTTATTCTTATGCTTAAGTGCTTATTTTGAGTAGTTAACCTTCTGTTTTAGCTTATTTTGCTTATTTCTTGATTCATTGTGTTTTGCTAAGACTAGCAGTACTAACCTAAGACTAGCAGTACTAACTCCAAGTTAGTACTGGTAGTTAATACTGTTAGTACTGTTGTTAGTACTGTTGTGTTTATCTTGCTTAATTTAGCTTCATTGCTTTTTGAATTTGCTTATTTAGAGTTAGTTTAGCTTATTTAATTTGTCTTAAGTTTATTTGAGCTTATTTGTGTTTTAGTGTAAAAGTTTTAAGTGTTTTTGTCATTCCTAGCTTTTATTCTTATTCCAGCTTATGTTCTTTGTCTATTTTTATGTGCATTTGCTTATTCAGTGTTAGTGCAAATTCATAATCTTATCCTTGTCATATTCAAACATCAATCATCAATCGTCTCTCGATTTTCCATCTCTAGCCTCGTTGGGACATAACGACCCGAGAACACTCTATACTGCTTCCGGGTTCATTGCTCTCGCGTGATTTCGTCCCTTGTTGTGTATTTATACATGTTTGTATTTGTTTACATATTTGAGGGGTGAGTTCGCGCGGGTCATAAAGCAATAAACACACACAAGAAGATAAACAAACGATAGAGGAGCGGTCAAGAACTAATGTAAGGAAAACATATCAACCATAAAGAAGTTGATCTATTCCAAGGAAAAATGAAAGCTAATGTATTCTATTGGTACTAATAAAGAGTCCCATAAAACCTGTAAGTCCAGTAGAAAGTCAATTAGGTATGCTGAGATGTATAGGTCACGAGAGACCTAGGGGGGACTCAAAGAATTGGAATGGTCAGAAATCTCATCATTAGAGTTAACTTTGTTTTTAATAACAAGCCTGCTTATTGTGGAATTTTGATCATTTCAGTATAATTGTCCTAAGCTATAAACAAATGGGTTCCAGAAGCAGCCTTAATGAGGACTGGCCTTAAAACTGTCAAAAATGCAAAGCCTCTTAGTACTGCTAGGTCTGTTAACACTGTCAGACCTGTTAGTACTGCTAGGTTTGTTAATACTGTTAGGCCTTATAATACTGCTCACCCAAAACCAACAGTTTCTTGTGCTAGGCCAAAGACTCTTTTTCAAAATCAAGCACAAAGGCCCTTTTACAAGACTACATCATTTAACAAAGAGGTTCTAATATTCAAAAAAAATATTAATACTGCTAAACATAAGTTTTATAATACTGTTAGAGCCAAAGATAATACTGTCAGGGCAAGGGGATTTAATGCTGTTAAGCCCTCAGCATGTTGGGTGTGGAGACCTATCAAACCCAATGGTGCATCATTAACCTTTAACAAATATAATTATATTGATGCACGAGGCAGATTCCAAGTCAGTAATGGCTTGGGTCCGCCAAAAGTTCTCCTAACTTCATAAGTTTTTTATATGCAGAGCAATTTCCAATAAATGAAAAAGGATTGTGGATAGTTGATGCTCAGAGGCACGATGTCTGGAAACATAGCTCACCTTTCAGAATCACAGAATTGATGGAGGTTATGTTACTATTTTTGTGAGAGGACAAATTGAGGAAGAAATCACTGGTAAAGGTACTATCAAAACGAGATAAACTTGAATTTTGAAGATGTAAACTTTGGTCAAAGAGTTGAAAGTTTAACCTTTTTAGTGTTTCACAAATGTGTGACAAAAGAGAACTATTTTACTTTTTACTGTTCTGAATGTCTGTTCTGTCTCCGAAAATTTAAGTTACCTGATGAAAGTCAAGTACTACCCTTAAAATTCCTAGACAGAACAACATGTACAGCTTAGATATTGAAAAACAATAGTTCCCAAGATGGTTTTAACTTGTCTCCGTTGCAAGGCTACATCTGAGAATCAAATGTTATGGCATAGGAGGCTTGTCATGTCAATTTCAAAAATATCAATAAACTTGTAAAAGGATAACTGTAAGAGATTTGGCCTTTAAAAAGCTTAGAGATTGACCAAACTTGTGTTGCCTGTCTTAAAGAGCAAGCAAACATAGAGCCTCTGCAAACCAAGGCTTTTAGTCCTCTCTACTAAGCCATTAGTCAAGCTAAACATATGGATCTGTTTGGTCCAACTTTGTGAGTATTTAATGCATAAAAAATACTGCTTGTGTGTGCGTGTATGATGATTTAGTAGTTTTCATGGGTTTTCTTTTTTAAGAACTAAGGGAGGGAAACTAGTGAATCCTAAAAACTTTATCAAAAGGAAATAGAAAATCTAGTGGATAAGAGGTTAAAATTATCAGAAGTGACAATGGACTGAAATTAAAACATGTGATGATGAGATTTCCCCCCTGTAGAGAAAAAGGATAAAGAGAGAATACAGTGTAGCAAGGACACCCAACAAAATGGTGTAGCCTGAAGAAAGGAATATGACTCCTTATTGAGGCTTGGCAATAACAATGTAGCAGATTAAACGGTTACACTACAACATGTTGGGCAGAAGCAGTTCTACTGCTTGCATGTACAAAATAGGTCTTAGTTGTCAAGCCTCATAATAAGACTCTTATAACTCTTTAAAGGAATAAATCAGCTATAGATTTATGAAGCCATTTGGATGTCATGTTACAATTCTTAATACCTAGATAAGTTGGGCAAAGTTTGATGGCAAAAGTGAATGAAGGTTCATTGTTGGGTTTTCTTTAAGTAGCAAAGCTTTTAGGGTATACAACATTAGAACTAGGAAAGTACAGGAAAACTTGCATGTTGGGTTTCTAGAGAATAAACCTATGTTAGAGGGAAATGGTCCCAAGTGGCTGTTTGATCTTGATTCTCTAACCCAAACTATGAATTATGATGTGCCAGTGGGTTGCAAAGGGATCTTTTCCTAATGTTTCTTGCAGGTATAACAAGAAGGTGATCCAATCTATCCTCTCAACAAGATCAAGAAATGTATTTCATCGCCAATTTTGTAAGATGCCTTCAATACTTGAAGATGTTACACTTCAATCTGTGGATGATGTACAATTACAAGATTCAAGAGTGGGATCATGATGAATGCATTTCAGGATGATGGTATTGAAGATCAGAAACAAGTCACTACTGCCAGTCCACAGTAATACGCAGTCCCACAAGTTAATAACTGGTAAGTAGAGAACTTAAGTACTGCGAATATCTGAAGTTAGTAACTCTGCTACAGCTGAAGGCTTGATAGGAACAAATTCCTTACAACCTAAAGACTCACAAGAGGAGGATCAAGGCATTGATTTGGGAAATCTCTCACCATCTTATGAAGTTTCTTCCACTCCTCATACAAGAATCAACAAGGGATCATCCAATTGATCATGTGAAATTGGTGATGTGTAGTCTTTCAGTTCTAACAAGAAGGATGACAAACTCTTATTCTGAACTAGATTCTTATGCCCATTTAGAAGGAAAGACTCACCAGACTTACATACAGCCTTTTTGGCCTATTTCTTATCTCAAGAAGAACCAAAGAGAGTCCTCAAAGCTCTTAGTGATCCTGCTTGTGTAGAGGCAAAGCAAGATAACAACTACATTTCAAGCTTCAAAATGTATGGGTTCTTGTAATTTCTAAAGGGCATAGGGCTATTGTACAAAGTGGGACTACATAAACAAGAAAGATTGAGAGGGGAATTGTTATGTAAATGAACAAAGCAATACTAGTTTGCCCAAGGTCCAACACAAGAAGAAGGGATTAATAATAATGAATATTGCTCCAAGTGGTTTAGGATAGAGGCAATAAAAATTTTCTGGCTTATGCTTCTTATATGGGTTTCAACTGTCTATCAAATGGATGTCAAAAGTGCTTTCCTATATGGTCAAATAGAGAGATTGTATGTATGATCAACCTCCATGGGTTTGAGACCCTGACCGCCTGATAAATATATAAAGTGTCAAAGCAACTATATGGACTTCAATCAAGCACGTGCCAGAGCTTGGTAACAAACAATTGGCTCACTTATCATTTTGAGCAAGGCTTTCACGAGTAAAGATTGATCAAACGATCTTTTCATTAAAATCATCAAGGGCATATTTGCTTGTTCAGATTTAAGTAGATGACATCCATCTTTGATCTACCAAAGGAGCATTGAGAAGAGTTTGAGAAGCTTATGAAGGATAAGTTTCAGATGAGTTCCATGGGGGAACTTACCTTCTTTTTGGGGTTGCAAGTTCAACAGAAGAAGAAAGGCATATTTATTAGTCAAGATAAATATGTCCATGAGATCCTAAAGAAGTTCAACTACACAGATGTGAAGTCTGCCTCCACTCCCACTGATTTGGAAAGGCCTTTGGTTAAAGATGCAGATGCTGATGATGTTGATGAACATCTTTATAGAACCATGGATTGGATCTTTGATGTATCTTACATCATCTAGAACAGATCTCATGTTTGCAAGTGTGGGTGCATGTGCAAGGTTTTCCAAGTTTCTCCCAAAACTTCCTATCTTTTAGCTGTCAAAAGAATTTTTAGATACCTCAAAGGCAAACCATCTTCTTAGGTTCATAGGTAATTTCAAAGGATTCTCCCATGAGTGTTAGTTCTGTAATACTGATAGTGACTATCTTTGGAGCTACACTTGATAGCGTCAACCACTGGGGTTGTCCAATTTTTGGGAAATATGTTGATATCTTGGCAGTGCATAACAAACTACTGTGGTTGCACACTTTCTACAACTGAGAGCTGAATATGAGGCTGCTGCAAATTGCTGAGGACAAGTTCACTGGAACCAAAACAAATTGCCTGGTATAAATGGGTACAGCATTAAGATCACTATCATCATACATTGACAATACCAGTACATATTTTGTAATCATAGAAAATCCTGTTCAACATTCTAAAACAAAACATATAGAGATTAGGCATCACTTTATAAGAGATTGTAATACTAAAAAGTTGATTCAAATGGCTAAAATTGATACTCAACTTAATGTAGCAGATCTTCTTACAAAGGGTTTTGATGCTGGTAGATTTCAGTACTTGGTTTCAAGTATTGAATGCCTAATCCCCTATGTGCCTAAAATCTCTTGCTTGTTTTGTAAAGTTTGTTAAATATTAGTACTGGTAGCTATTTGTAAATTAATACTGCTAGGTATAATTAGTACTGCTAGTTATAGTTAAAACTGTTTGTTAAAACTGTTACTTATAAGTTAGTACTGCTAGTTATTTCTATGTATCTTTGTTAATCCTGTGAATAACACTTAATACTGTTAAACAAGAAACATGTTTGGATTTTGTTTTTCTTGGTTTTAAGCTAACTTTTCAGGATATACAATGAAGTGTGAAATTGTTTATTCCATGATGCATAATTTAAGGGGAGGAATCATGCTGGATGTTCTTACAGTGTTGGTTGTTACACCACACAACAAATGGTCATCAATTCACCATGTCTTATAGACATCAAGAATTGACTAGTCCAGAGCAAACGGCTACTGGTAAAGACTTTCCAAATCCGTTGATAGTTGATAGTTTACTAAAAACTATATGGTCTTCATGCACCATGTTGTTACAATGAAGCATTGGTAAGACCAGAGCAAACGGCTACTGGTAAAGACATCTCAAATAACGTTTAATAGTTGGAGTATACTCAAAACTAGATGGTTCCATTTTGCACCAAATTTTTTCTAATAAAGCAATGGCTTTTAGTCCAAAGCAAACGGCTATTGGTAAAGACTCATCAAATCCGTTTATGGCTGGTAGTTTTTACAAAAACTACACTTGTGTGATTGTGTGAGCTAAAACAAAAGAGAGAATTGGGTGAGACTCAAAGAACAGAAAGAGAGCTGAGTGAAAAATATGACAGAGTGAAAATGAGCCAAAAGAAAGTGAGGATGAAATGTGAGCCTAACAAACAGAAAAGAAGTTTGTGTGAAGTTATTACTTTCCAAGTCTTACAAACATATGGAGTAGTTGTACTGCTTAAGGGTGAGAAAGTTAATACTGCAAGGCCATTTTTAATGTACTGGCAAGGCCAATTCTAATACTGCTGGATGACCTGTTAGTACTGTTTGGGCCTAACAAGTTTACATTAATTAATAATTAGCCGGATGAGATATTTCAGCCAAGTACCGATGGAAAGGGTTTTGACCAATTGGACTTTCGTGATCATTATATATTCATATGCTTTATTCACATATCTTCATTACTTAATTTTAGGTCCAAACAATATCTCTCTGTTTTCCATTAATTGCATTAACTTTCTCCAGCCAACTCTTTCATAACCCACGATCATAACCACACTCACTCAAGTACTTCACATTGTTTTCTCATGGCACAATTTTTGGATTTTTGTGATAAACAAACATGTAGCTTGTCTGGAGAAATCAACGGGTATGCAGGTGTTCATCCATCATTGATGTTTCACACACCGAGCAGTCATATTTGTTATGCACTTACTAAGAAACCCGAGGTGTGTGGTCTCATTTAATAAGAAACAAATTTTGAGCTGCTGAGAATATGACTGATGATGAGATGACACCGGTTAAGATACGATGCTACTATCGATGACACTCACTGTCAATCACTGAAAGGTACCGTCTACGGCACATCTCAAGCTGGATGATCAAGATGGAATTTACCTCTCTTTAGACCACAACAGATATATTTGCTCAAAGCTGGCCGCTTATGGGATTTTTTTACTATTGCGACTAACTCCAATAAGTAACCTTTCAAAAAGTGCATTTTTACAACCTCAATGGAGGTTTCTTATACTTAATATTCCTTCGCTGTAAGCCCTAAGAAGACGTGCTTGGAGCAGTTTAGCAGGTAACATTGCAGAGCAGCTGTCATTTGTTTAGCCACAGATAGAAAGTTCAATTTTTCTAGGACGATCTTTACGCATGATGGTGTCTAGAACATATCTAGTCCCAATAAGGTTATTTGATGTACCCTAGGTTTGTCCAACTATACCTAGACATGCAGAGACATAAGCTTAACAACACTCACGACTTATTCTGTTCCCTCTCTCACCATGAAGGTTTTTAGCAACATGAAGAGAATCACAAAGGGTTTTTCAGGGCAGGAAGTTGATTTATTTCCAAATATGTTAGCTGCTCCTACACACTCAGCTTCACCTTCCAATAGCATATCTTCACCTGAACATACCCCATCTCAACCATCACCTCCTCACCCATCACCTCAACCATCTCCTCCTCAACCCTCACCTACACAACCTTCCCCAACTCACCTTGGCTCAGAATATCATCCTCCTACACCCCATGACTCACCTCTCCATGCTGTTCACTCACATGGAAGTGATGAGGGTAGTTTGAAACTACAAGAATTGATGAATTTGATTAACACACTTTCTGACAGGGTTGGAGTGCTAGAGGCTGATTTGACAAAGACAAAGAAAACCTACAGCTCTGCCTATACTAAGCTCATTCTAAGGGTCAAGAAACTAGAGGCTCAGTTAAAGGTTGGGAAAGCCAGAGACATTCTAGGTTGTTTTATTTCAATACTAGATAGTGAAGCTGATGTCTTCCAACAGGGGAGTGAAAAAACTCCTAAGGAAGGAGTTCAAGATGATGAAGGAGTTCATGAAAAAGCAAGCAATGACACTGAGATTTTTGTTCAAGAAGTGACTCCAACAGAACTCATTCAAGATCAAGAAGGAAGTGGGAAAGTAAGTGATGAGGTTAGTACTGCTGGCTTGAAGAAAGATACTGCTAGAGAAGAAGTTCCAACAGTTAGTACTGCTGAGGCAACTCTTAGTACTGCTGGAGGACCTGTTACATACTCACGAAGAGTGCTGAAAAGATTAAAAAGACAAAGAAAATCATCTTGATTGAAGAAGAGCTAAGAAAAGTCCAAGAAGGATATATGAAGCAAGAAAAAAATTAGTTATAATTGAAAGCAATTAGCTTGAAGAAACAGATGCAATGAGGAACAAAGGGCTCAAAATTGCTAGAGATGCCAGAGATAGCTAACAGTGGGATGAAGAAGAAGGAAAATGAGCTATGGATGAAGCCGAGCTACAAAGAAGATTGACTGGGAATGCTCCTTGCAGTCCATTATATCATACTCTCAAAATGAAGCCTAAGCAATTGCTCAAGGCTAGACGGAACATGATCAAGTATTGGAAGAACCAAGGAAATTTAAGATCACTGATTTTAAGGGGATGTCTTACAATGAAATCAGGCCTATTTTTGAAAAGCTTTGGGATTTCAATCAAAAATTTGTGCCTATGGATGCAGAGAAAGCAAGTAAGAAGCAAAAGTCTCCTGAAAAAGAAAGGTCTTCTGAAAAGATTATAGAAGAAGAGGATGTTGCACAAGAGGAAAGGGAAGAAGTTGTCAAAGAACCAGCAGCAAAGAGGAAGAAGTCTATTCCTAGAAAAACAACTAGGAAGAGACAAAAGTTAGAAGAAGATACTGATAAAGATGAACTCAAGACATTTTTGGATATAGTACCCAGAGAAGATGCTCCAATAGAAGTTGATTCTTTATCAATAAAGTTTCCTATTGTAGATTGGAAGACAGTTGTGTTGACAGAGACTTTCATGTACTATCAAGTTTTCAGGGGTGATGGAAGCTCAAAGAAGTATAAGATACTAAGTGAAATGCTTCAAGATTTTGACAAATGATGTAGAAAACATTTGTTCAGGTAAGGTTAAGGAGAGATATAAGTTCTTCAGCACCATAAGGTTTTTGATCATTATGCTTGGGGAGATTTACATACCTTGTTTGAGCCTGAGGAGGATGAAGAGATTGTTGGAAAGACCAATCATGAATACAATCTTTGAGCTGAGATTATTGATTTCCTGTGTTAATTCATATTTGGTTGATGAACAATGGATTTGGCGATCCAATGTTGACAGAAAAGAAGTATCCCTGAGTCAAGAGATGTTTGTCCAAAGATGTTAAGTTACAAGATTGGAGGTAAAATCATGATAAGTACCCAAGCTGTTGAACTACTAGATACATAAGACTCAAGTGCAAAGAAATGGACAAAAAGTGATTTAAAGAATCATTTCAAAGTATAGAAGATTTTTAATTCAGAAGAAACTTGTTGATTTAAAAAGGACAATCACAAGTTTAGGGGAAGGATTTGTTGTGTAATATAAAACTTTCATATGGAACTTAATACTGCCAACGTACTAAAGGAGTTAGTACTAGCCAGCAAACAAAAGTTAGTTACGTCAGCACAAAAGTTAGTAACTGCCAAAGGAAACATAATACAGCTATTAAAGAAAGTTAGGTACTCAAAATGGTCAAAAGCTGATGAATGCAGAAAAAGCATGGAAGCATTACGGAATATTTAGTTTTGAATTGTAACTGTTCCTAATAGATAGGCAGATATATTTGTAAAGGGCTCCTTGTATTTCTATAAAAGGAGATCCCTAGAGTAGTGATAGAAAGAACTTTTAGAAATACACTAAGAGTGTTTTGCAATAGCTTCAAGGTTGTGTAACCCCAGTACTTAAAGAGTACTCGTATTATTTATAATATTGAAGCAGTGAGTTTTGTGTTTATTGTTTGAGTGTGATCATTACTATTCATTTATAAATTTCTCTAGAGTATCAAAGTGTAGATTCCGCATACACTTTGGTATTGTCACAAAGTCTCAATCCTTGTTATTTTGGATTCTTCCAAGGTAACAAACTCTTTATATCATAAAGAACCTATCAAGGCGTGGGATCAACATTATCGGACCAATTATGGCGGTAGAAGATGAGCCTCTTATGATGCTAGGATCAAGTCTAAACAATATCAAATAAGACTTCTCTAATGATCTTGATGGACAACATTCGACAGACGAAAGTAAGCCATATCATAAAACATTGAGATGGCATATTATGAGGTTAAAGTGGGGGTACGTGATCTCTATTGGGCAGATTTGTACGAATATTTGGTTGAAACAAGAAATGGTTTGTGCGCAAAGAAGAACATGGGATCCTAGTATCACATGGCTCAAGATATTAAAGGAACACCTTGAGGACAATGTGTTTTTGTAGGGCGGAGTAATGATACGATCCTGGAAATATTACTTATGGAGTTACTATTATAGAAATATGGTACGTACAAAATACTTCGAAAGATTAATGATAATGCTTATGTAGTAGACTTGCCAAATACTATGAGTATTTCAAAGACGTTCAATATGTCCCAGATATATATGGAATTTACTGACCGAGGACGTGTGAATGAAGGGCAAGCACTCGAGGATGAACAGTCGCAGCGGATAAGCGTATGATGGGGACATGATTCAAGAGCTAGCGGAGGAATATATGGTTTCCAAAAATAAGTAACCTTAAAGATGAAGAATTTTAATATTAATAACAAAATATGGTTTCCATATTTTGTTTATTGACTTTTACTTGGTTTCTGTATTTTTGTTATTCTAGACTTTTTCTCCAAGTTTAGTTCTCCAATAAATATAGGGTTTGGGTTTATTGTTTAGTCATTCATTATTCAGTTATCAATAAATTTCATGACTTTTAGTCTTTTATCCCTTTGTGATTCGTCTTGAACCCTAGTTAGGGTTTATAGCACACTTTCATTCTGCGTCACCTTTCTACACACCCGCGTTTCCCTAGACGTCTATGCTAATTTAATATCTTATGACTAGTTTTTTAAAGCCTAACGCGCACATTCATCATCAGAAGCAACAGTAAAAGGATCTACAATCTAACTTTCATGCAATCATAAGTAAATACAAGTAAGGGTTTAGCATAACATGTTATAAAGGAAGCAAGAACATAGATCAATCAAACAACACATAGACATATTGAATGATTAAAGATAAACAATCTTACTTGATTAAAACATGGATTAAGGTCCGTTACAATAGGGTTTTGATGCCTTAAAGATGGCCTAAAAGTTGACAATATACTTAGGATTCGGCTCCCAAAAATTATACAAAGTTACACACCTAAAACCCTAAATTCGGTTTTGTATATTTAGAGAAATCGCTGTAACGGCGTCCAGTTGTAGTCGCGACGCCGTCACAAAGTAGAATCTTCTAGGTCTGATTTAAGTCGGTTGCATCCTTACGCCGTCGTCAATTCTCTAACGCCATCACTAGATAGACCACGACGGTGTCACTTTATGCTTGTGACGCCATCTCCACACTCTGTGAGCACATTTCTTCAAGAGATTTGGTGTAGGTCCGTAGTCTTGTCTGTTTCTTCTCCAAATGAGCCCAAGTCACGTGTATTTCCTCCAAATGTCATCCAAGTGCTAAAAACCTGAAAACAAATGATTAAGCACACAATCTGGGCATATTTGCATGATTTGGGGGGTTAAATAACCCCGAAATAGTGTATAAAATGACACCTCATCACAGTAGCAAGTCGATTAGATGTCGCACATGTTAGTAGTTTTTCGATTAAATATTGGATATGATAGTTGAAGTATTCCATAGTAATGGGATTATGGCTTTGGATTGGATACGACCTTTTTTGTAGCTAATGGGTAGAATAGCAGCAATATAGAAATTAGATTATGAACTATTTTTTTTGTAAAGGTTTTCCCCAGTAAATAGTATTACACCAAAAAAGCATTTAAGTACAAAAGGTGTAGGTGAAATCCTAAAACCCAGCCCATTACATGGGCACAACAAAAACGCACCACAATGCAAAAACCAAAAACGAAATAAGAATAACACACCATTCTTATGACAACCAAATAAAGAAGCAATAACAACTTGCTAACTCTAAGCCATCAAGATGGCTAAATCAGCTCCTGAAAACGACACATTAATAGCTAGCACAAAATCTATGTTAACTCTTAAACATTAAGAATGTAGTTTATTTCAACAACATCTTCTAAATAGCCTTCACAGCTAATTTCCATAACTTCTGCACACATTTTAAGAGAAGCCAGTTGGAATATTGAAAAGTAGCATCCATGTGTAGTAGGATTCATTATTCCCAACAGTTCCCCACGTCCATTCTTTCCATTATGACTTGACCCTAACACAACAATATGAACAGATTGTGTAGTTTCATTCACATCAACATTAACCTCACCATGACCATTATACGCAGCAATATGAAAGTTGATATTAACAACGTGCATAGGTATACAACTTGCAGTGTGGTTACGCTTCCCCAATGAAGAACTTAAAGTCACCCCATTACCACTAATAGCATGTACTCAAATTGCAGCAGAAGCAGAAACACGATTTGTAGGTTCTGTATTGATTTGCACATCATTGCTCACCTCCTCACCCATACCATCAACACAATACCCAACATCATCATTTACGCATCCTGTGTTACCCAACCAGATCGATCCAAAGATAGTCGTAGGGCTGGAATGCACCTAAAGAGCAGTTGGGGTATTGACAACCATAGGTCTGGAATGCATATGAACATCAGCTTGAATATTGACAACCACTAGAGGACACACAGCCTCCTCGCCCTTATCCACTTCCTTGTTAACAATACCAGTATTAATCAAACCACTTAAGACATACGAAGCATGTGGTTCCACAAAGATGACATATCAAAACACATAGAAGGGTTGTCCATCTTTTCGCATACATATAGCCAACCAACTCAGTGACGCTTCCGTCATCATCATACCATCACCATCCAAGTACATAGCCATAGGCGAACGATTAAGATAACCATGCACCATTACTCAAAACCCCACAACGGTAGCCCAAAAATCCAATTAAACCCTAACCGAATAGAGAATGAACCAAACCCTAAAGATATTAGAGTTTCGACTCTAGCAGCCAGAAAACACTAACCTTTTTTCCAAAGATTAACCCACGAACAGCCACTTAGCATACGTACACGATGACATCAGAATCCAAACAACCTAAACCCTAATCAGATGGTAACGAAACCTAACAATCAAAACCGTAGATCTTTAAAGAAAACAACATACATATAAAGAGCGCTTAAATCGTTACAATAAACAGACTTAACAAGGTCAATATATGGAAATCGAATCCATAAAAGAAAATTAGTCCAATTAAAAAAGGAATCGGTAAGAATATAACGCGTGAAACCCTAAAAAACAGGAAAACACCGATAACCCTAGATGTTCAAAACCTTAAACAAACCCTAGTAGGATCGATCATGGAAAATAAACAAGAAGGTATCAGACAGAAGATCGTATGGTTTTTTAGGGTTGATAGGGAATCGACAAGAACAAAAAAACCTAAGAAAATGCGATTCAGCAACCCCTAAAGATAAAGATCTATACCTTAAAAACATATTCAAACCCTAAAAGAATGGCAACAATGATCAGAGATACAAAGGCCAAAAGTTTGAAGGGATATGAAATCAGATTTGAGGCAAAAATCAAAAAAATATTGAGAGATGGGGGCTGCTGAAAGCGCCCATAGTGAGAGAGAAAAGTAGGGTAATTAGATTATGAACTATGTTATGGGAACGGTAATTCTCGTGAGAATAAGTAGCGAGCATCTCATTCACACCACTCTTTCGATAGTCAACTTGAGAATGCCCCCAAAGTTTATTACAAAGTCTTTTGGGTACAAAACAGTTCTTTGTAAACAAGTAGTGTTTTAATTTTGTTATATGTATGTTTTAGGAACTAATTAGGATGTTATGGGTTCAAAAAGAAATGTTTGGAATAACTCTCACATTTTGTATAACAAAGCTTCTGCGTGCTTTAAAAGTGAATTTTGTGTTTAGACATGTTTTATATGATTAATGAAATATGTATCCAAGATTTGAGTTTTTATCGAGTTGGCAAGTCACATTTATAGGAAAATGGGCAAGGGTAGGCCAGGCTTTGATTTTCGCCGGTTTGAAGACCAAACCGCTAGAATCAAATCAAGCAGACCTCCACTTTTGGTTTAAAACCACCGGAAAATGGCACTTCAGTTTAAAAAATAAAATAAAAAAAATTCTTGGGCGTTTCACGTAAACATAGCTAGTGTATTTTTCACCTTGTAAAAGTTTCCTTTTACCTTTCGAGGGATAATCTTGTTGCACGAGACCCTTGAAGCCGCCCTCCACTATAACCATCTTACTTTATATGGCGGTTTACCTCAGCATCTATCGTCCCAATGTGTGTAGCGACGAGCCTAATATCTAAAGGACTATTTAGGTTTTAAAATTTGGTTCCCAATTCGGGTTACCACTATTTCTTTTCTCCCCGAGATCCGTAAACACTTTCTCAAGCCGATTACATAGCCCATCCATTTTCTCCAAAACTAGCACAATCTCATTGACAAAAATTAAGCATCAAAAGATCTCTTGTATCTTCCACGACAGACCATTGAGAATCAAAATAAAGAGGTATGGGCTAATAGATGAACCCTAGTGCAAACTTACTTCTACCGGAAGCACTTTGTGTTTCTCACCGTAGTTCGCACCCAAGTCTTCACCCCTTCAAATATACCGCGCGTAATTGTTCTGTATCTACCCAATGTTCCTTTATTATTCAGGGTCGTCCAAATTAACTTATATGTGGAACGTCGTAATGTCTTTTCTAGGTTTACAAAATGCATGTGCAAGTTATCGTTTTATGTACTTCTTTATAAGACTTTTGATAACGTGTACTGCCTCGGTTGAATTATGTTTTGGCATTAAACCTAATTGGTTATTGGTTATGTGACACTCTTGTTTCACGGCGAACTTTTATCAGTGTCACTTTCTCACATAGCTTGCGAAGTCCTCGTTCATCTCACATTTTAGCGTGTTTGAAAGTCTCTTGAACAAACTTTTAGCGACCTCACTCTATCCTCTCTACGAGTATGTGTATGTGTGAGTTACATCCTTGTAGCATATTTTATAGTCGAACAAAAACATTGATAAAACCATAGTGCTTTTCAGGGGGTACGGGTCGATCTACTAACTAAAGAACAAAAGTATCAACTCATGAATGATGCAATAGCCAAACTATTAGTGAAGTTAACTTGAATCAAACGTAGCTGTCACACCATCCTTCGCCGAACTGAGACGACTAAAAATCCTATAAATTAAATCACGATAAGATTTGTTTCATAAGGTCAATGGCTTTCGTTCTAATTGAATCTTTTTGTTAATCTTTTTATCTTATTAATCCCTAATCCTATACGAACCCTAATTCACACAATCCCTAATTCACACAATCCCTAATTTAGAGATCCTACACAAACCCTAAGTACTGAGGAGGTGGTATGGGGTGGCTATAGAAACGTGGGTGAGAGGTGGTATGGTTTTTGGCGGTAAACGTGTTAGTAAGTTTATGGTTGCAGGTTTAAAAGAAAAATAGTAATGGGGAAGAGGCAAAACAACCCTACCATCTTTCTTTTATTATTCATTTCGTATTTCCAGCCCCAAAATAGTTATAAACTAAGTTTGGAAAGTGACCATATGTACCCCTGCGTTGTATAACAAAAGAAAACAAAGAGAGTTTTGGCAAATTGCAAAAATGGTCCTCTGGTTTTTATAACAATAAAAAAGGAGTTTTGGAAAATTGCAAAACAGCCCTTTGTTTTATTTTTCTATTTTTTTTTTCTTTTGTAAAACAAACTCAACTTGCATTTTGCCCTTTTCTTTATTTTTTTTTTCATTTTAATTATAAAACAAGGTTTTAAAATTTTACATTTTTGGTCCTTATTTTATAAAGCAGGGTATTGGAGCTGGGATATGTGTTGGGCTTGTATTGGGCCCACTGGGTTTGGGTTGGGCCCAATAAGGTTTTAGGTTTGGTTTTGGGCTTTTCAAGCCATAAATTATGAAGTGGGTTTGTGTGTAGTGTGTACAATGGCTGAGATTGGCTGTAACTGGGCTAGGATTGGGCCTTCAAAGTCTTCACAGTCTTTGTCAAATGCACACAAATGGGCTGTTGTAATTGATTGAGGGCCCATTTGGTCTTCACAGTCTTCATAGTTATACTATTGGGCTTTCCCGGCCCATCAGATGGGTTAAGATTGCGTCCAATAGTATTCTTCAGTTCCGGCTCCGGTTTGACTGCTGATTCTTCAGTATTGACTCTGACTTTGGCATTTTTGGACTTTGGCCTTGATTTTGCACAGTCTTTTCCATTCCATGCTCAGTTTTGTCATTTTGGCTTGGTTTTCTGTCTTTTTGATGATATCCACTTCCTGCACAATACAAATGCAAAACAAACATATATTTGGCAGTTTTTGTCTGTTTTTGGTCATTTAAGCTCGTTTTTAGAGGTAAAAGATATGTGTAATTAAGCACTTATCAAATCCCCCAAACTAAGGTATTGTGTGTCCTCACGCAATGTTATGAAGTAAACATGTAAGCCCCGTTTTCACCATTTTCTGAATTTACACTAACTACAACTAATATTTTTGGATTTTCTCATTTTTTAACAAGTTTGACTTTCTTTATTTATTAATACTGGGATCATAGAATGAGAAGCGCCCGTAGAGTGATCTACGGATGTCCTGACGGATAATTTCATCGTCCTCGATTTTTCACAAGTTCCAAGCTAAGCAATTAAACAAGATCATTGTCGATATAAGTTTATATGTTAAGCCCTCATACTTATGACTTGTGAATTTTCAACTCCCAACATGGATATACGATTGAATGTGTGTACTCATTTTAATTTAACCATAGACCAACTTATTTTCATAGTCATAATTCAAAATGAATCATGACTCAAAGCAACAACTTATTAAGACTTCGTAACTTGATTTCGAGATTTAAACTTTAGAACTTTTTGCAACATTTTCAACATCATAATCATAAGTTCTTAAAGCTAGGAATGCGTTGCTTAGTTTGAACCCCTACCTCGTGGTTAACGGAGTAGGATATCACGACCAACGACCGGTGTTCTTAGTTTGAAAACCCACCCGAAAACCCACCATGTACTAGGTAGTGGGAAATCACATCAACACCTTATTCCTAATATGGCTAAGGATTAGTATGTCTTAGTTTGAACCCTCTCCTAAGACCTTTCTTCCACGGTTGGATCTATCCGACACACCAAATCCCTAGAAGTAAAGACGTCTTAGTTTGAACCCCCACCTCGTTGCTAGCGGAGTGGGATATCACGACACATTTTTTTACTTGCTCCATAATATCAACTGCATGCTTCATTGGCAAAATTTCCATATTTTTGCATTCACATTTCATTCATGCTTCTTTGGCATTTATCTTTTAAATCACTATAAAATCTCGCTTTTGAAAACTCAAGTTACAAATTTGAAGCTTTTTCTGAAAACATCGATTGACTTAGTTGAATTAAATTGAGTACGTATGATTAGGTGGATTAGAAATTCACGGGAGAGAAAACCACAAGTTACTCGTATAAGTTTTTAGAAGAATAGTGCTTAGCACATAACTTATATTTAACTTATCATTTCTCGTCTCACATTATTAAAATGCAAAGCTATAGAATTCGTTGAAAGCCGGGCTAAAGGAACTAGATAGGGCTCAAAACGCCGATCAAGTCAAAATTATTCCTTATTTACCCAAAGATAAAGCAAACTCGTGAACAAACATTATTATATTTTTGAAATTTTCAATTTTTTCATTTTTTTTTTTTTTTGGTATTTTTGGCTGGTAAAAAACGGGTTTACGTTTGGTACATGCTGCAGGCAACAATTTCAAATCGAAGATACCCCCCAAACTAGAAACTAAACAACAGTCACTTGTGTTTTGGGAAGGGTATGGCTTTAATCTAAGGCATTTATGAGGTATGCCAAAAGATAAAACGTTAGTCGATAAGATTAGGATATCGGATTCCCAAATGAAGCTGAGGAGTGAAACTTTGATTGAATGACAACAAGAGTCTTCACAATCGGGCATCCTGCCGACAATAAACAATAAAACAAAACATGGAAACACGGGTAATGGAAAAGACAAGTTATCTCACACAATAGACAACACTTATTCATATAATTACAACTACGGATAAGCATGGGTTGCCTCCCACGAAGCGCTTGTTTAGGGTCGCGATGCTTGACCCATCACAAGGATTTATTGATCCTTGGGGAAAGTTTGGAGATCTGGAACTACCAAGTGTGGTACGTTCCCTCCAAAGTAATGCTTGACGCGATGACCATTCACTTTGAAATTTGGCCCGTTGGCTTGAGAAAGCTCAACAGTGCCGTACGGAAATACTCTAGTGATGGTGAAAGGGCCATTCCAACGGGATTTTAGTTTGCCCGAGAAAATCTTTAATCTGGAATTAAAGAGGGAGGACGTCGAGTCACCAATGTTTGAAACACGGTTTTTGATCTTGGGAGTCATGGAGCCTCTCTTTGTTTTGGCTTGTAGATCAAAGAGTTTTATAGGCATGATCACGAAGATTTCATTAAGTCATTGAGTTGACTTTCGGTGATCCCGTAAATATACAGGATGAAGTTTGCTTGCTTTAAGCCCAGTAGGCTTTGTGCTCATGCTCGATCGGAAGATGGCTTGCCTATCCATACAAAAGCTTGTAAGGAGGTACACCGATGGGTGTTTTGTAGCTGTGCGGAAGGCCCATAGTGCATATCTAGTTTTGTTTCGACCAGGAGGCACGGTTTTTCACCTAATGTTCCTTTCAAGGATTCTTCAGCCTTCGATTTGATGTTCCACTTGCCCATTGTTGATGGAGTGATCAAGCGGTGGACTCAGAGTCGGTGAGTAAACTCCATATTTCTTGCATGACCTTTGCAAACTGGTCATTGCAAAAAAATGGGTCGCGCATCACTTATGACTTGCACGGGGAGCACCAATCGGCGAAAGAGAGATTTCAGGAAAGAAATTTGCAAAACTACTCTGGGCATCATGGTGGGGAGCGCTTTGCGTTAACCCATTTTGACAAATAGTCGACTGCCACGAGAATATACTTGTTCCCTCGTGAAGACGGGAACGGGCCCATAAAGTCGATGCCCCACATGTCAAAGATTTCACAAACTTGGATGGAGTTTTGAGGCATCTCATCACGTTGTGAAGTTTTTCCTTGACGTTGGCACGAGTCACAGTTCTTGACAAACTCGTGGGCATCTTTATAGATGGTGGGCCAGAAAGAGATAGAAACCGGAGGTCAAAGATCTTTTTGGCTGTGAGGTTTGCACCATGATGTCCCCCGGTGGGTCCATTGTGGCAAGCTTCGAGAATGTCGAGAGCTTCCTTGCCGTGCACACATCGCCTGATCACTTGATCCGCACAAATTTTAAACAAGAAGGGGTCGTCCCAGAAATAGTGTTTAACATCCTTGAAAAACTTATTTTTCTGCTGGGTCGACATGCCCTTCACAATGAATCTACCCGCGTGGTAATTTGCAAAGTCGGCAAACCACGGGGTTCTAGAATCTCCACGAAAGGTCACCATATTTAACGTCTCAAGAGGAAAACTTTCATTTATCTCTTTAGGATCATTGACGTTTTCATACGGGTTTTCCAATCTGGACAGATGATCGGCTGCGAGGTTCTCGGCTCCTTTAGTATCAATAACTTTGAAGTCAAATTCTTGGAGGAGGAGAACCCATCGGAGCAATCTCGCCTTGGCATCCTTTTTTGCAAAGAGATACTTAAGGGCGGAATGGTCCGTATGCACTATGCTTTTGTTCATGATGAGGTAAGACCTGAATTTCTCGAAAGCATACACTATGGCAAGTAATTCTTTTTCAGTGTAGTGTAGTTCGTTGTGCTTCAATCAAAGGGTCTTCTAGCATAGTGGATAGGGTCCCGAAAATTTTTCATGACGTTGCCCCAAAACTGCCCTAATGGCGGAAAAATCGCTTGCATCGAATAAGTTAATGGAAGGTCCCAGTTTGAGCAATCAAAAATTGGGCTTCCGTAAGTCTATTCTTTCAATGTTTGAAGCTCGACATGCAGTCATCGGAAAAGATGAATGGAGTATTCTTCTCAAGGAGATGGGTCATTGGTGGGATATTTTTTTGAGAAATCCTGAATGAACGCCGTAAAAACGGCTATGACCGAGAAAAAACTTCCTATTCCTTTGACGGTGGTGGGATGAGGTAATTTTGCAAGACATCGATTTTGGCTTTGTCAACCTCAATCCCTTTCCCCCCCATTTCTTAGAATCTTATGGCCGAGGACATGCCGCTATTTGACCATAAAATGGCTCTTCTCCTGTTAAGATCTTAAGTGGTGCCTTCCACACCTTTGAGCATGTGGTCTAAAACGGAGAGGGGGGGGGCCCCGGGGGAGACAGTTTGAAAGAATTCCCAAGGACGAGAAGTCGTCCATAAAGACTTCCATCGTCTTCAACCATTGTCTATGAAAGTTGGCTAACATACACGTTTGAAACGTGCATGGAGCATTGCTAGACGAAAGGCATTGCGACGGTAGGCAAACGTTACCGTTCTTGGCAAGGTAAACGTTAGTCTTTTCTTGATCACGAGGGGGTCAATTGGGGATTTGGAAAAATAACCCGGAGTAACCATCGGATGAAACAGTAGTATTCATTCCCGCTAATCTCTCAGCATTTGGTCCGTATGATCGGTAGGAGGAAAGTGGTCTTTGCGGGTGGCTTCATTTAATTACGATAGGCATGCAACACTCGCATCCATGGAATACCATTACGAGTTGTGAATCAACTCATTTTCCTCGTTTACTTCCACAGTCGTTCCTCCCTTCTTTGGTACACAATGTATCGGGCTAACCCAGGGACAGTCGGAGATAGGTAAATCAATCAGCTTCGAGAAGTTTTTCAACTCTTTTTAATGACATCGTGGATTTTTGGATTTACTCTTTTGATGTTGGACCGCGGTGCATAGTCTCTTCTTCATAGAAATCTTGTGGGTACAAATTCCGGGTTGATACCTGAATGTCAGAAAGAAGTTTACCAAGCGAGAGCTCGTTGTAGGGACTTTAGCACCTTTCCGATAAGCGGATTTTTCCTCTACTTCCAACTCTTTAGCCAATAATGAACGGGCAACTTGTTGTCGCCCTCCCAAACATGCATACTCGAGATGGGGATGGCAGTCCCTAGAGTTCAAACCTCCAGTAGGTTCATCAACGGAAGAATTGGCTGTATTAGTATCATCAGACCTAAGCTCAGTTTGGTATTTATGGGTGAGATATTCCTTGATTGGGAGGGGAAAGTGTGGTTCATACTCTTCTAGCTGGCTTCTAGAATAAGATTGTCCCCTCAGGATCATAGTAGATGGTTTATATGCTGGACAATCCGTGATCTTTCTGCTTGACCAAGGAAAGAGCGGCTTCTTCGAGAAGCAGAAAAATCACTATCCCAAAATGGAGTTTAGGGTTTAGAGAAGAAAGTAGCAAAACAAATTGGATCATAATAACACCAGGTGGAATTTCCACTGCGATTATAGCAGTAAGTAAATAACCAAGAAACTTCTTGATGAGTATTCATCACAAGCATTCAATGACGTCAATCTTGTTTGCCGGTCATGTGAGTGTAATTGGCTGAGTTTCTCGAAGTCTGATCTAAATTGTAATGTGTTGGCTTCACTTCCTATTTAAAGAGTTAATTCACCCTGTGGCACATCAATCAAAAGCACTGACCGTTTTTTAAGAAGCCACTCCGAGAATTTAAAGGGACATGGGGGTCTGGCTCAAAATCTACAACCTACAAAGGTCGGCTGGAAAGTGAAATACACCAACTTTAACGGAGATGTCTTTTGCCTATTCCCATTGTTTAGAAAATTGATCGATCCGCAAGTTCGCGTGTTCATGCAAAGTTGGAGTAACGATCAGGAAGTGAAAGCATTTCCCAGGACTGAATACAAAATAAAAAAAAAAAACTAAAAATTTGGGCCATTTTTAGTTTAATGCTAGCACCGAGATCTGGTAATGCTAGCATTCATCCATCCCTGAAATTTCACAAGGGAATCAGGAAAACTTGCGGGGTCTCAAGGTTTCTGGGTACTTGTTCATGATGACCGGCCGAAACAATGTTCATTATCGAATGTTCGAGCTAGACAGGGGTTTCATTGGAAGTTCGAGCCACTTCAGTAAGTTTCTCTTTATTTCCCAAGGTAAGGTTCTTAGAGTTCGATGCGATTTTGGTCAAAAAACAAACGAGCATCCGTTAATAGCTATCTCGAAAAACTCATCTCTTTGAAGATTTATTGGTATTGATCGATTTGTTCTTCTGGCTTGATTACGGCTCTTTTTCATTATCACGCCTCGAAGGATAGGGAAGAGAAATGTGGTTAGTATTTTGGCGACGGGAGCAACAACAGGGAGCAACAATGGGCTCAAGAATGGGGGTGTTGTGATTGGTTGGACGGGTGCAGTACTTTGTGAACAAGAAGGGTGCACTTGGTCCTTTGTCACCTCGGGTATTGGCTTCACTACTGAAGAAGTAGGAATTGGAGGTCCTTGATATGCAACACCGCTTCGGGTAGTGATACCCTTTAAGTCTTCTCTAGGGTTAGTAACTGTGTTACCAGGGAGTGTCCCTGACCCTGAAGTAGAAGCGGTATTGGCAGTTACAAACTTAGCCAACATATCAGTCAGATTTGCCATTTGATTATTCAATTTGTTTGTTTCGATTTGCATGCTCTGACCCTGGTTTTGGAGGTTATTCTGCATATTTCTCATGATAGCATCATTAGCCTTGACGTAGTTGTCAAAATCGTTCTTGGTGACACTGTGTGTCTGAGGAACGGGGGCTTGATAAGCTGGAGACTGATTAACCTGGGGTCTATGAAGTTGATTCTGACTGAAATTGGACTGGTTAAAATTTCCACCTCTGTTTTGGTTGAAATTGCTCTCCCGGTTTTGGTTAAAGTTATTCCCCCGATTGAAATTGTTAGCATTATTAGCTTGAGAGTTCTGAACGGGTGGAAAACCTGGAGGTCTAATATGATTTGAAACCATTTGAGGTCGGAAATTGGAGCTTACTTGGTTGTAATTAGCTGCAGCGGCTTGTGACACATACTCAGAAATGTTGTCCCGATAAACGTTGCCATGAGTGGCTGGACAGTTTTGGTGAGAATGGGCACCACCGCAAGTAACACAACTTAGCTCAACTGCTTTGACAGGTGCAGGAGCTGGAGCTGGAGCAGAAGCTTGGTTCTTCTTGTCTAAGAGCAATGCTCGGACAATATCCTTTAGTTCAGCAACATCAGATGAAACAGCTTGGGTGGAAGAGTTCGTACTTACCTTGGCAACAACTGCCTTAGCTCGTGTTTGACGAACCTTGGACTTGCTCTCGATGATTTTTAAACATTCGCGAGGCATTTTGTCCAAAAAGTTTCCACCTGCTGCGGAGTTCAATGAATCTTGATCATTAATGTTCAAAGCATTATAGAATGTATCAAGTTGATGCAATTCTGAGAATCCATGGTGTGGACATGCCCTAAGTAGATCATTGAAACGATCCCAAGCCTCATAAAACGATTCATCGAACCTTTGCTGAAATCTGGTGATCTCATTGCGAAGATTCGTCGTTTTAGAGGGAGGGAAAAACTGGTTGATGAATTTGGATACAAGATCGTCCCAAGTTTGAATGGATCGAGGGGGTTCTTTTTCTAGCCATATTCGGGCTGCTCCCTCGATAGAGAATGGAAAAAGCATAAGCTTAATCGTAGCAATTGGAACATTGGGGACCCTCATTGTGGAGGTGATCTTGTTGAAGTAACGGATATGAGCATGCGGGTCTTCTTTGTCATGACCGAAGAACTGTTTGTTCTGGACAAGATTGATTAACCCATGCCTCAGTTCGAAATTGTTTGCCACAATTTCAGGAATAAGAATTGCGTCCTCGTAGCCCTCGGTGGGTGCTTGGAGCAATTGAGCCATAGTTCGAGTGTCTGCCATTGGCTCTACGTGAGGATCTTCCTGAAATGGGTATTCTATACGAAGAGGTTCGATAATAACTGGCGGTTCTTCTGGTGGAGGAGGATGCTGCTCACGGGACTGAGATCGAGTGCGCATGCACAAAATGGAAATAAAAAAGAAGTTACACTAATTTTTTTTTTGGATTTTTGGATTTAAAATATATTCACAATCTATTTTAAACGGACAAGAGATAGACAACTTAAGCCAAATAATCGATCTTACTTCACGGTAGCTCTCAGAATGAAAAACGCACAGGTGAGCGGAGGAGTAGGAATAGCGCGAAGCTTATTTCTCCTTTCGGGTCGTAGTTCCTAGGAACAACCCTCCTTATACCCACTTTATAGTTTGTCAATCAGAATGAGGTGAGCCGTATATCGTAAGTGACACAGAAGGCAAGTTTTAAATCTTTGGTTCGATTGGGAACTCAGTAGTTCACCGGAACTTATTATGATAATACCTCAGTGGAGAATATTATATTTTGGTATTTTACCAATTAGTGAATTTTAATTTTTATGGACAATTTTTTTATATTTTTGATTTTTTTGGTTTTTTTTTTTTTTTTTTTTTTTTTTTTTTTTTTTTTTTTTTTTTTTTTTTTTTTTTTTTTTTTTTAATTTTTATATGATATGTATTAATAAAAAGAAAAGAAAAATATTTTTGTGTTTTTTAATATGATATATTAATAATAAGACAAGTTCAGATCAAAGGTACGGATAATAAAATGTTAGCAAATGCACTCCCGGGCAAACGGCATGCCAAAATTGATCTGCGCAAATTAATTTGACTTACATGTAATTTTGTACACAAGATTATATTGCAACCCTAATACAGATCTGACGAATGCCCTTAACCAAGGTAAAAGGTCAAAATCTACAAAAGGATAAAATATATGAGAATGAATCAATGATAAAAAGATTCGGAAGAGTTTCCGGGTCGTATCATTGTCCAAACGATAGGCTGCAATTGAATAATTATCTGGTTTGAAGAGAAATTGAATGTGGAGAATTTATGATATGGACAATGATTAATTACAACTAAAATTTATTAAATAAAATTCTAATTTAAATCTACGGGAAACAAATATAGGAATGGGATCTTTTAAATCTAGGGGTAAATATGCCAATCCAAAACTCACGCCAGAAACAAAATTAGTTATAGGGGGAATTCCTAAAATTAAATCTACACTAAAATACGGGGAACAGAATTAGGTATCGGGAAACCTAAATATTAAAAATTAAGAAAAATAAATGCTAAATTAAATTAAAAATCAAAATTAAATTCTAATTAACTTAATTTGAAAAATAAAGAAAACTAGAACTAAAACGGAGGTCGTATCTGTTGGTTGAATGTAAACGATAAGAAACGGTAAAATGGCAACGGATTAAAACGGGTTTAAACTGTAATTTAGAAAAATTAAGCCTATACTAATATTGTATATTTTTCCTAGACACTAAATGACAAATAAGAAAATTTTATAAAAAAGAATTATTTTTTTATTTTAATTTATGATTTTTTATGAATTTTAAGATTAAAAAACTAATTAAAAAATAAGTTTAGTAAATAGAAAAAGACAAAAAATAAGAGTTATAAAAATTCTGAAAAAATGAAATTAAATAAAGAAAAAATTAACAATTCTAAAAATATAAAAATGCCCAAAAGTTACTGATTAAATTAAAAGTAATTAAACTAATTAAATTTTAACCTAATTTAATTATTTAAATTAAATAAAACTAACTGTGGTTAACCATGGGGACTAACAGTGAAAAGGACACAAGGACTAACAGTAGTATCAGGATATTAACTATTCGGGTTATCAAAGGGAACTATATAAGAGGAAATTACCGCAATTGGTCCCTAGAAGCACTTCCCCGATTACAAAGATAGTCCACTAGATTATTATCAAAAAGCCAAGTAAAAGCTAAAGTTGATGAGGGGCTTAAGGGAAACAATTATCATAAAGGTGCATAAGCTTCAAGTGACTTAATAAGCCAGAAATGTAAGCTTAATGGGGCTGCAGAACTTAATAAGCTTTTTAGCTTATTTTTCTTTCTTTTTGGGGTTTAAGCTGCAAATTAAGCTATATCTAATAGAAACAGTTTAAATAAGCTAAGGGGAATCCTAAATTTAAGCTATGGCAGTTCTAATATGTCCTAAAATAAGCCTAGAACTAATATTTAAGCTTTAGCTAAACAGTTTAAAGAATAAGACAGGAAAAATGGCAACTTTAAGCTTTATTAAGCTAAGTAAATAAGAGAATTAAGCTTCTAAATTTTGGAAACTTAAAGGGGGTACTAGGGCTATAATAAAAAGCCATAAAAGCTTGGGCATTAATTATGAATAGCTAGAAGAGAAAAGGGTGCATCTGCGTTTGTGACTTACAAATCTTTTTTTCGAAGGCGATTGCTATGGAATTTGGTTCTAGCACCAGGGGAAGCAAACAGTGGCCAAGGGGCTTATTTGGGCTTATGCAATAAGCTCTTATGAGCTTATTGGCCAAAACCAAATACAAACAGATTTAAAAGGGGTGAGTAAAGGCTTATTTTCAAAAGTTTGAGCCTTTTTTGGAGGATTAAAAAATGCTGATAAAGGGGATTTAAATTAGTGATTTTCAAAAATTAAAGTGCATACATGCACTTGACTTACTTGGTCAGTTTAATAAGGACAGAGCAAAGTGGTGCTTCTTTGGCTATAAACAACAACAAAAAGCACAACAATGGTGTGCTTAAGCTGCATAAGCAGCTGGAGCCCTTAAGCTCACTTTGGCTTATTAAAAATCTGACAGAATACAAATGGGACTTAAAGATTGATTTTTAAACTAAAAGGAAAGATTAAAATGGCATAATAAACCCAACACACTCAGCCAAAGTTGGCTGAGTGGTATTTATCCATAAAAAAACTCATATGACCCATTTTGGGGTCTTAACCAAACACCCCCTTATTTTATATAAAAAGGTTTTAAGCTGTTTTTTAGGTATATGGAGGCATGAGATATTTGTTTTAAGTTAAAATTAATGACTTGTAAACACTGTTGTTTAAACCATTTGATAGATTTTATAACAACTTAAATTATACTTCAAACATTCGTAGTAGTAGTTTCAACAAAACTCTTATTTTTTATTAAAACTGCAGAATATTACAACAAAAGGCTTTTAAAATAAACTGAATATAGCAATGTAAAGCAAACTTAATTAAAATTATACTACAAAAGTAAAAACAAGGTGTCTTTGGCTTCGGCTTGGTCTTCTCCCTTTTATAGAAGCTCTCTTCCTTCTCTTTGTGTTGGGAAGTGCTAGCTGTGAGTGTAGAAGTAATCCAAAGCAATCCTAGCCTTCCCTTTGTCTTGTTCTCATCTCAACCATTGAAGGGGGTGCTCGGGTTGTGTGAATTTGGCAGGGAAGGGGTTATAGGGTAATTGGGTTGTGGGGAAAGGGTAGGGGTGAGCTGTGGTAGTACTTGGGAGGTGGTTTTGGGAGGAAAACAGTGGGAAATGGCTGGTTTGGGTTTGGCGGGAAAGGGTTGGGGGTACAGTTATGGTTACAGTTTTAAAAGAGATCTTTGGGGAAGAGGCAACCCAAGCCCCTCACCTTTCTTACTCTTTTCATTTCATTTAAGCCCGAAAATTCAGTTATAAAGATGTTTTGGAAAGAGGCAATAATGGTCCTTGTGTTTTATAACTAAAGAATTAAGAAAGTTTTAGTTAATTGCAATTTCAGTCCCTGCTGTTTATTACTAAAAAGAAATAAAAAGAGTTTTGGAAAATTGCAATTTCAGCCCTTGTGTTTGTTTAAACCTTTTTTTTTTTTTTATAAAACCTATTTTAAAAATGACAATTTTAGTCCCTAAGGTTTATAAAAAGGATTAATGGGCTTTTGTTGGGCTTGGGCTTGAGTTTGTATTGGGCCCACTGGGTTTGGGTTTGGGCCCAATAAGGTACAGGTTTGGGTTTTTACGGGCTTTTCAAGCCAATATGGTTATGGACGTGGGTTTTGTGTGTACAATGAGCTGAGAATGGCTGTAACTGGGCTAGATTGGCCTTTCAAAGTCTTCACAGTCTTTGTCAATTGCACACAAATGGGCTGTTGTAATTGATTGAGGGCCCATTTGGTCTTCACAGTCTTCATAATTATACTATTGGGCTTTCCCGGCCCATCAGATGGGTCAAGATTGCATTCAATAGTATTCTTCAATTCCGGCTATGGTTTGACTGCTGATTCTTCAATATTGACTCTGACTTTGACATTTCTGGACTTTGGCACAATAACCACCATTTTTTTGAATTTTGCACAAGTCTTTTCCATTCCCAATGCTCAGGTTTTGTTCTTTTGGCTTGGTTTTCTGTACTTTTTGATGATCATCACTTCCTGCACAATACAAATGCAAAACAAACATATATTTGGCAGTTTTTTGTCTGTTTTTGGTCATTTAAGCTCGTTTTTAGAGGTAAAAGATATGTGTAATTAAGCACTTATCAGAGTGTGTAAGGACTGCCACTTACACCCTATGTAGACGCTAAAGCCTAAGTCAAGAATGAACTGATAGTCCTGTAAATGTACATTTGTACAGATCCATGATAGGTTCACTAATGTACTTGACAGCTTCAAGGCAATGATATAATGTTTGCAGTCAGTGCTTGTTCAAGGAATTAAGTCACTCCTACTACTTCAAATTGAAGCAGTAAGAAGAGATTTTCACGTATCTAAAGGCCAACAATTAGGTTGGGCTTATGGTACCCTAGAGAGTTCCTTTGTGCTTGAAACATTATAGTGACAGTGATTTTGCTTGGCGTGACAAAAATGGATAGGAAATCCCACAATGGTGGATGTCTGGTTTTTGGGTAGGAGGTTGATCTCAGCAATGCAAGAGCTATCAATTGTGGCTACCTCATTCCACTGAAGATGATTTAAGTTGTGGCTGCTAACTTTGCGGTCAGTTAACTCTGGATACTAAAATAAGTTGTTAGAATTATAGGTATAACTTTATTAATTACCAAAATCTTTATTGACTAACCAAAGTACCTTTTGCATAGTTAAAACCCAGTTTTTTACACCAACAGATCAAGGCACATAGAATTAGGCATCATTTCATAAGAGTGCTAATGAAAGAAACTTATTTTAGTGCTTTATTACATACTTGATGGTATGTGGCTGATTTGTTAACCAAGGCATTTGATGGGACCTAGGTTATTACTCATCTTGTGGTGATATTGGGATGCTCAATCCACTAGATACTATGATTGAGGGGAGGTTTGAGTCCAGGTGGTGTACTGTGTTGTAAAATTTTTTAATAAGTTGGTTTTTCAAAATTTTTTTTTACCACTTAGTTTTTCTTGCTACTCTATGTTTCTCCTAGTAGTTGTATTTTTCTCCTGGTAGTTTTAACTTTTTTTACTAGTAGTTTTAGTTCCTCTTGCTTGTCTGTAATTAGTTCATTCTGATAGTTAATTTTCCTTTCCATTTTATTGTATTATGTTTTTGTTGTGTATTGGCCGCACTTTTGCAGTCTAATGGTTCAAGGTGGGCTGGGATTAGTGATGTTCTAGTTTTTCTACAGATGGACCAGGTGGCTTATTTGATGAAAAGAGTTCATACTGGTTGTTAAAGTATTCCCTCTGGGTGTTACTAGGGTCTACTGGTAGTTTCCATTTTTTCCTACCTGGTTGGACCTCTATCCCTTCTGGTAATGTTAATTTTCCTTCTGGTTGACTTTTCTTTGTGCTAGTTATGTCCGTTTGTGCTGGTAGATTAAATTAAGTTTTATCTTCATTAAAAGTTACCGTTATGATATTTTTGGCATTTTATTTGTCAAATGGTTTCCTATTTAAATGGATAATTACTGTTTTCTCACATTCTTTAACAGTTCTTTTTCCATAAACCCTAGATTTCCAAAAACGGTCCAATAGAAATTAAGATCATTACTATATATAAATTAAATTACCACTCTCTACCAGTCTCAACTCTCAATTGCGATCAACTCCCAGCACAAAATCTCAACCCTATTTCAAAATCATCAATGGCCGCACTAAGATACAGGGACGAACACAACAAAGTGGGTTATTTGCAAAAACCCACAGGAAGTGATGATTATCATCAGATTATTGACTTCTTGAGGGCTTCTCACATAAGGTATGCTCTCACAAATGACCCCACCATTTTTGACTCATTAGTCAAACAATTCTTGTCTACGGCTACACTCAGGTCTCCTGAGTTAGGTCCCCCAGTCTATCCTTAGCTACCATTGATGAGACTTCACTATAAAACATTATGACGGACTCCTAGTAAAGAATGTCACTTAAATTAGCTGATGGTAGTGGTATAATGATTTACCATTGCGGAAATCTATTCTGGAATGGATACTTGGGTATGTCACTGAAGGCAAGTTAACCTTTTACAAGAACAAGTTTTCACCTCAATGGAGGTTTTTGGTCCACACCATTCTTTCATTTGTCTCAGTCCAAGTCTGGTAGTTGGGCTCAATTTGGTAGCTCACTGTTGTTGCGCTTATTTGTCAATATGATGGGAGAAAATTTAACTAGTTATCTTACATTTTTAAGGGGATGGTTAGTAACATAGGGAATGCTAAAAAATTCTTAATGTATCCTCGATTTCTTCAAACCATTTTGGGTATAGAAAACTAGTTTTCTAAGGACAATACCATGTGTTAAAGGCTATATAGTAAACTTTTTGATAATATAAAGCTCAAAATCTTGAGGGGCCAACCTATGCAACTTTTTGCTGCTTATGCTTCCCCAGAATCACATGAAGGTGGAAGGTGACAGGGTGTAGCTACACAAGCTATCCAACACCCATACCTGAACCTATTCCCGAACTATGCTCTGAACCATGTCCAACACTCTAGACCATTTTGTCTACACACCCAAGACAACAACTTTGACCCTATTGCTCCTGTCTTTGAGGCATAGTCCAAGTTCTAGACCCAAATATAGCTTCCTTATCTCGGTACATTAAGATTGATATGATGTCACTTTTCACTTCACACAATATGGAAGATGAACCTTTGGGAGGCTCTTTCCATGCATCTCCACCAAGGTCCACTCAAGCTCCCCCTGCAGGTCATACTTTAGGAGGTGCAGAGGACCTTATAACACTAACTGCTGTATCCTCTGTAGTTTCTTCTCTTGTGCATAAGGTAAATTCGTTGGAAACTGAGCTCAAGGACACCAAGAAGCTATTTAAGGATGTGGTGGGAAAGTTGGTCAAGAAAGTCAAAGCAATGGAGGTAAAAACTCTAGCGACAGAAAAGGACAGGTGGTTTGTGAGTGATTCTGACAAGAAGAGGAAGGAACCAAGATGTGGATTTGGTTGCTCTTCTTGCATGGCTAATGCAACTGTGATTTTGATTCCAATATTTCCTCCTGGAGGTTGCTTCTAGTTCCATATTCCTACTGATGTTCCTACTGGTGTTGCTCCTGCTGGTGTTTCAAACAAAGGAAAAACTCCAACGGTGGAAGAAGACATTACTGTCAAAGAAAGGACACTAAAGCAGTTGAATGATAGACTTGGTGAGGACGGATTGCAAAGAGGTTACCATGATGAAGACCAAGCTCAAGTGGGACAGACAAAGTGCAAGAGCTGAACAGAAGGAGGACAACAAGAAGGTTATTGCTTCAGCATGTATTATACTGAGGCTGATTGGATCAACATCATGGCTCAGGTTGGAAGCTAATGCATCTCTTTCCAAGACACTGTTGGGTGATGATGTGACTGAAGACAACTTCCCAGTCAGGATGGCTGCTTTGATCAAGCGGAGAAAATAGCTCTTGATTAGGTAAAAAAATATGGCAAAGGAAAGGATGGAAGGCCAATAACTCGGTACAAACAAAGAACCTTTTTTTTTTTACATGAGGGACAATTTGTCAAGATCCAAAGTAGTGATATCTACTTGACTGGATGGACTAAAGACTAAGGTGGAAAGTTTCACTGATACACAATGAGGAGAGGAGTTTGAAAAGGATTCAAAAGGCTTCTAGCAAACACTAAGGTTCAAGCCTTTAGCAGGGCTTTATAGGAGGACAGGTCATGAGTTAGAAGACTTTCCTCCATAGCAACAAAAGTCTCTGAGAGCCCCTATTCCTTCTGAGCCTGATGTTCCCAACCCCCAAGTTGGTTCTTCACCCAAATCTTCTGGCAACTACGGAGGGAAGGTCTTCTTGGCAGGAATCGTCTAACTAAGCCAAAATCTATACTTAAAGAATTGGATTTAGATGCAGATGATAAGACATTCATCAAGGTTGTTTCTAATAAGGACTCTACAGACGAGGCTCTTATTCTTTGGTCTGCTCTTGCTGGTTAGGAGGTGATCTCTACTCCTCTTGGAGAAATTAATGCTCTTTACAGGTCGGATCAGTCTACCAAACATTTTACCACTCTAAGGGAGATCCTTCATATGGTGGATAGACAGGATCTATTGAAGTTGTATGGCATGGTGGTCACATTACAATATGAATAAACCATCTTGTTGCTGGTGTGGTGGATTGATGGTATTGGGGTGGATTTCAGGTAGTTGATGGATTCTCAAGAAGGTGGTAAGGGTTCTTTCGTTTGGAATAATCAATCTCTTTGGCAGATTAGAAGTTGGAGGCTGTATACTCTTTCAAATGTTCATGTCTTGGAAACTGTTTCTGGAGAGGTGTTGTACATGTTTGTAGATGTATCTTATCCTCTCTCAGTGAAGCTCATGCAAAGGATGCTAAAGCATAAGTTGGAGATTGACAAGGATGTTGTGGGAATTGGGGACATGAACTTACTCGCTGACAATTGATTCGGTTCATCAAGAATCAAATTGCTGCTCTTGCACAAGTTTCTCCTGTTTAATTATGGTACTCTCTAACTCTATGTTTATATTCTAACCTTTTGCTGTGTCCAAACTGTATTTTGATATATAACTCTATTTTGTGTAGTTTGTCTTAAATGGTTTTCACTTTTTGTTTTAGTAACAAGTGTTTTGATAAAGGATTTGGCAAATGACATGCTTTGGTATTTTGTTCAAATAAGTTTTGGTTCTTTGGTGTGCAAAGTTTTTTTTGTTTCAGACCACACATGGCTCCATAAAGTAAACTATTTTCAGGGTTTGGATGAGGTTAACCACCACACAACAATGGTGTTCAACTCACCATGTCTCACAGAACAAAGAAAGGAGTTGATTCACCATGAGGGTCAACTACTGGTGTGGGACTCTCAAATCGTTGATAGCTTTACTAGTTTGCTCAAAACTACAGGGTCTTTACCTCACCCTTGTTCATTTGCTTGAGAGTTGAAATGGTTATTTCAATTCACCATAGTTAATGCCCTTATTGGGAACATAGGATTGGCAAAGGTCTGTGCAAGCGGCTACAAGTAAAGAATATAAAATACGTTTATGAGCTGTGGATGATTTTGCTAAAATCATTAGGGTATTCCAATTATTCACAATATTCATGTTCTAGAGTTGGGACTGGTTACTAATTCACCAGGGTGATTTCATGAGTCCACCAAAGGTTTAGCTAGCCCAAAAGGTGAGTAGCTAATTGGTAAAGCTTATCAAATCTATATGTTGCTGCGGGTGGTGTTCCAAAGTCTGTTGCTGGTTCATGATTTTTCCTAAAAGGTTCTTCAATGTTGCTGACTTTTGATGTTTCAAGTTCAACAAGCCTACGAAGACTGCCAACATTATGCGTTCTTGAAGGTAGTTCTTATGAATAAATAAAGATGCTGCTTCCTCTAGAGACATTCAGCTGATATGTGCAGAATTTTCAAGTATTCAAGTCAAGACTAAAGCAGATTGGATATTGGTGCAAAGTTCATATTTCAATCCTCAAGGTTCAAGACTAAAGATCTATCTAGAAACTAGAAATTAAATAGTCAAATTCCAGTTTAGTGGGAGGATTGTTTAGGAATATTGTAATACTAGTTTTATACTGTGGTTTATGGAGTTCCTTCACTGGTAGAGTAGTAGTTCCTACTGGCAGGTATGTAGTTCCTGCTGGTAATGTTATTATCATAGTTAGTCCTGGTAGGCTAAGTCTAGTTGCTACTGGTAGAGTACTTAGTCCTGGAAGAGTCAAATAGTTATTCCAAGATAAGGTTTTAGTTAGTTAGAGATGAGGATATGCATGAGCTAAATTAGGAAGAGTCATGCATATTATTCTCACGTGTTTTTAGTAGATGCCGATTAGGGTTTCACCACTACAAATAGAACCCACGGCTTAGGGAAATAGATAGATCCATAATACACAATTCTCCTTGTTCGTTAATAGAAATCCATAGAAGGATCTTTTAGTGTTTTTAGTAGATGGTGAAACCCTAATCGTCTAATTTAAAGATACTTATAACTATTTTCCCTTCAAGTGTCAACTGATTTTTCTGAAGAACTCTCTTTTGTTTTTCCAAAGTTTTAACTTATAAGCTTGAACTTGTATAAAATATTCATTATTTTGTTCATTAAGTTCATTATGCTGCTTTTGAAGTTCATTATACTAAGAAGAATATTCCTAGATCTAAGATCCTTATAAACCTCATAACCAAAACTCTCTACACCTATAAAATGGCAGGATCTGACAATGAAAGCTATGATGCTAGTGTTCATAGTGAAGCCACCATTGCTCAACAACAACAAAACAATTCAACCTCAAATTTCATTACATGTCTCAAATAAAATGCAAAGTTTCTTATTTGAAAGAAGGATGAGTATGAAGGTCTGGGTCTTTATTAAAGATGGAACTACTGGATCACAAACATGATCTGAATTATCTGGAAGTGATTCATAATGGCAACAGCTTGAAAATGACTGGAGAGATTCGTGATGGAAGGGTCTTATTCTCTCCCCCAACGACTGCAGATGAACACATTGTTGTTCAGAGGGATTCAAAGGCTCAGGAACTACCTTGCTTCAGTCTATTTCCTGATGATCATGTAGCTGTATTTCATTATATGGATGATGCTAGAGGGATATATGGAATGCAGTTCAAGCTAGGTTGGTGGAAATGCCGAATCCAAGGATAAGGAAGATGGGGAAAGTCTATGCTGATTGAAAGCAAGAATTTTAGAGTAAGATTAGTGATAGCAGGGGATTACACAAGGGGTATGACAGGATGAGATAGATTCTAAGTCAGCATTAAACCAACTCAAGGCAAACCCAGAGGATATGAAGATATTAATCGTAAGTTTCTAAGAGCTTGGCTTCATCATTGGTCTCTGTAGCTTTAAACCTTGAAAACCCCCAATAGGTGGACTTGCAATTCTTTCTTTTGATGATTTGTTACTACAAGTTAAAGGACTCTTGAGGTAGATATCAAAGGATACTCTACTTTTTCCTCAAGCCAATCATGCATTGGTCCAAGCCATTCTGCATTTTTGTTAGTATCCACCAATGCTTAGCAAAAAAGATGTCATATGCAGATTGTCCAAACTATTCTCATATACCTTCACTGCTCCATCAATACTCCTAAGACTGGGTCTCACAGATCTGGTAATGTATTGAAGATGTTCTTCAATCCTTTGTTGCTGATTATGATCCAGAACAACAACTGGCTTATAAGATTTTTATCAGAAGAAAAAATGGATCTGGAGGAGATGGACTTGAAATGGCAGATGGCTATGCTTTCTATTAGAGTACACAAGTTTGAGCAAAAAGCTAGAAGGAAGATTGATTTTGATAAGAAGGAATCTGCTAGGTTCAACAAGACAAAGGTCAGATGTTACAAGTGTTTTCAAAGAGGCCACTTTGCTAGAGAATGCAGGTCAAAGGGAGGAAATGACAAGCAGAGATATTCCTCATTTAAGATTCAGGAGATTGGAAAGAAGGAAGAAGATTCCAAAGCCTTGATCACTGTTGATACATTGGTTGATTGGACAGAGCATGATGGTCAGAGTGATGGAGTTATTGCTCCTTAAAGTTTTGTATGTTGTTGGTTTGTGATTCTGGGGATGCAATTGAAGAAGGTGTGCCAAGATATACAACTTGGATCATGGAGGTGTTCAAATGAAGCCAGTTGGGAGGTGATGCTGGAGAATTGGCCTCTCTATGGGTGTCACTTCTGGGTACATAAATGCCTCTCTTCTTTTGTTTTGTGCAATAAAGTTCATAATGAAATTAAAAGCGCATAATGAACTTAATGAACAAATATGTGAATATTTTTATTCAAGTACAAGCTTTATAAGAACTCACTTAAAACTTTGGAAAAACAAAAGAGAGTCTTCAGAAAAATCATGTTGACACTTGAAGACATGATTAGAGTGTTGTCTATTGAACTAGAAAAAATACAAATAATCATGGCTAAAAACATTCTGAAAGAATAAATGCTATTGCTGAGACTGCTAGGAAAGAATTCAGACAAAACTTGATAATCAATTAGTAAATGAAAAGTGGAGAACCTCACAAAAAAATTGTTCAGATTAATTGATAGATCACGTCTGTTAGAATAAGCATGGGTTTGGGAGTAAATAACTATATAAGGAAAATGAGTTCAGGATGGGATGGACTCTTAAATTTTGTGTATTTTACCAACTTCTGAAGATGTGTAGGTTAGACTCTTTTCATAGGTTTGCCAAAGCTGATAGTATGAAGTTGTGCCTTCACCTCTTTCTGGGGTACTTTTTCCTCTATCAGTATCACATTGACTTTGGTGAATCACCAAATGTCGTTTGGCACCAATGTCCCTCAACTCTGGGTGACTCTAATTCTGTGTCTAATGACTTTGTCTCTTGTGATAACAGTTGACAAGTACTTCAGAGGTCAACAATATGTCTCTGCCTCCAATGATTATAGTGTCAATTCTTCAGAGCCAGTCAAATGCTCTTTCAACCTCCTGTGCATCAACTTCTGTGTAATCAATTCTCGAGGAGTGAAGTTGAGATTGAGTCCAATGTTGGGACACCTATCCAAGAACCCATTACTGTTCAGGATTTACCTAGTTTCTCTTGTAATAGTTCTGATAAGAATGAAAACACTTCTAGGACCTCTTGTAATAAGAATGGTTATTTTAATAAAAAGGCAGGTCATTTTAGGAAAACTGCTTCATCTGTTTCTAAGTTATGTTTTGTATGTGGTAGTAGTACTAATCTTTTTAAGGATTGTGCTTTTTATATGAAGAGACAAATGGTAATAAGATGTGGTAATGGGGTGGGACCTGTACATAGTAGGAATAATGTTAATCATCAAAATCAGTTTGTCCCACAAGTTGTACTTCTTAGGACTGGCAAAGTAAAAATTCCTTGCTAGACCACAACCAGTTCCTACTGGTAAGCCAAAGGTGCCTGCACCAGTTCCTACTGGTAGGCAAAATAGGCCTTTTCCAGTTCCTACTGATAGAGGATATTCTCCATCAGTAACTTCTGGTTGGTGGAAAAGTATAATGTAGACCTCTGCCCATTTTAAATTGACTACAAGTTTTATTTTCAGACTTATACACCATATGTACCTCAAATGTATTATAATCATATGAAATAATATGGTGGGGATGAGGTATTGGGCAACTGCTGGTTAAGACTCAAACAGGTTGTTCTTGGAAAACACGATAGAAAGGTTTATACTGGGTACCCAAGAACAATAGTGGATCTCATACATCTTCATGGACAACCTTTTCAGATCCACAGGGTAGACCCAAGTCATAAATGGCTTGGGTCCCCCTTAGACACTAACTTTTCCCATGTTGTATATTGTAGGAAAATCCTTATTCAGATGCTGAAGATGAAGGGATCTTTGATAGTGGTTGTTCTAGAAGTATGACAAGTAACATGGAAAAGGAATCGGTTGACCTTTCAGAATTTTCATGGAGGAAAAGTGACTTTTGGATGGTGATGATGGTAGGGTTACTAGAAAGGGACAATCAGAACTCCCACACTGGTTTTGAAAATGTCTTCTATGTGAAGGACCGCAACAATTCAACTTGTTATCCATCTCTCAGATTCTGTGTCAAGAAGAACTAGAGGTCTCTTCAAAGACTCTGATTGTCTTGTGTTATCCAAGGAATTCATTGTTTCCAGATGAAAGTATGGTGGTACTTAGGGTTCCAATGGGAAACATAATCTTTACACCATTAACTTGAATAATCTCAGTCCCAGGGGTAATTATTTGGCTTGTTTTATTGGCAAGCCTCAGTTGTTGATTCTGTGTAATGGCAATTGGCGGTGGGGATTCAGTTGTGAAACTATAAAAACATGAACAGGTTGGTAAGGGTAACTTAGGTTAGAGGACTACCCCCTAAACTTTTCAAGAATGACCATACATGTGTTGCATGTTTGTAGGCAAAGCAACACAAAGCCTCTTATAAGGCCATACTGATGTGAGCTCATTTCTGAAGCCTTTGCATTGCTTCTATATGGACCTCTTTGGTCCTACATCAATTTGAAGCATTAATCATAAATATTACAGCCTTGTGATCACTGATGACTATAGCAGGTTTTGTTGGGTGTTCTTTTTAGAACAGAAGGATGAGACCTATCCTATCCTTAAGTACTTTATTAATCTTGTAGAAATCCAGGTTGAATAAAAAAGGTATAAGCTATAGATGTGATAATGGTACAGAGTTAAACTGCTCTTTTATTGAACTTATGTGGCGTCAAATGGGATAAAAAGGGGATTATAGTAATGCCAGAACCCCACAACAAAATAGGGTTGCTGAGAGGAAAAATAGAACCCTCATAGAGGCAGCTAGAAACTATGGTTGGCTGACTCTTACTGTTACATGCTTATGTTTTGGTCTAAAGCAGTAAGAACTACTTGTTATGTCTTGAATAGGAGTGTTGGTAGCCAGTCATATTATTAAGGACACACCTATGCCTTTATTTGACTGGGAACATTCCTTAGACAAGTACGATTTTAAACCTATTGGGGGTCATGTGGTCTATCTGAACCAAAAGTGAATAATTTGGGTAGTTTGATGGCAAGGCTGATGAAGGCTACATTGTTGGATACTCTGCAAGTAATAGAGCCTACAGGGTGTACAATGTGCCTAATAAAAGGGTAGAAGAGACTATGAATCTGAGGTATCTTAAGGAAAAACCTAATGTACAGGGTCTTGGTCATGAATGGTATTTTGACCTCGATTATTTGACTGATACTTTAGGCTATCAACGTGATAAAGCTAACCAACTGCAGGACCACAAAGAAGCTTCAAACTACCCTGCAGGTACAAGATGCTTGATTCAGACTCAGTATGTGTTGAACAAGTCATATTGTCCCTTCTTATCCATCACACAACATTCAAGAGGCTGAGCCTAAAGATACTTCTGGTGATGAAGTTGATGATTCTCCTCTTGATTCTGCTGAAGAAATTTTTCAACAGGAGCTTGCAAGGCTGAAAGGTCAGGAACAAAGAGCCACCTCTAATGTAAAAGATGCTGAGGAACTTCAGAAGAGAGCAAAGTACATAAAACAGTGCCCTACTGGTAGCATCCCAGTTCCTTTTGGTGATACAACGATTTCTCCTGGTGATGATTCAGTTCCTACTGGTGGTGTTCCAGTTCCTACTGGTAGTCCAACTGACTCATTCTTTGATGATGAGCCTACAACAAGATTCCCCAGTCTATCAGACCTTGGAAATAATGTACCCTCACCTGGTATTTTCTCTTCTTCATCCTATGATGATGAGTTTGGTAGTTAGTCCTGTGGCAACTAAGCGAATCAATATAATTCATCCTCAATCTCTGATTATTGGGGATCATACTTCAGCTGTGGTTAACGAGACAGCAAGGTCATATGAACTAATGGTGATATGCTTTTATCAGTTATATTTATGACCATCAGAGGAAGGACAATTCATACAGTCTTTCAACATTGTCTGTTACTTGTTTTCTTTTCAGTTGAACCAAGAAGTGTAGCTCGGGCCCTTGGAAGATCCAGATGGGTGATGCTATGCAGGAAGGAATGCAACAGTTCAAGTTTCAAATGATGGGTTGCTTGTTGATTGCCTGAAGGTAAAATATGCTTATTGGGAATAAGTGGATACTCAAAAACAGAGAGATGCCAAGGGGGATTGTTGTCAGGATTCAAGGCTAGATTATAGTTAAGGACACGACAGGAGAGGGCATTGATTATGATGAAGTTCTTTGCTCCCAGTTGCAAGAATAGAGGCAATCAGTGTGTTTTTAAGCATTTGCTCTTTCATGGGGGATTTATGGTTTATCTGATGGATGATAGAGTGCGTTCTTTATGGTAAAGAATTGACGAGGAAGTATATGTCACTCAACCTAAGGGATTTGTGGATCCTCAACATCCCAAGAAGGTCTACAAGGTAGTCAAAGCTCTATATGGACTTCATCAAGCACCAAGAGCTTGGTATGCAACCCTTTTTACCTTTCTTGGCTGAAACAATGGTTTACAGAAGAAGGCACCGTTTTGACAAGCTATCTTTTTAAGAATGAACAAAAGAGATGTCTTCTTGGTACAAGTTTTTGTGGATGACATCATCTTTGGATCTATAAAGAGGCCTGGTGTGATGATTTGAGGCCTTGATGAAGGGAGTATTTGAAATGAGTGCGATGGGAGACTTACTTTCTTCCTAGGATTTACAAGTTCAGCAACAGACCTAATGGAATTTTTTATCAGCCAAGCATGTTTGTGCAAGAGATCAGAAAGAAGTTTGATTTGGGTGTGGTCTGGACTTCCACTACACCTATGAAGACTTCAAAAGCATAAGTCCAAGAATGTAACCACTGATAGTCCTGTAAATGTACATTTGTATAGGTCCATGATAGGTTTACTAATGTACTTGACAGCTTCAAGGCCTGATATCTATAATGTTTGTACAGTCAGTGCTGTTCATAGGAATCAAGTCACTCCCACTACTTCAATTTGGAAGCAGCGAAAGAAGATTTTAAAGTATCTTAATGGACCAACTAGGTTGGGCTTATGGTACCCTAGAGAGTCGCCTTTTGTGCTTGAAGATTATTGTGACAGCTGATGATGCTGGGGCAAACAAGGGATAGGAAATCCAACTTGGTGGATGTTAGTTTCTGGGTAGTGAGGTTGATCTCATGGCAATGCAAAGGAGCAAACATTATGGCTACCTCTTCCATGAAGTTGAGTATGTTGTTGCTTGCTAACTGTTGTGGTCAGGTACTATGGATACAAAATCATTGGTTAGATTTATAGGTTTAACTTTATGAATTACCAAAATCTTTATTGATAACCTAAGTACCATTTGCATAGTTAGAAAACCAAGTTTTTTTCACAATCGGACTTAAGCACATAGTAATTAAGGCTTCATTTCATAAGAGATGCTAATGAAAAGAAACTTATTCAAGTGCTTAAAATAACACACTGATGATAATGTGGCGATTTGTTAACCAATGGCATTTGATGGACCTAGGTTTACTCATCTTGTGGTTAACATTGGGATGCTCAATCCATAGATACTATGATTGAGGGGAGGATTTGAGTCCAAGGGGAGGACTGTTGTTGTAAAATTTTCTAAAAAGTTGGTTTTTAAAAAAAAATTACCACTTAGTTTTTCTTGCTACACTATGTTTCTCCTAGTAGTTGTATTTTTCTCCTGGTAGTTTTAACTTTTTCTACTGGTAGTTTTAGTTCCTCTTGCTTGTCTGTAATTAGTTCATTCTGATAGTTAATTTTCCTTTCCATTTTATTGTATATGTTTTGTGTGTATTGGCCTCACCTTTTGCAGACTAATGGTTCAAGAGGGTGGATTAGTGATTTTCTACTGTTCTACATGGACCAGGTGTCCTTATTTTGATGAAAAAGAGTTCATACTGGTAGTTCAAGTGTTCCCTCTGGTGTTACCAGAGTTCCTACTGGTAGTTTCCATTTTTCCTACTGGTTGACCACTTCCTACTGGTAATGTTAAAATTTACTTTTGGTTGCTTTTCTTTGTGTTGGTTATGTGTTCGTGCTTGGTAGATTAAATGAGTTTTCATCTTCATTAAAAGTTACATTTACGATATTTTTGGCATTTTGTTTGTCAAAGGGTTTCCTAACTTAAATTGGTATAATTTAATTAATTACTGTTTTCTCACATTTTAACAGTTACTTTTTCCATAAAACCCTAATTTCCAAACGATCCAATAGAAATTGCGATCATTACTGTATATAAATTAAATTACCATTCTCTACCAGTATCAACTCTCAAATTACGATCATTCTCCAGCAAAAAATTCAACCCCTATTTCGAAAATCTCATCAATGGCACAGCACTCACGCTTCGTCGCTCACTCGCGCGCTCTCAGTAAATACCAACAAAGTGGGTTATTTGCTCAAAAAACCCACAGGAAAGTGATGCATTTTCTATTCATATCTCCTTGACTTCTTAGAGAGGGACTTTCTAATAAGGTTACATGCTTCTTATCGAAATGACCCCATCATCTTTGACTCATTAGCTTAGAAACACTTCCTGGTCTACGGTACACTCTCAGTATCTCTCGAGTTAAGAGTCCCCCAGATATTTCCTAAGCTACCATTGTTGAAGACCCCCTACCCAAGTAATGAGGATCGAGTAAGAAGTCAACCTTTCTAATTAGCTGATGATGGTGAGTATTGATGAGATCTTACCCATTGGCGGAAATCTATTCTGGATATGGTTAACCTTGGTATGGCATGAGGCATAGTTAACATTTTTCAGATTTAAGTTTTTCAATCAATGAGGTTTTTGTTCCACACACGTGATTTTGTCATCCGTGTCTCTGTGTACCAAGTCTGAGTAGTTGGATCGTTCAATTTGGCTAGCTCACTATTGACTAGGCTTTGCTCTATTTGTCTGTATTTGATGGAGAAAAATGTTAAACTGGTCTAGCTACATTTTAAGGGGATGGTTAGTAATCCATTGGAAATGCTAACAAAGTTCTTATTGTATCCTAGATTTCGTTCAATCCATTTTGGGTATAGAAACTAGTGTTCAAAGACAATACATGTGTTCAAAGCTGCTAGTAAACGTTTTGCTAATATGAAGCTCAACTTTGAGTGGCACTATGCAACTTTTAGTGCTATGATTCCCACAAGAACAAGAAGGTGATAGATCGAAGGGTAGCTGCACAAGCTGTATGTCGCTCACCACCCATACACCTGAAAACCTTATTCATGAGTCTATGCACTGAAACTGACGCCAAACCTCAATACGACCATTTGTCATACACTCCAAGACAACAAAGACTTTGACCCTTTTTGACTCAAAGTGGAAGATGAACCTTTTGGGAGGCTGCTTTCCATAGCTCATCTTCACCAAGGTCCACTCAAGCTCCCCACCACCCCCCCCGCTGCTCTGGTCAACAACTTTAGGAGCGTGCAGAGGACCTTATTTACACCTATACTGTGTGTCCTCTGTAGTTTCTACTCTTGTGCAGAAGGTAAATTCATTAGAAACTGAGCTCAAGGACACCAAGAAGCTGTTTAAGGATTGTGTGTGGAAAAGTTGGTCAGAAAGTCAGAAGGCAATGGTGTTTAAAACTCAAGGACTCCAGAGAAAAAGGAAGGTGGTGTGAGTGATTCTGACAAGAAGAAGGAGGAGAGCAGATGTGGTTTGGTAATGCTCTACTTGCATTGGCTAAGGCAGCTGTGATTGTTGTATTCCAATTATGTGAGCTTCCTGTGTGGTGCTTTCTAGTTCCCATATTCCCTAATCTCGTTGCTCGTCCTACTGGTGTTGCTCATGTGGTGTTTCAAATTAAGGAAAAACTCAAATGAGTGGAAGAAGACCATTTACTGTCAAAGAAAGGACACTAAAGCAGATGGAAGATGATAGACTTGGTGCGGAGGCTGCAAAGAGGTTACATGATGAAGAACAAGCTCAGTGGGACAGGACAAAGAGCAGAGCTGAACAGAAGGAGACAACAAGAAGTTATTGCTTCAGCCATGTATTATACTAAGGCTGATTGGATCAATATTATGGCTCAGGTTAAATCTAATGCATCTCTTTCCAAGACACTGTTGGGTGATGATGTGACTGAAGACAACTTCCCAGTCAGGATGGCTGCTTTGATCAAGAGGAAGAAACAAGTCTTGCTGAGAAATTGGCAAAGGGGAAAGGAAGGAAAAGGCAACATGACTCACGATACAACAAAGAACCTACATGGGACAAATTTGTTCAAGAACTAAAGTTGTGGGTGGGGGTGACACAAAGCTCTCTACTCTAATGGATGGACTAAGGCTAAGGTAGGAAGTTTTCACTGATTGCACAATTGAAGGAGGAGTTTGATAAAGATTCAAAAGGCTCTGGCAAACACTCAGGGTTCAACCTTTGCTTAGGGACTTTGAAGAGGCATGTCTGAGTTTAGGAAGAAACCTTCCTCCAAGCAGCAAAAGTCTACTGAAGCCCCCATTCCATCTGTGCCTGATGTTCCCCAACCACCAGTTGTTTCTTCACCCAAATCTTCTGGCACAAGGAGGAAGTCTCTTGGCAGGAATCGTCTAACTAAGCCCAAATCTATACTTAAAGAATTGGATTTAGATGCAGATGATAAGACATTCATCAAGGTTGTTAAGATGAGCGACTCTACAGGTGAGGCTCCTGTTCTTTGGTCTATGCTCTTGCTGGTTGGGGGAAGGGATCTTACTCCTTTGGGAGAAATAATGCTCTTACAGTGGATCAGTCTACCAAACATTTTACACTTAAGGAGATCCTTCATATGGAATGGCTGGATAGACTGGGGATCTATTGAAGTGGTATGGCCCCTGGTGGTCAAATATCTATGAAAACATCTTGTTGCGGTGCGTCGATTGATGTTATGGGGTGATCTTCAGGTGTTGCTAGATTCTCAAGCAGGGGTGGTGGTAAGGGTTCTTTGGTTGGAATCATCACATCTATTGGCAGATTAAAGTTGGAGGATGTTATACTCTTTCCAATGTTCATGTCTGGAAACTGTTTCTGGAGAGGGGTTGTACTGTTTTCAGCATGTATCTTATCTCTCCTCAAGTGAAGCTCCATGGAAAAGGTGCTAAACACAAGTTGAGTGACTAAGGATGTTTGTGGGCAATGACATGACTACTGTGCTGAGCAATTGATTCGGCATAATCAAGAATCCAATTGCTGCTGCCCAACTACAAGTTTCTCCTGTTTGATCTTGGTACTCTATAACTCTATTGTATATATTCTCACTTTTTGCTGTGTCCAAACTGTATTTTGATATATAACTCTATTTTGTATAGTGTGTCTTAAATGGTTTTCACTTTTTGTTTTAGTAACAAGTGTTTTGATAAAAGGATTTTGGCAACTGACAAGCTTTGGTGATATGTTCAAATAAGTTTTGAGTCTTTGGTGTGCAAAGTTGTTTTTGTTTTAGGCACACATGGTCCATGAAGTAAACTATTTTTAGGGTTTGGGTGTTGGTTAACCACCACACAACAAATGGTGTTCCAAACTCACCTGTCTCACAAGACAAGAAAGAGTTGGATTCACATGAGGGTTCGGCTCTGGTGTGGACTCTCAAATCCGTTGATAGCTGTAATGTTTGCTCAAAATATAGGGTCTTTAATCACCAAGCTTCATCTGCTGAGAGTGGAAATGGTTATCAATTCACCATGGACTAAATGCCCTTATTTAAGAACCAAAGGATTGGATAGTCCTGATAACAATCGGTACAGGTATTGACAAATAAATTCCGGTTTTATGGCTGTGAGATTTGCGCAAAATCATTGGGTTATTCCCAATTCACACAATGTTCCACATGTTTGAGAGCTTGGATTTTGGTTACAAATTCACCAAGGTGATGTCATGATTTCACACAAAAAGGATTCAGTAGACATGAGTGAGAAAACTTACTTGGTAAGGCTTATCAAATCTATCTGTTGACTGCCCGGTGGTTCCAAAGTCTGTTGCTTCGGTCATAGATTTCCTGAAGGTTTCTTCAAGGTTGATGACTTTTTGATGTTCAAGTTCAACAAGACTACGAAGACTGCAAACTATATGGTTCTTGAAGGTGTTCTTATAAATAATAAAGATGCTGCTTTCTCTAGAGACATTCTGCTGATATGTGCAGAATTTTCAAGTATTCAAGTCAAGACTCAAGCTGATTGGATGTTGCTGCAAAGTTCATATTTCAATCCTCAAGGTTCAAGACTGAAGATCTATCTAAGAAACTGTAAATTAACATAGTCAAATTCCAGTATTGTTTGTTAGGGGGAGGATTGTTAGGAATAAATGTTAATACTTAGTTTCTACTAGTTGGTATGTAGTTCCTACTGTTTGAGTAGTGTTCCTACTGGCAGGTATGTAGTTCATGTGGGTATAAGATTATTATCATAGTTAGTCCTGGAGGCTAGTCTAGTTCCTACTGGTAGATTACTTAGTTTCCTGGGTTAGAGTTAAATAGTGATTCTGGATAAGGTTTTAGTTAGTTAGAGATAAGGTATATGATGAGCTAAATTAGGAAGAGTGTCATGCATTATTATTCTCGTGAATTTTAGGAGTTGACGATTTTGGGTTTCACCACTATAAAAAGAACCCACGGCTTAGGGAAACAAACAGATGAAAAGAAAACACAATTCTCCTTGTTCGTTAATAGAAATCCATAGAAGGATCTTTTAGTTTTTATCAGTCCTGTTCTTCTTATTAGTTATGTTTACATTCCGCGTAGACATTAGCTTTTCTAAGCAAGAGTCTCTCTTGTGTTTAGCTTGTGATTACATAGGCTATTCACCATCCTTAACAGGCAGTAAAGATCTATCTAGAGTGGGATCCAACAGCCTTGGCCTTAGGTTTTGGAAAGTAGGTGTGACGGATGACACCATCGTCAATGCTCATAGTACCACGCCCCATATCAATAACCGCTCCACAAGTACTTAAAAATAGGCGTCCCAACAATAATGGTAGTTCTTTGTCAACCGGGATGTCCAACACTAAGAAGTCAACCAAATAGGCTTGATAACCGATTTGGATCCTAACGTTCTTTACCTCCCCCATAGCTTTGGCTTGATTGTTGTCAGCCATAGTGAGGTTGGAATGATAAGGTATAGGATCGCTTAATCCAAGGTTCTTGTATAAGCTAAAAGGAAACACACTTACATTTACCCCTGTATCCGCTAAGGCGTTCATTTGGATCGTCTCATTCATACTAACCGGTAACACAAAATTCCCTGGGTCACACATCTTCTATGGCAACCCATGCTCAACTATACTCATCTTGTATTCTTCACCAAACTCATTGTTTCTTAACCTAGCACGACCCATCATAACCTCATCGAGCTTCTTTTTATAAGTCATGTAATTTTCTAACACTTCCAATATAGGCTTAGACTCCTCTAACTCTTTGTACTTTTTGCCTAAAGCTTCCTTGACCTTCTCTTTTTGTTTTTGAGAGAGTGGGTGGTAAACGGGTTGTGGTACTATCGATTGAAGTGGTGGGATTCCTTCAATCTTTGATGGTGGTGGTGGTGTAAGTTTGTTAACATTGTGGCCCTTGTTTCGGCAAGCTTTTCCCATCTTCACTAGCTCTCTATTTAAACTTCCAACCTCTTCTATATTCTCAATCAACTCTCCCAAAGCATCAATGTCTCTTTCTTCTTCAAGCATAGTTAGATCAATCCTCATTTCTCCCACATTAAAATCAACTTTACTCTTCGTGGTGACCAAGAAATCTCTTCCAAAAATGACTGAAGGCTCTCCTTCATTAGCATACCATATTAACAATCCAAGTCAACTGAAAAGTAAAAACCATGGATTTCCCTTACGAATATTATTTCACCATCTTCCTTCCTAATCGACCTAACACATCCTAAATTATCAATATTTCTTTCGTCGATATTAGTTGTGAGAATCCGCCATGTCTAACTCCGCAAACCCAGCTCCTTGGCATCCACACACAAAGGTTATGGAGAACCTCCATGATTGGCTTGGATAAAAGGCACGAGGGGGTGACTAGTGAAAACAACTACCTCTATGCTCCTTCGACTCAAAACTACAACTCTTTTATTGCCCTAATGCTTCAAACATCTCAACTCTTTTTCGCTCTTATCAACCTTAATCTTTCTAGCAAGCTTCCAATGAATTCTCTTCATCCAAGAATTCCTCAAGTTTTTACAGTACTTCTCTCTCTTTTCCTCTCCTCTTCCTTTCCGGACCCCACGTTCCCCTCAACTTCATCTGTCCCAGTTTTTGTGTTGTTGAGAGAGATGTACTGTTTAAAAAACCTTGATGATATTTCTTGATGATTAGAGATTATTGGCGCTCGAAGTGATTAGGTGAAATGAGCGAAAAGAGTTGGAGATGTTTGAAGCATTAGGGCATAAAAGTGTTGTGGTTGAGTCGAAGGAGCATAGAGTAGTTGTTTTCACTAAGGCACCCCCTCGTGCCTTTAGCAAGCCATTCATGAGGTTCTTCATACCTTGTGGTGTGGATGGCCAAGGAGCTTGGGTTGCGGAGTTGGACATGGCGGATTCTCACAACTATATGACGAAAGAAATATTTGATAAGTTAGGATTTGTTAGGGTCGATTATGGAAGGAAGATGGTGAAATAAGTTCGTGTGGAAATCCATGGGTTTACTTTTCTAGTTGACTTTGTTGTTATAGGGTATGCTTGCATGTGAGTTTTTAAAAATTAAAACCCGACTCAACCTGATCCAATAAGACCCGATAACCTAATAACCCGACCCGATAACACCCCTAAGTGCAATATAAAAAATGTAACTAATAACACACATTCTACAAACTAGCATTCAAATGACTAATAAATTGATACAAATCAAATTTCGTAAAACTTGAAAAAAAAAAAAAAAAACAAACTTCATACGATAATACAAAATCTTTAGCTTCTACAACTCAACATATGAAAACTTAAAATATGAAAGTAACATAATTTTGTGAACCACGCGCTTGTGACCAACCTTAAATAAGAGATATGAGATTGAACATTTGGTCATTATAAATGTGCTTTCGGAATCTTCATCGTGAGGGAGACAAGACAAGTTAATCTTGCACACAAATCTTTGATGGTTATTGGTGAAAGCACGTGAACATGCATGAACGGTTTTGTGATGTGTTTTTGGTAGTAGTCACTTATCCGTGACGGTGGGAAGTGATATGGTGTAGGGGTGACGGATCCGTGGTGGTTGAAGGTAGATGAAGGCTGTAGATGTGATGGCCGTGAGGGATGGTGGGATCATTGAAGAAAGAGTTTGTCGTGTGTGTGTTTTATTTGAGTTAAACATTATATGTATGTTTGAGATATAGTAAATAAATATTTTAGGAAATGCAAATATAATTATTTTACTCAGGTGCAATTGCATATATAACCTTTTAAAGATTAGAAATTGCATATATATCCGACATAAACTTAAAATTTGCGTATACATCCTTCTCAAACAAAAAAATGTCATATATATCCAAATAGTTATCATTTCTCATAACTATAAATATATCATCTAACATTTTTATGAATAGAAGAAACAACTTCATTGAACACCAAAATGACGCACAAATATTTTTTTTGAACGTCAATATATATAACCACAAAAGAGACCAAAAATACAAACAAAGTGTTGGATCCCACTCTAGATAGATCTTTACTGCCTGTTAAGGATGGTGAATAGCCTATGTAATCACAAGCTAAACACAAGAGAGACTCTTGCTTAGAAAAGCTAACGTCTACGCGGAATATAGACACAACTAATAAGAAGAACATGACTAATAAAAACTAAAAGATCCTTCTATGAATTTCTATTAATGAACAAGGAGAATTGTGTTTTTTCTATTTGGATCATTGCATTTCCCTAAGCCGTGGGTTCTTTTTATAGTGGTGAAACCCTAATCGGCATCTACTAAAAACGCGTGAGAATAATATGCATGACTCTTCCTAATTTAGCTCATGCATATCCTCATCTCTAACTAACTAAAACCTTATCCTGGAATAACTATTTGACTCTACCAGGACTAAGTACTCTACCAGTAGGAACTAGACTTAGCCTACCAGGACTAACTATGATAATAACCTTACCAGCAGGAACTACATACCTGCCAGTAGGAACTACTACTCTACCAGTAGGAACTACATACCTACTAGTAGAAACTAAGTATTACAATTATTCCTAACAATCCTCCCCTAAACTGGAATTTGACTATGTTAATTTCCAGTTTCTAGATAGATCTTCAGTCTTGAACCTTGAGGATTGAAATATGAACTTTGCAGCAACATCCAATCTGCTTGAGTCTTGACTTGAATACTTGAAAATTCTGCACATATCAGCTGAATGTCTCTAGAGGAAGCAGCATCTTTATTTTTCATAAGAACACCTTCAAGAACCATATAGTTTGCAGTCTTCGTAGCCTTGTTGAACTTGAACATCAAAAGTCAGCAACATTGAAGAACCTTCAGGAAATCTTGAACCAGCAACAGACTTTGGAACCACCGCAGCAACATGAGTAGATTTGATAAGCCTTTACCAAGTAGCTACTCACTCTTGGGCTAGCTAATCCTTTGGTGGAATCATGACATCACCCTGGTGAATTAGTAACCAGTCCAACTCTTAGAACATGAATCATTGGTGAATTGGAATACCCTAATGATTTTTGGCAAATCATCACAGCCATAAACGGATTTTATATGTCTTTACCTGTAGCCGTTTGCTCAGGACTAGCCAATCCTTTGGTTCCCAATAAGGGCATTATCCATGGTGAATTGATAACCATTTCAACTCTCAGCAAATGAAGCATGGGTGAGTTAAAGACCCTATAGTTTTGAGCAAACTATTAAAGCTATCAACGGATTTGAGAGTCACACCAGAGCCGTACCCTCATGGTGAATCAACTCTTTCTTGTCTGTGAGACATGGTGAGTTGAACACCATTTGTTGTGTGGTGGTTAACCAACACCCAAACCCTGAAAATAGTTTACTTTATGGACCATGTGTGCCTGAAACAAAAACAACTTTGCACACCAAAGACTCAAAACTTATTTGAACATATTACCAAAGCTTGTCAGTTGCCAAAATCCTTTTATCAAAACACTTGTTACTAAAACAAAAAGTGAAAACCATTTAAGACAAACTACACAAAATAGAGTTATATATCAAAATACAGTTTGGACACAGCAAAAAGTTAGAATATATACGATAGAGTTACAGAGTACCATGATCAAACAGGAGAAACTTGGGCAGCAGCAATTTGATTCTTGATGAACCGAATCAATTGCTCAGCAGTAGTCATGTCATTGCCCACAACATCCTTGTCAATCTCCAACTTGTGCTTTAGCATCCTTTCCATGAGCTTCACTGAGAGAGGATAAGATACATCTGCAAACATGTACAACACCTCTCCAGAAACAGTTTCCAAGACATGAACATTGGAAAGAGTATACAGCCTCCAACTTCTAATCTGCCAAAGAGATTGATGATTCCAAACGAAAGAACCCTTACCACCTTCTTGAGAATCCATCAACACCTGAAGATCACCCCATAACATCAATCCAGCACCAGCAACAAGATGGTTTTCATAGTATGTGACCACCATGCCATACAACTTCAATAGATCCTGTCTATCCACCATATGAAGGATCTCCCTTAGAGTGGTAAAATGTTTGGTAGACTGATCCGACCTGTAAAGAGCATTAATTTCTCCCAGAGGAGTAGAGATCACCTCCCAACCAGCAAGAGCAGACCAAAGAATAGGAGCCTCATCTGTAGAGTCCTCATCAGAAACAACCTTGATGAATGTCTTATCATCTGCATCTAAATCCAATTCTTTAAGTATAGATTTGGGCTTAGTTAGACGATTCCTGCCAAGAGACTTCCTCCTTGTGCCAGAAGATTTGGGTGAAGAACCAACTGGTGGTTGGGGAACATCAGGCACAGATGGAATGGGGGCTTCAGTAGACTTTTGCTGCTTGGAGGAAGGTTCTTCTAACTCAGGACCTGTCCTCTTCAAAGTCCTGCTAAAGGCTTGAACCTGAGTGTTTGCTAGAGCCTTTTGAATCTTTTCAAACTCCTCCTTCAATTGTGCATCAGTGAAACTTTCCACCTTAGCCTTAGTCCATCCAGTAGAGTAGAGAGCACTACTTTGGTTCTTGACAAATTGTCTCATGTAGGTTCTTTGTTGTACCGGAGTCATTGGCCTTTCCATCCTTTCCTTTGCCAATTTCTCAGCAAGAGCTTGTTTCTTCCTCTTGATCAAAGCAGCCATCCTGACTGGGAAGTTGTCTTCAGTCACATCATCACCCAACAGTGTCTTGGAAAGAGATGCATTAGCTTCAACCTGAGCCATGATGTTGATCCAATCAGCCTCAGTATAATACATGGCTGAAGCAAGAACTTCTTGTTGTCTCCTTCTGTTCAGCTCTGCTCTTTGTCTGTCCACTTGAGCTTGTTCTTCATCATGTAACCTCTTTGCAGCCTCCTCACCAAGTCTATCATCTTCCATCTGCTTTAGTGTCCTTTCTTTGACAGTAATGTCTTCTTCCACCATTGGAGTTTTTCCTTTGTTTGAAATACCAGCAGGAGCAACACCAGTAGGAACATCAGTAGGAATATGGGAACTAGAAGCACCACCAGGAGGAATATCAGTAGGAATATGGGAACTAGAAGCACCACCAGGAGGAATATTGGAATCAACAATCACAGCTGCATTAGCCAATGCAAGTAGAGCATCCAAATCCACATCTTGCTCTCCTCCTTCTTCTTGGTCAGAATCACTCACAACCACCTTCCTTTTCTTGGTCTTGAGTTTTACCTCCATTGCTTTGACTTTCTTGACCAACTTTCCCACCACATCCTTAAACAGCTTCTTGCTGTCCTTGAGCTCAGTTTCCAACGAATTTACCTTCTGCACAAGAGTAGAAACTACAGAGGATACATCATGTAGTGTAATAAGGTCCTCTGCACCTCCTGAAGTGTGACCTGCAAGGGGAGCTTGAGTGGACCTTGGTGGAGATGGTGGAGATGCAAGGGAAGTTTGTTGTCTTGGGGGTGTAGACAAATGGTCTTGAGGTTGGTTAGGTTCAGGCATAGGCTCAGGAATAGGTTCAAGTATGGGTGGTGGGACAGCTTATGCGGCTACCCCTGCACCTTCACCTTCTTGATCTTGGGGAAGCATAGCAGCTAAAAGTTGCATAGGTTAACCCTCAAAGTTGAGCTTCATATTAGAAAAAAGTTTACTAGATAGCTTGAACACCTGGTATTGTCTTGTAAGACTAGTTTCTATACCCAAAATGGTTTGAAGAAATCTAGGATACATTAAGAACTTTTTAGCATTTCCTATGTTACTAACCATCCCCTTAAAAATGTAGCTAGACCAGTTAAATTTTCTCCCATCAGATAGACAAATAAGTGCAACAGCAAGTGAGCTACCAAATTGATCCCAACTACCAGACTTGGTACTGAGACAGTAAAGAATGGTGTGGACCAAAAATCGCCATTGAGGTGAAAACTTGTTCTTGTAAAAGGTTAACTTGCCTTCAGTGACATACCCAAGGTTATCCATTCTAGAATAGATTTCCGCAATTGGTAAATCATCAATACCACCATCATCAACTAATTGAAGTTGACTTCTTACTGAGTCCTTAGTAATGGTGTAGGGAGTTTCATCAATGGCAGCTAGGATAGTTGGGGGACCTAACTCAGGAGACTTGAGTGTAGCCGTAGACTAGAATTGTTTGACTAATGAGTCAAAGATGATGGGGTCATTTGTGAGAGCATACCTTATGTGAGAAGCCCTCAAGAAGTCAAGAATCTGATGATAATCATCACTTCCTGTGGGTTTTTGCAAATAACCCACTTTGTTGTGTTCGTCCTTGTATCTTAGTGCGGCCATTGATGATTGTGAAATAGGGTTAAGATTTTGTGCTAGGAGTTGATCGCAATTGAGAGTTGATACTGGTAGAGAGTGGTAATTTAATTTATATATAGTAATGATCTCAATTTCTATTGGACCGTTTGGAAATTAGGGTTTTTGGGAGGTTTTCGGTGGGTAATTGCGGGTAGGGGGGTGAATGGGTTATTTTGTGTGCTCCATCCAGGTTGAAGGGATAAGGGTAATCCGACGTCGGTTCGGTATTTGGGTGGGTATGGGTTTGGAATGATATAGGTACGGTTTGACTTTCTGGGGTGGTTTTTTTTAGGGTTAATCGGGGTTATGTAATGGGTGGGTAGTTGGGGTGGTTCAATGAGTTTTTTTGAGGGTATGTCGGTTATTTGTGTGTATTGGGGTTAATTTGGGTGGGTAAGGTCTCCTTGGTGCGGTGGATGGTTGTTTTCAGGTTGGGGTTAATATATTGGTAGGTGGACAATATGTTGGTCGGGGGTCCCCCCCCTTCCATTCTTCAATGATTGGATCACTAGTTTTGGCGTTAGTCACAATGTTACCTCACACGGATTGCCTAGCTGGAAATCCGTTAGAGGCACACTTGTGTTTCTTCCTGAGTGAATGAGTACAAAACCCACATCTTGTGAGCTTTTGCTGCCTGTAGCTGACATGTTCCTTTGCTTGATGTGACCATGATTCCTCTATGATTTGATGATTTAACCCTCCATTTTCTTGTGGCTTATGAATTGACTTCATACCCCTTTATTTTCATTTGCCCTTTGATAATGAAGCTTGGTGAAATGAAAGACGAAGAAGTATGAATAGTGTTTGGTTTTTTTTTGGCCCCAAATTTCATTTTAACTGATATAGTAAAAAACTTGGTTTGAACATTTGGCAATATTGCGCGATGTGACATAGCCCGTGTCTTTCTTTATCAATAATGTAGTGTAAATAGAAATTTGAAAAATAGCACTTTTGGTCCTTGTGGTTCATAAAAAGAGGGATTGGGCTAAGGATTGGGCTTTTGGATCCGGGTGAGGCCCATTTAGGCTTAGGGACCATTTATGGAATTTTTTGAAAGTTGAGGGGTTATTTTGAAATACTTTGGGTCTTGTTGACTTTTGTTGACCAAGATTGACTTTAGTTGACTGTAGATTTGACTTTTTCTAGGCTTTGCTTCCGGCTTTTGTTCACTCTTCCGTTCTCGTGTCCGTGTTTGCTTGTTTTTGATGGTTTTCTTGTGGATTTTGATATATCCGTACCTGCACACACAAAACACAAATACAAGCATATTTTTGCTATTTTTGGTCTGTTTTGGGTTTATTTGGGCTATTTTAAGCATAAATGGATATGTGTATTTTACACTTATCAATCCCCCATACGGCTTCTTCTCACCAGTCCCCATATTGTAGACCTTGGCGATATTCTGCCTCTTGAAGGGTTATTGTTGGTGACCATGGTTGTTTCTAGATGAATCATCAACCTTCCTTTTGTTGTCAGACTGTCTTTCCGCATAGGTGTGGAGTTTTTGATCCATTAAGTCGTTGGCCAACTCAATAGTCTCATCCAACGTCTTGGATCTGGCAGACTTGACATTTCAATAAATGTTATCAGGAAGTCCACTGATGTACTTGTCAACCTTCTCAGTCTTATTAGCAACAAACTTGGTACATATCAGGGTTAGCTCTTGGAAACGTTTAGTGTATGCTGGAACATTGTTCCCTTTGACCTTTAGGTTTCACAACTCGATTTCTAGTTTCTTGATTTCACCTTGCGGACAATACTTGTCCGTCATTTTCTTCTTGAGCACTTCCCAAGTCATTGAATATGCATCAGGACCTAAGGTTCTTATCTGACCATTCCACCAAGTTAAGGCAGTACCTAACAGAGTGCAGGTGGCAAACTTAACCTGATTTTCAATAGCACAACCACTGATATTGAAGACTGACTCTATCTTTTCAATCCACTGAGTTAAACCGACCACGCCTTCCGTTCCTTTGAAATTCAAAGGTTGACACTTCATGAAGTCAGCGTAGAAACAAGGGCGCGCAGTTTGCACGTTCCTTCGGTTATCCTCGTGTGAACTATGGCTTCTGTCTCCATTGGTGGAGTTTCGCAGAAGAGCTTGATCAATCATAGCTTGAACAGATTTTGGAGTCATGTTGTTTAGGTTGGTGTTGTTAGGAGTGGTATTCGGCCCTCGTCTTGTCGCAGGTGCCATGATTTGTCTAAAACACAAGAGACAAAATGTGAGGTCATAATCATAACGAGATATACCATAATTTACAGATGAGACAACAACACAAGAGAGGTATATAGTACAAGAGAGTAAAAAGTCCAACATCAAACACATCTATTCATTCATAACTTAGAAAAATTTTACTTGAAATAGATTTTCGTTACAACAAAATCAATACAAAAGACTAAGGCCCATGCAAGCGGGTAGAACTCCTTAATCCTTAACAAGCCTGTACAACAGCCTACAAAATAACATTGACTAAACTACTAGAAGAGAACTATCATCATCACTAGAAGCATCCTGTATCTGGAATCCTGGGCATCTGTCAGGCTTCCTAGCTCTCCTCTGCTGCTCATCGGATGTGCTAACAAACTCGGACCTGCATGTCACTGCTATCTCCTCTCTCTCCTCAGTGTCTCTCATCACTCGGATATAGTCTCTGCCAATCTGTGCTTGACTGCCTACGGTCAGTTCTATCTCGAAGCGCTGCCAACCAGCCTGCTGCATTCTGGAAACTATTCTCATATACCTTACTTGTATCTGAATGAGAGTACATCTGTATCTGTAGCTGTTCTCCCTCCGCCTGATTTTGCCTGATATGGTCACGTGGTGCATACACATATCACGTTGGGTTCTAAAGCTCATGATGAACCTCCTGAATCACTCCTATCGAGATGAGCCCAAGCCTCCGTGAACATATGCCACTCTATCCACTAATCCATACTGTCAGTTTGAGAGTCATCCTAACCCCTATAAGTAAGTCGAACCCTTTGTGAGTCCATACTACTCGCCTTGATATACGAGTTCCTACCATCCTGAGCATTCCTCAATAAGGCATGACAAGTCATAGTGTAATCACGCTTATATGGAGCCAGCAAGCTTTGTAACCAAGTATTGACCTCTCCCACGGTCATAAGTTGCAAACTCAAGATCTGCCTGCCGGATCTACCGCAAAGTATCCATAATACCATAACCCAACCTCACTAATCCCCTGGTCGTCTCGTCTTTAATGCATCCACGTTGCTGACAAACCATAATCAATCCCTCCGCCCTCCGATAGGTTTTAGCAAGTAGAACTCTCTCTCGATCTCACATACTGTAGCCTAGAGTGTGACAAACACAACTCTTGCGAGGTGGCCATCTCGACTCAGAACATCATCCCTATGGTTCAATAGTGGTGGTATGTATACAAGATGGTGGTAGTGGTGGTAGTAGAGGTGATGCAATGTGGCAGTAACCTCATCAATCAAGCCTTAGTGGGAGGCTTATCCAAAGTGGTCTGGATATGGGTTGGACACCCAGATGATGGTGTATAATGGTTGATGGTACAAGTGTGTGGTGATGAATGTTGCCAGATAGGGGCACGTGTACCTAGCAAGGCGCTCCCCCTGTATAGGGTGGTGATAGAGATAATGGTAAGGTGATGGAGTAGTCATGGCTAGAAGACTTTTCAAACCTCTGACTCTGGTTGGAAGGGATATGGAACCTAAAGCCGGACATAGAAGAGACTTAGCTCTATTGGTAGAAATGTACAGTGGAGGGTGGTGGTAAAGACAGGCCTCGTTCCGTCATGTAGGGAAACAAGCTCAACAGAAGGTACAAACAACAGCAGGAGTCGGCCATAGCTAAGTGCTCTCCTACCTCCCTTCCTCTTCCTATCCTCCTCGTCCTCAATCCCATAACATCGCGTCATCCCCAGATGAAATCACCGTCATCTCAACATCTCCATCACTCCCCCGCCATGGATAGTCAACCGTTAAAACCATCTATGTCTCATCATCCTCATACTCCTCTGGATCCTCTTCTGGATCTGACTCAACAACATACCCTGGTGACTCAGCAGTAGGTGAATCAACAGGAGGTAATGGCTACATCGTTGACTTATAAGACGTATCAACGAATAAGCGATCCTTCATATAATTCCTTTGGTCTAAGCTTTTGCGAAACGATTATCTCCAAACTTCTCTTCTCTTTTTTGTTACGATTTTCTAATTTTTTTGTTTTTTTTGAACTATACTATACTACGAAACACAGTGTAATTTCACCATCTTCATGATCATAATAACTCCGGATAATTCCTTCGGTCTAAGCTTTTGCGAAACGATTATCTTCAAACTTTCCTCTAGTAAAAATACCTGAGTTTTGACTACTTTATACATTCTCATTTGCAATGTGCAAATTTCTTCCCAACCGTACCAAAGATAGAAAATTGACACAAGACTCAGGAAATACATACTTTACACTTTAAGCAACTAGCAACTGATAAATGGACTTAATCTAACAGGGTAGGCTAACGTGTAAAGGTGTAACGAAACAAACAGTTGGTGTAATTCCTAAAAGATTGACTCTACAGGTTTTTCTAGGGGTATCTTACTCTTAAGATGAGAGTAAACAAAGGGTTTATACAGGGATTTAACTAACCAGTGTAGTTAGTTAATAAAACAACATATAAAGGATTTTTGGGTGTAATCCTAAAAATTTACCAATTTAAACAAGTTACTCCATCTAAATCCATAGTACTCATTATTGTGGTCTCGAATAGATATACCAAGCTAAGTTTTAAAGTCTACAACATCACCGACACACTCATATTTTTGTGGAATTTAGGTAAACATTTAGAAACAGATAAGGTTAAATCCTCACAATATCTAATAAGGGTTATTGTGTACGGGTTATGTATCAAGTAATTTCACAAAAGTATGCTTTAATTTTTTTTAATTTGAGCTTAATTTAAGCATTTTGATGTGAAAAATAGGACAAGTATACATTCTAATTCCCATCCCCCCACTTGAATCATACAACGACCTCGTTGTATAGATAAAACATTAAAAATAGGAATTATAAGAATTAGAATCTCCTGATATTTTGCTCGGTAGATTCTCCATGTTGAGTTTATGAGCAAGATTGTGTGTTGTAAATGCGTTTGTATTCCAGCATGACTACAATCACACATAGGGTTCCAGATGATCGATACTTCACCAACTTCGTCGATTTATTTGCAGCGAGGTCTTGTGCAAAATATAGGAAAAACATGCAAAATCCTATCTCAGGTATATACGGTTAATTTAAATAAGCTAAATAAACTATACAGGAAACCAATACGCCATATCCATAAACTGGAATACGCTGTATAGAGTAACTTGTAAAAAGTATCTAAATACGGGTCAGTCTGTTGAATACGCTGTATCATGTGCATGAATACGCCGTAACGACAGAACTGACAATAATGTTTAAGGTGCATAAAAATAAAGGACTGATAAGGTCCAGACATTCAATACGCCGTATTGATGTCTGGGAAGTGATTGTGTCATTGTGTGGTGTTTATTTATGATAGTTCAAGTTTTAAATTTATATTTTGCCGACTTAACCAAAAACAACACTTAGCTAGTCTTTAAGTTAGACTTTTCTTTACTTTCTTTCCTTTTCACTCTTTCAACACTTTTCCTTGAATTCGGTGACCTCTCTTTCATTCGTATCGATATTTCCATCATAGTACTTCTTTAATCTTTGGCCATTGAATTTAAAACTTATTCCGTTTTTGTTAGTGATTTCCATGGTCTCATACGGATACATAGTTTTAACCACATTTGGATCGTACCACTTTGATTTGAGCTTACTGGTATGTGTTTAATTACACATACCTTTTACCTTTAAAAACGAGCTAAAATAACCAAAAACGGACTTAAAATGCCTAAAAATAAAAAACACCTTGTTTTTGCTAATTGTATTGGTCAGGAACGATTAATTTAAAGAAAAGACGAAAAAGGGGGGTAGTGGGGGGCGAAGCCAAATCGACAAAACCTGGTACTCGGAATGGAAATGCAAGGAAAAAGTCTAGTCAAAGCCCAAGCAAAGTCAAAACCAAGTCAAACCCCGAAGCCAAAAAGTCAAAAGTCCAAAAATATAAGTCTAGGGATTAAAACTGCCAATCCCTAAACTTATATCTATAAGAAGAAAAGAGAAAATGAATGGCAAGGGTGAATTCTGCCATTTCTCCAAAGATGTAGTCCAAGGGCTAGAACTGTCAAGTTCTTAAAGTTTTAATCACCAAGGACGAATATTGCAAAGTGCAATATAACTCTTGGGGACTTGTTTTGCCAAGTCCCCAAAGTTATATAAACAACAAGGACGATGAGTGCAAGGAAGTATAACACCTTGAGGGGCTTATTTTGCCAAAACCCACAAACTTTACTTATACAGGTTCAAATTACTGACTTCCCTCCATGTGTTTCCCGTCCATTATCCACCAGGCCCCACCAGATATTCATTTTCATCCTCGTTTGACCCTCCATAACCAGCCAAACCCATCACAATCTTCAACCCCACAACCCCCCACATGGATTGCCATGTTGGCAATCCATACTCACACAAAAACCTCATCTACGGCTTATATTACTCGACTTGGAGACCAAGGGAAATGGAGGGACACGATTTGCTTGGCATTGCACTCACACAAGTAGCACAATGCTTTCTTGTGTCTACAAGAAAGCACAAGAGCATCAAGAAAGAAGACACAAGACATAATCGTTTCTTCCTATTTAAAGGCTTATGTAACAGCCATTGAGGAGTAGTTTTTAGTTTTTAGTTTGAAAAAGAGTTTTATAGTTTTAGTTAAGTAATTTTTTAAATTCCAGTGTAATTTAAGATTTAAAGTTTTAATTTGTACCTGTTCTTGTTTAATGAAAAGTTTAGTGAAGCTGTTGTTTACATTTTATTGCTAAGCCTCTTTATTTTAGTCTCTTTATATCTTACTATCTCTCTTTTCAAAAATTCCTAAATAAAAGTGAGGGAAATTCAAAGGAGCAAGGTTACTGTTTGATTCAAAAGCTTGGAAGAATGAGCTATAATGGATGGCTTATTGGGATTTTAGCTTAGTTTTAGCTTAATCATAAGCTGGGTAGGTTTAGAGCTCATTTAAGTCTTCACAAAAATCTTTTTTGTGAAAAGGATTTAAGGTACTCTTTCTTTAAATTTAGCTTATTTACTGTAGCAATAAGCTATTTAAGCTTATTGTTAGCTTATTACTGTCATTGTACCTATTTATGCTTGCTTATGCTTGTTTAAGCTTTTCCTTTCCTTTGTATGCAATTTTAGATTAAAGCTGTCAATTTAGCATAATTTTGTCCTTAGCTTATTCTTATCTTATAAGTGCTTATTTAACTTTCTTGTATCTTTTTATAATCCTAATAGCTTAAGTATCATAATTGCTTCAAAACTTTAGTCAAAAACAGTTTTCAATAGTTTTTAAACTCTCTTTTAAAACTTAAAGGGGTGTTTGGGTGAACTAAGAAAACGGGTCAAAAGGGTTTTGACCATGGGTTGAGGTAATTTGGTTAAAGTTAACTTAAGTTTTTAAGCATTTTTAAGCTGTTTTTAAAAAGTTTTTAGTTTTAAAATGGTTTCTCAAAGTTTTTGAATTCATTTTCAAAACTGTGGTATTTTTAGAGAACACCAAGTGCTTAAATCTTTAAGCACTTGGATTTTGAGTGTTTAATGTTAAAGAGTGTGCTTTGTATGTTTTAAAAAGGCTGTCAAAACAACCTTTGTCTTTTGACTTTGGTGAGTCAAAGTTCACAAAATCCTTTTGTAGCAATTTTAAAAAGATCACTATCTCTTTTTCACAATTAAAAATCAGCACTCTAAAATGATTTTTAAAAAAACGCTAAAAATGTTGCATAACTCAAAAGCTAGGAAGTTTATCTTTTTTTAGTTAACTTGCAATTTGAGCTTATTTGACAGCTTATTATTAGCTGTCAAATAATAGCCACCTAACTTTAAGCCAAATCTCCCTGGTGGCAAAGGGGAGATTTTAAAGTCTTACCTTGTTCTTTGAATGTTGTGTTTTTAATCCAATCTTTTTGCTTATTTCAAAAGTCTAAAAAGCTCTCTCTATCAGACTCTTGATTTTCAGACCTTAGGAAGGCCATCAGTGTGCTTTATTTTAGCCCAAAAACTAGGCATTTTGAACTGTTTTTTGATATTTTATGTGTAGGGGAGCTTTATTATTTTTTTTTTCCTTGTGCTTATCTAGCTTATTCCACTAGCTCATTTTAGCTTTTAATAGATTTTTAGGATAGTTTAGATAATTGTCAAGCTTATTTTCCCCTTTCCTAGCTTATTTGTCTAATGACTTAGTTTACTTTTAGTTTAAACCTTATTATAGATTCTGTCACAATAAGCTGTTTCCAACAGCTTATTTAGGTTAGCTTTTACTTTTCTTTTCAGCATTACCTAGGTTAGTTGAGACCTCTTAGCTTATTTTTAGTAATTGGTTTAGCTTATACGTCCCCCAAGTCCAAAGAGACTTAAGCCTTTTAGCTTGCAAAGCTTTTTAGCTATTCTGTCAACTTTAAGCTGAATTTTCAGCTTATTTAGGGCTTATCTCAAAAAGGTGTAGAAGACAAAGTTGTTAAGCCCCACGAGCTTAACAACTTTGCTTCTTTGAGTTTTCGAAAAAAAAAAAGGGGAAGACAAGAAGTCCGGGTGAGCAAGACTCGAACCCGAGACCTCTCGATACATCCCCCTTTTATACCAACACCTTAGCCACTGCGCCCTTGGGTCTTTTTCGTTAAAGACTCAAGGGCATTTATTCTTATAGTAGTTTTACCCCTATAAGCTGTTAAGCTGTTTCAGCTTATTCGGGGCTTATTTCTTAAGCTTATTTGTGTTTCTATTTTTTCCTAGGATCGTCTTATTGTCTAGTATTTTGTATAAAATTTTCAGAATTTTTCGTAGTCTTTTACTATTTTTTATAATTTAATTTAGTTTAAACTTTTAAAAATTCATAGAAAATACAAAAATTGTCAAAAAAATATTTTTCTTTTTTAGAAAATTTTATTTTGTCGTATAGTTTGTAGGAAAAATTTAAAACTTTTCGTAAGGTCATTTCTACAACTTTTTGTTTTTTAAAGAACGGGTTCCGGGTACGGTTTTTGCTTTGACTCGTTTTTGGGTCAAACGAACTCCGTTTTCGGTCTAGTCTTTTTCATTCTTCATCATTTGTCCCGTAGAGTAGTTTAGAAGTAAAAATTCCTTCGTAGGGTTATTTTTGAGGATTTTAGGTTTTTCCCCCTTTGTTCGGGATTCGGGCTCCCGTTTTTCAGCTTAATTTAGTAATTTTTAGGATTTTCTTAAACGTTTTTATCCGTTATTGTTTAATTTGACTTTTTCACTCTCCCAAATCAATTCCTTCATTCAAACTCAAATCTTCGATTGTACCGATCCTTCCAATTGCAATCCACTTTGGTGATAACGACCCGGGAATAGTTTATACTGCTTCCTGGTACTTTATTGATTTGTTGTTTTTTTTGGTTTTCTCTACTATTATATATATTTTATTATTATTATATTATATATAATTAAAAGAAACCAATTCCAAACCAATCAATTTTTGGCGCCGTTGCCGGGGAGGCTGTCAATCCGAAATCGTTACTCTTGACCTTCTGTGTTTAAATTTGTGCATACAAATTAAAAAAAAAAAAAAAAAAAAAAAAATCAAAAATATAAAAACATATCTTAATTTACAATAAAATTCAAAATTGGTCAAAAGCCAAAAATATAATAATACTCAACCGAGGTATTCATCATAATAACTTCGTTAAAACTTTGTGTGTTTTTTTCCAGCTCGAACAAAGATTCAAAAACTTGCTTCTGTTGTCGCTTGCGAAGTACGGTTCCACCTTCAAAGAAAGATTAAACAAACTCTAAGAGGGGTATAAGGCGGTTGTTCCTATGAACTACGTCCCTAAAGGAAAAAGTTTTTTATAGCTTCGCGCTTTCCGTTTTCCTCTCTCTCCTTTTTGCGTTTTTCTTTCGAAGAGTTACCGAGAAGCTTGTTGATTATTTAGGCTTAAAGTTGTCTTTTTTTCGTTTACCTGAATTATTAAAATAAATTGTGAATTTACTTTTCGATAAACCAACAAAAACAAAAAAAATTAGATGTAAAATTTTCTTCTTAGAGTTTGCTCACTCGTCTCACAAAACTCGAATCATCATAATCAACATCAAGCTCCTCCAGCTGTTGTTGAACCCTTCAATCTTGAAGATCCTCTTGAAAATCATCCACCTCCTCCTCCACCTCCAATGGATGATCAACGTACCATGGCTCAATTGCTCGAAGCACCCACCGAGGGTTACGAAGATGCAATTGTAGTCCCCGAAATCAATGCAAACTTTGAGTTAAAGCATGGTTTAATCAACCTCGTTCAGAACAAGCAGTTCTTTGGACATGACAAAGAAGATCCTCATGCCCACATTCGTTATTTCAACAAGATCACTTCTACGATGAAGTTCCCGAACGTCCCGAGTACGTCGGTAAAGCTTATGCTTTTCCCATTTTCCCTCGAGGGTGCAGCCCGGATTTGGCTAGAAAAAGAGCCCCCTCGATCGATTCAAACATGGGATGATCTTGTTTCCAAATTCATCAACAAATTTTTCCCTCCTTCCAAAACCACAAATCTTCGAAATGAAATCACGAGATTTCAACAAAGATTTGATGAGACGTTTTATGAAGCATGGGATCGATTTAATGATCTTCTTCGTGCATGTCCACATCATGGATTTTCTGAATTGCATCAGCTTGATACTTTCTACAATGCCTTGAACTCTAACGATCAAGATTCGTTAAATTCCGCCGCGGGTGGCAACTTTTTGGACAAAATGCCTCGTGATTGTCTAAGAATCATTGAAAGCAAGTCCAAAGTCCGTAATTCACGCAACAAACCCGTTGTTGCCAAAGTGAGTGCGAGCACTTCCACCCCCGGAATCTCTTCCGAAGTTGCTGAGTTAAAAGAAATGGTTAAAGCTTTACTCCTTGACAAGAAAAATCAATCTCCCGCTCCTACTCCTGTCAAAGCGGTCGAGCAAAGTTGTGTTACCTGCGGTGGTGCTCATTCCTACCAAACTTGTCCAGCCACTTCTGGCAACGTTTATAGAGATAATATCCAAGAATATGTCTCTCAAGCAGCCGCAGCTAATTTCAACCAAGGAAACACCGGTTATCGAGGCCAGATTTCAAATCAAATTCGACCACCTGGTTTTCCTCCCGTTCAAAACCATCAAAATCAAGGAAATAATCAGAATCGTTACAACCAAAACCGAGGGAATTTCAATCAAGCTCCAGCTTACCAACCCCCGGTTCATCAAGGTCAAGTCTATCGACCTCAGGTTGTTCAACCTCCTGCTTATCAAGCTCCAGCCTATCAACCTCCAGCTCCTCAAAATCAAGGTGTATCAAAGGAAGATTTCCATAGCTACGTTAAAGCTAATGATGCTGTGATGAGGAACATGCAAACTCAAGGTCAAAACATGCAAAATCAATTGACCACTCTCACTGAAATGCTTTCCAAGTTTGTCGCTTCCAATACCCATACCAACCACCCGCCTCTACTTCGGAACTCTTCCTGGTAACACCGTTACTAACCCAAAAGCGATCTAAAAGGTAATAACCACACGGACAGTGGTGTTGCTTACAAGGGAGACCCACGATTCCTATTACTTCTCTTTCCCCTAAAGCGTGATGGAAACTTATACCGGATGTCCACAAGACACGAATCATTCCTACTAAATAACGGAAGCACCAAAGGACGTCCCAGAAAGAACACCTCCGGTTGTCCCTATTGTCAATCATTAATCAATCTCCGCGCCTGCACATACTCCAGTTAAGTGCCATCAGGCCTAACCAAAAAAGCATCAATTACCATTTCCACAAGAGAAAAGATGAAAGACGCTCGTGAGAAAGCTAACGACCAAATTGAGAAATTCTATGAAATCTTTCGGGATTTGAGTTTCGAAATTAGCTTTACGGATGCCTTGATGCTCATGCCAAAATTCGCCTCGACTCTAAAAACCTTAATCGGAAACAAGGAAAAATTGAGTGAAATGGCTAGAAACCCCCGTTGAATGCGAATTGCTCAGCCTCCCCCCCCGTCATCCTAAACAAGTTTGCCAAAGAAACTTGAGACCTGGGCCGATTTCTCATTCCCATTGAATTTTCCGGGATTATACATGCAATCCTTGGCCGATCATGTGGCAAAGCATTAATTTAATGCCATATATCCGTCAGAAAACTCATCTCGACCTTTCCCGAACACACCCCAACTGCATGACGCTTGAATTAGCGGACCGGTCAATCTCTGAACCAATCGGTATCGCTGAAGACGTTTATGTGACGGTGGGAAAAGTTCATTTCCAGCAAGATTTCGTAGTCCCGACGATTTTGAGCCAGACCCCCGATGTACCTTAATTCTCGAGGAATTTCCTTGAAAACAAGTCGTGAGGCCTTAATCGGATGTATACGAAGGAGAAATAACCCTTCGTGTTGGCAAAGAGGCCATTACATTCAATCTTGACCAAACTTCGACTTCGAGATACACGGCTAATTACAATCATATGACGGCAAACCGAATTGACGTCATTGATATGGCTTGTGAAGAATACTCTCAAGAAGTTCTTGGTTTCTCAAATGTGATCTCGAGTGGCAATCCCACTCCTTACTATGATCCAATCGTCTCTACTGTTTCTCCAACTTTAACTCCATTCGGGGACAGTGATTTTCTCCTTTTCGAAGAAGCCGACTCTTTTCTTGCTATAGAGGATGATCCAACTTCACCGGAAGTTGATCCAACTTATTATGACCCTGAAGGGGACATACTTCTCCTCGAAGCAATTCTCAATAGTGAACCATCACCACCTCTCCAAGGAAATTATTTTCCTGAAACTCAAAAAGATCTTAAGATTTGTGAAGCAAACAATGAAAAATCTTCAGTTAATGAGCCCCCTGAGGTTGAACTCAAGGACTTGCCACCTCATTTGGAATATGCATTTTTGGAGGGTGACGACAAGTTGCCCGTCATAATTGCAAAAGATTTAAAGAATGAGGAAAAGGCAGCTCTAATCGAGGTTCTTAAGTCCCACAAGCGAGCCATCGCTTGGAAACTTTCTGATATCAAGGGTATCAACCCAGAGTTTTGTACCCACAAAATTCTCATGGAAGAGGACTACGAACCGTCGGTTCAGCATCAAAGACGGGTAAATCTAAAAATCCACGACGTCATCAAGAAAGAAGTTGAAAAACTTCTTGACGCCGGATTGATTTATCCGATCTCTGACAGTCCATGGGTAAGCCCGGTGCATTGTGTACCAAAGAAGGGTGGCATGACCGTCGTCAAAAACGATGAAAATGATCTTATTCCGACTCGATTGGTCACAGGGTGGAGAGTATGCATTGACTATAGAAAGTTGAATGAGGCTACCCGAAAGGACCATTTCCCACTTCCCTTCATGGACCAAATGCTCGAAAGACTAGCGGGAAACCAATTCTATTGTTTCCTCGATGGCTTTTCGGGTTATTTCCAGATTCCCATAGACCCGAAGGACCAAGAAATTTACAACCTTACTTGCCATACGGAAACCATTTGCCTACCGTCGCATGCCTTTTGGGCTATTGCAATGCACCCTGGGCATGCTTCCAACGATGAATGATGGCAAACTTCCACGAACATGATTGAGAGAACGATGGAAGTGTTTATGGATGACTTTTTAGTCTTCGGGGATTCTTTATTACATGCATATCCCATTTAGGCAAAAATGTTAAAACGTGTGAAGAAACCAATTTGGTTCCTAAACTGTGAGAAATGCCATTTCATGGTAAAAGAAGCATGTTCTTGGCACAAATTCTCTCAAAGCGGGAATTTGAGGTTTTCGATCGAGCTAAAAGTTGACGTTATCGCCAAAAGTCCCTGATAAGTGCTTAATTACACATATCTTTTACCTCTAAAAACGAGCTTAAATGACCAAAAACAGACAAAAACTGCCAAATATATGTTTGTTTTGCATTTGTATTGTGCAGGAAGTGGATATCATCAAAAAGACAGAAAACCAAGCCAAAATGACAAAACTGAGCATGGAATGGAAAAGACTGTGCAAAATCAAGGCCAAAGTCCAAAAATGCCAAAGTCAGAGTCAATACTGAAGAATCAGCAGTCAAACCAGAGCAAAGACTGTGAAGACCAAATGGGCCCTCAATCAATTACAACAGCCCATTTGTGTGCAATTGACAAAGACCGTGAAGACTTTGAAGGCCCGATCCTAGCCCCAGTTACAGCCAATCTCAGCCATTGTACACACAAAACCCACTCCTATACCTTATTGGGCTTGAAAAAGCCCAATAACCAAGCCTGTACCTTATTGGGCCCAAACCCAAAACCAGTGGGCCCAATACAAGCCCAAGCCCAACAAAAGCCCATTAATCCTTTTTATAAACCTTAGGGACTAAAGTTGTCATTTTTAAAAGTGTTTTATAAAAGAAAAATGAAAAATATAAAGAAAAGGGGCCAAAAATGCCAAGTTTTAAAAGTGTTTTATAAAGAGAAAAATAGAGAAATAAAACACAAGGACTGAAATTGCAATTTCCCCTAACTTTCTTTTTACTTCTTTTGTTATAAACCACAAGGACTAATGCTGTTACTTTCCAAACCTAAGTTATAACTAGAATTTCGGCTCAAATAAAATGAAAAGAGATAGAAACATGGGGGACTAAACTTGCCTCTTCCCCAACGTTTTCTTTTAAACCTGTAACCAACCCCTGTACACCCCCGTACCCGCCAAAACCCAAAACAGCCTTTCCCACGTTTTTCTTGCAATACCACTCTCCCAACCACTTTCCAGCTCACCCCTCACCTTTCCCCACTTACCCTGCCCCTATAACCCCTTCCCACTTGGATTTCACACAACCCGAAGTCAACTTCAATGGTGAGATAATGAAGAGAAGCAAATAGAGGGCTAGGATTGCTTGGGGACATTACACACTCACAACAAACACAGCCAAAGAACCAAGTGAAGGCTAAGGACTGCCATAAAAGAGCAAAGAGCAAGCCGAACATGGGACCCATCCCATCATCTAAGCCAACAAAAACATACTTGTTGCTGTCGACTATCTGTCAAAATGGGTGAAGCAAAGGCGCTCTCCCACCAACGACTCCCGAGTAATTTGTCAAATTTCTTAAATCTCATCTTTACCGAGATATGTGCTCCTGTGCCATCATCAGTGAACGTAGGAAACACATTTTTGCAAATGACAGCAGTTTGCAAAAGGTCATGCTTAAATATGGAGTCCACTCTCGTCTCTCCACCGCGTATCTCACCCCCGAACAAGTGGGCAGGTTGAAGTATCAAATCGTGGTTTAAAAAGAATTCTTGAAAGGACAGTGGGCAAAAACCGTGCCTCTTGGTCGGACAAACTAGATGACGCTCTCTGGGCCTTCCGTACAGCATACAAAACACCCATCGGGTGTACTCCGTACAAGCTTGTATATGGAAAGGCATGTCATCTACCGATTGAGTTGGAGCACAAAGCTTAACTAGAACCCTTAAAAACAAAACTTATGATCTCCAAAACAGCAAAGTGATCAAACGCAAAGTTCAACTCAAATGAATTAAGTGAACTGCGTGAACAAGACCTAAGAAAATTCGTTGCTCTAGCAAAAGAAAACTAAGAGAATTCATGGACGCAAAGATCAAAAACCCGTTTTCAACTTCGGGTGATCAAGTCCTCCTCTTTAACTAATATTGAAAATTTTCTCAACGGCATGTTGAAGTCCCGTTGGACAGCGACAATTACCATTGTTCAATTTTTTTCGCGTATGTACCGTTGGAGTTATCTCAGAACTCCTGGCCAACTTGCAAAGTAGAATGGTCATCGTCTCAAGCACTACTGACTTGGATGGTGAATATCCCTGCTAATTGATATCCAGACCACCAAACCTTCCCTAAGGACAACTGAATTCAGGGAATTGGGGTCAAGCTTAGTGACCCTAAATACAAGCGTATTCGTAGGGAGGCAACCCCATGCTTATCTTAGTTTATCAGTAGTAGTAGTATGCTAGTTTATGAATAAGTGTTTAGTTGTTGTGAGAAGGCTTGCCTCTTTCCTTTTCCATGTGTTGTGTTTTGTGCTGTATTGTCCAGGATGTCCCCCGGATTTTTGAAGTCTCTTGTGGCTATTTGTCCTAACGATCGCAGAGAGCTCCACAATCCTCAGCTTCATTTGGGAATCCCGATATCCTAATCTTATCGACTAACGTTTATCTTTAAGCATACTTCATAAACGGCTTAGGATTTACGTAGAAACCCTTAGTAAAACATTGAGGACAATGTTTCATTCTAGTAGGGGGGATCTCGATTTGAATTGTTTAGCCTGCAGCCATTGTTAACCGACGTAATCCCGTTTTTACCACCAAAATTTCAAAAAAATGAAAAAATTTTAAAATTTTCAAAAATAAAATAAGTGTTTTGTCACAATTTTGACTTTCCTGCTGGTAGAAATAAGAAATAAAAATTTTTTTTTTACCGCGTCGAGCATCTGGTTGAGCTCTAGCTTGTTCCTTAACTTTTAGACTAAGCGTTCGCGAATATTCGCGAAGAATGAAAAATGATAGTGTTAAGTATGAGTTGTATGCTAAACAAGGATTATTTGGAAATCTTAAGAGCTCATGTGTGTAATTTGTCGCTTTTTCTCCCATAAGATTCTAACCTGATTAATATACGTGCTACTTTTGAAAATTAAACTTAAATCAATAATTTTTATGTAGTATATAGCAAAAAAATGAAACTTTAGACTTAGTTCAAATTTTATAACTTGAATTTTCAAAAAGAACGGTTTTCATCAAAAAAAAATGCAAAACATAATAAACTGTGGTTTGATAAATAGTTTGTTGTATCTTGGGCCGCTCATAACCAATGTTGCAGCTTCCTAAAGAAAACCCAATAGTAAGAAAATTATCCGAGACTAATAAAAGTTTGCTGCATCTTGCCGGCTCACAACCGATGTTGCAGCCTTCTAAAAGGTCGAGGGTTACAATTGCGTAAATAATTAATATTAAGTGTGAATAAAAGATCTCTTTTTGTTAAACTCAAACATATCTTTTGAAACTTTGCTATTAATTTTATAAGCTTGTGCTTACAAGAAACCTGAGAGTTTTTACACCTAAGTCCGTAGAGTCCCCGATACTAGTCTCTGTGGGAATGTCAAAAGCTGGTCACTTAAAACCGCAAGGTTTGATGTGCCAGAACGAAAGTCGCTACATGGGATGATCTCGCCCTTTAAACTCAATTAACCTCGTGGGTGGAAACGTAAAACATAAATATTTGCAAACGTTGATCCATGGTTGAAATGTCAAAATAGCACACACACCTTAAAGATATAAATTGTCGGGAGTGAAAAGTTTACAAATTGCAAATATGAGTAGTGTTAGCATCTTAACTCATAAGTAACAGTGATTTCGTTTTTAAGCTTGGTTTGGAATAAGTGAAAAGCGGAACGATGATTATATCCTTTTTGAGGGCATTCCGAGGATCGAAATGCATCCTGTTTCTATGATCCCTTAAAGTTATAAATAACGAAATCAAAACGTTCTACGAAAATGAAAAATACAAAAAGATGTCGTAGAATAGGGGGTTGTACATATAAAAAATTGGTAAAAACGGGGATTTTCAAAACTCTTGAGTCTTTAACTTCCTTGATGAACACTTAGCTACTTTTCAAGGTTAGTAGTCGAGGGTGTTTGAGATTCTTAGTTTTCCAAATGCTTACTTCATAGCATTGCGTGAGGACACGGCAATACCTTAGTATGGGGGATTTTGGTATGTGTTTAATTACACATACCTTTTACCTTTAAAAACAAGTTAAAATAACCAAAAACGGACTTAAAATGCCAAATATATGCTTGTTTTGCTAATTGTGTTGTGCAGGAACGGATATCTAAGAAAAGGACGAAAAACGAAGCCAAACGACAAAACCGGACACGGAATGGAAAAGCAGGGAAAAGACAAAGTCCAGTCAAACAAAAAGCCTGAAAAGTCAACTCCAAGCATCTCTCTCAACACAAACAAGGAGAGGAGGAAAAGAGTGAGAATGACTTGGGTGACTTTTTCAAGCTTTTTGTTTGAATGACTTTGGTCTTTTCCACGCTTATTCCATCTGTGTCCGTTTTTGTCGTTTTGGCTTCGTTTTTCCGTCCTTTTCTTAGTAACTCGCGTTCCCTCACAAAACACAATTAGTCAAAACAAGCATATATATTGGCATTTTAAGGTTCCGGTATTTGGTTATTTTTACTTGTTTTTAAAGTAAAAGGTATGTGTAATTAAACACATACCAAAATCCCCCATACTAAGGTATTGCCGTGTCCTCACGCAATGCTATGAAGTAAGTATTTGGAAAACTAAGAATCTCGAACACCCTCGACTAATAACTTGAAAAGTAGCTAAGTGTTCATCAAGGAAGTTAAAGACTCAAGAGTTTTGAAAATCCCCCGTCTTTACCAATTTTTTATATGTACACCTATTCTACACATCTTTTTGTATTTTCCCATTTTCTAGAACGTATTTGACTTTCGTTTATTTAATAACATTCAAGGATCATAGAACAAGTATGCAATTCGACCGAGAATGCTCAAAAAGGAAAATTCAACGTTCCCGACTTATCACTTATTCCAAACCCAAGCTTAAAACAAAATCACTGTTACTTATGAGTTAAGATGCTAACACTACTCATATTTGCAATTTGTAAACTTTTCACTCCCGACAATTTATATCTTTAAGGTGTATGTGCTATTTTGAATTTCAACCATGGATCAACGTTTTACAATATTCTATGTTTCACGTTCCACCCGAGAATAATGAGTTTAAAGGCGAGATCATCCCATGTAGCGACTTTCGTCTCGGCACATACCCAACCTTGCGGTTAATGTGACAGGCTTTAGACATCCCACAGAGACTATTATCTGGGACTCACGACCCTTAGGTTTAAAAAACTCTCAGGTTTTCTGTAAGCACATAGCTTATAAAATATAATAGCCAAAGTTCAAAAGTATATTGAGTTTAACAAAAAGAGATCTTTTATTCACACTTAATTATTATATATTTACGCAATTGAACCCCTACGACTCTATTAGAAGGCTTGCAACATCGTTTGTGAGCCGGCAAGAGTCAGCAAACGTTTATCAGTCTCGATAAATATTCGTACTATGGTTTTCTTAAAGCTGCAACATAGGTATGAGCCGGCAAGATACAACAAACTTTTATCAACCCACAGTTTATTATATTTTTGCATTTATTTTTTGAGAAAACGTCTTTTTGAAAAATTCAAGTATAAATTTGAACTAAGTCTAAAGTTTTTGCTATATACTACGATAAAAATAAATGATTTAAGTTTAAATTCAAACGTATCACGTATAGTTAATCAGAAAAGAATCTTAGGGAGAAAAAGCGACAAAATTACACACATGAGCTCTTAAGATTTCCAAATAATCCTTGTTTAGCATCCAACTCATACTTAACCATTATCATTTTCATTCTTCGCGAATATCGCGAACGCTTAGCCTAAAAGTTAAGGAACAAGCTAGAGCTCAACATGCTCGATCGGGTCAAAAAGGGGATTAAAAAATTTATTCTTAATTCCACCCCGCAGGAAAGTCAATTGATATTGTGACAAAACACTTATTTTATTTTTGAAAATTTTTTAAATTTTTCATTTTTTCATTTTTTTTTTGAAATTTGGTGGTAAAAACGGGATTACGTGATAACAACGGCTGCAGGCAAAAATCAAATCGAAGATCCCCCCATACTAGAATGAAACATTGTCCTCAATGATTACGAAGGTTTCTACGTAAATCCAAGCCGTTTATAAGTATGCTTAAAGATAAAACTAAGTTGATAAGATTAGGATATCGGGAATCCCCAAATGAAGCTATGGATTGTGAAGCTCTTGCGATCGAAAGATCAAAAAGGCACAAGAGACTTCAAAAATCCCGAGACATCCTGGACAATACAGCACAAAACACAACACATGTGAAGAGGAAAGGGGGGGGGTGAGAGGGCAAAGCCTCCTCACAAACAACTAAACAACTTATCATAAACTAGCATACCTACTACTTGCTGAAAAACTAGATAAGCAAGGGTTTGCTCCCACGAAACCTGTTTAGGTCAACTAAGCTTGACCAATTCCCTGAATTTCAGTTGTCCTTAGGGAATGGTTTTGGATGTCTGGTGATAACCATAGCAGGGATATCACCTCCAAAGTAGGTGCTTGAGACGATACCATTTACTTTGAAGTTTGCCAGGAGTTTACTGAGATAACCTCAACGTACCATACGGAAAAACTTGAACAATGGAAAATGGTCCTGACCAACAGGGCACTTCAACTTGCCGGAGAAAATTTCAATCTTGAGTTAAAAGGAGGAGGACTTGATCACCGACCGTTGAAACCGGTTTTAGATCTTTGCGTCATGAATCTCTTAGTTTCCTCATTGTAGATCAAAGAATTATTCATAGGCATGATCCACGCAGTTCACTTAATTGCATTGAGTTGAACTTGACGTTTATCACTTGCTGTTGAGATCAAAGTTTGCATTTTTAAGGGCCTAGTAAGCTTTGTGCTCCAACTCAATCGGCAGATGACATGCCTTTCCATACACAAGCTTGTACGGAGTACACCCGATAGGTGTTTTGTATGCTGTACGGAAGGCCCAGAGAGCGTCATCTAGTTTGTTCCGACCAAGAGGCACGGTTTTTGCCCACTGTCCTTTCAAGAATTCTTTTAAACCACGATTTGATACTTCAACCTGCCACTTGTCCTGGGGTGATACCGCGGTGGGAGAGACGATGAGTGACTCCATATTTAAGCATGACCTTTGCAAACTGGTCATTGCAAAAATGTGTTCCACGATCACTGATGATGGCACAGGGAGCACCAAATCTGGTAAAGAGAGATTTAAGAAATTTGCAAACTACTCGGGCGTCGTTGGTGGGGAGCGCCTTTGCTTCAACCCATATTAGACAGATAGACGACACCACAATATGATTTTTTGCCTTAGAAGAATGGAAGGGTCCCATGAAGTCGATGCCCCAAACGTCAAAGATTTCACAAACATGGATGGAATTTTGAGGCATCTCATCCCTTTGTGAAATTTTTCCTTGTCGTTGGCACGAGTCGCAATTTTTAACCAAACGTCGTAGCATCCTTATAGTATTGAAGGCCAAAAGAATCCGGCAATCAAAGACCTTTTTTGGCGGTGAGGAATTTGCACATGATTCCCCTAGTGGGTCCATTGTGGCAGCTTCGAGGATGTCGAGAGCTCCTTTGCCGTGCACACATCGCCGGTTTCATTTAGATCCGCACAGATTTTTAAACAAGAATGGGTTCATCCCAAAAGTATGTATTACTAAACTTTGAAAAACTTGTTTATTCTGTTGGGATGACATTCTTTGACAACGAAATTCCCCGCATGGTTATTTGCGAAATCTACAAACCATGGGGTACTAATTCAGCACTAAGAGCAACATTCCAAGAGTATTCAGAGGAATGTTTCCAGTGATTCCATGTTCTCGAGTTTATCTTGATGTGGGTTCTCCAAGTCTAGAAAGATCACCGGCGCCAGATATTCCTGCTTCCTTTTTTGTCTCGGAATGATAACACAATTCTGAGCAAAAGGATCCACCGCATCAGTCTTGCTTCATCTTTCTAGCGAAGAGATACTTTATAGCAGAATGTGTCGGTATAAACACTAAGCTTTTAGACAAAACAAGATACGACCGAAACTCTCAGAAAGCATACACTTACGGCAAGTAATTCTTTTCGGCCAGTAGTGTAGTGTGCTTGGAGCTTCAGTCAAGGTTTTGCTGGCATAGCGAATTGGTTGGAAATGCTTGTTCTTTCGTTGCCCTAGGACTGCCCCAATTGCAAAATCTCTGCATCACACATTAGTTCGAAGGGCAAGTCCCAGTCGGGAGCAATCAAAATCGGAGCCTCAGTCAATTTTCTTTTAAGTGTATTAAAGGATTCGATACACTCTTTTGAGAAGAAAAATGGAGTCTCTTTTTCAAGCAGGTGAGTCATTGGGCGGGCTATTTTTGAGAAGTCTTGTATGAATCGTCGGTAAAAACCGGCATGCCCAAGAAAACTTCGGACACCTTTCACAGTAGTCGGGTGAGGGAGCTTGGCGATAACATCAACTTTAGCTCGATCGACCTCAATTCCTGATTTAGAGATTTTGTGTCCAAGAACAATGCCTTCTTTTACCATGAAATGGCTTTTCTCCCAGTTTAGGACCAAATTGGTGTCTTCACACCGTTTCAACATTTTGTCCAAGTGGGATAGGCATGTAGAGAAAGAATCCCCGAAGACTGAAAAGTCATCCATAAACACTTCCATCGTTTTCTCGATCATGTCATGGAAGATTGCCATCATACATCGTTGGAACGTGCCGGGTGCATTGCATAGCCCAAAAGGCATGCGACGATAGGCAAATGTTCCGTATGGGAATAAAGGAATTGTCTTTTCCATTAGGTCCTTCGGGTCCGATGGGAATCTGGAAAAAAACCATGAAAAGCCATCGATAAACAAAAGAATTGGTTTCCCCGCGAGTCCTTTCGAGCATTTGTTCCCATGAAAAGGGAAGTGGAAGTGGTCCTCGGTATCCTCATATCAACATTCAGTTATTTGGTCGATGCACACTCTCCACCCAGTGACCAATCGAGTCGGTAAAAACAATATTCAACATTTTTCACAACGGTCATTGCCACCCTTCTATGGTACACAATGCAACCGGTCTTACCCATGGACAGTCAGAGATTGATAAATTCAATCCAGGCGTCCCAAGAAGACTTTTCACTTCTTTCTTGATGACGTGCCGAGGATTTTTGATTACCCGCCTTTGAAGCTGAACCGTTGGATTCATAGTCCCTACTTACCATGAGATTTGTATGACAAAACTCAGGGTTCATACCCTGATATCAGAACTGTTTCCAAGGCGATGGCTCGCTTTGTGTGACTTAACACCTCGATTAGATCTGCCTTTTCCTCCATTTATTCCAAGTCTTTTTGCAATTATGACGGGTAACACATGTCGTTACCCTCCAAAATGCATAATCCAAAATGAGTGGCAATCCTTGAGCTTCAACCTCAAGGGGCCACAAAAACTGAAGATTTTTCATGGTTTGCTTCACAAATCTTAAGATCTTTTCGAGTTTCAGGAAAATAATTTCCTTGGAGAGGTGGTGATGGTTCACTATTTAGAATTGCTTCGAGGAGAAGTATGTCCCCTTCAGGGTCATAATAAGTTGGATCAACTTCCGGTGAAGTTGGATCATCCTCTAAAGCAAGAAAAGAGTCGGCTTCTTCGAAAAGGAGAAAATCACTGTCCCCGAATGGAGTTAAAGTTGGGGAAGAAGTAGAGACGATTGGATCATAGTAAGGAGTGGGATTGCCACTTGAGATCACATTTGAGAAACCAAGAACTTCTTGAGAGTATTCTTCACAAGCCATATCAATGACGTCAATTCGGTTTGCCGTCATATGATTGTAATTAGCCGTGTACCTCGAAGTTTGGTCCAGATTGAATGTAATGGCCTCTCTGCCAACACGAAGGGTTATCTCGGCCCTCGATACACTCGATTAATCACGAATTGTTTTTTAAGAAAACTCCTCTTTAGAATAGAGGTTACTCGGGGGTCTGGCTCAAAATTGACGAACTACGGAAATCTGTAGGAAATGAACTTCCCACGTTACATAGATGTCTTCAGAGATACGATTGGGTTCAGAGATAACGGTCCGCGAATTCAAGCGTCATGCAAAGTCGGGTTAGTTTCGGGAAGAGAGAAGTTTTCCAAAGGAATATGGCATAAGAATAATGCTGCGCAAGATGGCCAGGCATTGCATGTATTAATCCCAAAAATTCACATGGAATGAGAAATCGGCCAGGGTCTCCAAGTTTCTTTGGTAACTTGTTTAGGATGACGGCTGAGCAATTCTCATTCAATAGGGTTCCCTACCATTTCCACTCAACTTTTCCTTGTTTCCGATTAAGGTTTTTAGAGTCGAGGCGAATTTTGGCATAAGCATCAAGGCATCCGTAAAGCTAATTTCGAAACTCAAATCTCAAAAGATTTCATAGAATTTCTCAATTTGGTCGTTAGCTTTCTCACGACGTCTTTCATCATTTCTTCTTGAAGGTAAATATGGAATTTGATGCTTTTTGGTTAGGCCTTGAAGCACTAACTGGAGCATTTGCGGGCTCAGAGATTGATTCATGATGGACAATAGGGACAACCGGAGGTGGGACGTCTTCGGTGCTTCCGTTATTATAGAGGCATCATGATCCTTTGTGACCTCGGGTTCACGTTCTACTACTTTAGGAGAGGAAGTAGTATGAATCGTGGGTCCCTTGTAAGCTACACCACTTCGAGTGGTAATACCCTTTAAATCCTCTTTCGGGTTAGTAACGGTGTTACTAGGGAGAGTTCCCGAAGTAGAGGCGGTATTCATCTTTGATGAAGTTACCTAGCATACTTTCAAGTCTTTGATTTGAAGTAGCCAAGTTGTTCAATTGATTTTGCATGTTTTGACCTTGAGTTTGCATGTTCCTCATCACAGCATCATTAGCTTTTACGTAGCTATGGAAATCCTTCCTGTTATACACCATGAATTTGAAGGACTGGAGCTTGATAGCGGACTGATAAGCAGAGGTTGAACGAACCAGAGGTCGTGATAGACTTAACTTTGATGAACCGGGGATTGGTAAGCTGGAGCTTGATTGAAGTTCCCTCGGTTTTGGTTGTAACGATTCTGATTGTTTCCTTGATTTTGCATATGATTGTTTTGAACGGGAGGAAAACCGGGTGGTCGAATTTGATTTGAAATCGGGGCTCGATAACCGGTGTTTCCTTGGTTGTAGTTAGCTGCGGCTGCTTGAGAGACATATTCTTGGATATTATCTCGATAAACATTGCCAGAAGTGGCTGGACAAGTTTGGTAGGAATGAGCACCACCGCAAGTAACACAACTTTCCTCAACCTGCTTGACAGGGAGAGAGAGCGGGAGATTGATTTTTCTTGTCAAGGAGTAAAGCTTTCACCATTTCTTTTAACTCAGCAACTTCGGAAGAGATTCCGGGGGTGGAAGTGCTCGCACTCACTTTGGCAACAACGGGTTTGTTGCGTGAATTACGGACTTTGGATTTGCTTTCAATGATTCTTAGGCAATCACGAGGCATTTTGTCCAAAAAGTTGAAAACCCGCTGCGGAATTTAACGAATCGTGATGTTAGAGTCAAAGGCATTATAGAATATATCAATGTTGATGCAACTCAAAAACCATGATGTGGACATGGCCGAATGAAGTCTTAAATCTATCCCATGCATCGTAAAACGTCTCATGCAAACCATTGTTAGAAATCTCGTGATTTCATTTCTACGATTTGTGTTTTAAGAAGGAGGGAAAAATATGTTGATGAATTTTTGAGACAAGGATCATCTCCAAGTATGAATCGATCAAGGTTCTTTTTCAAGCCAAATCCGGCTGCACCTCAGAGGGACAAATGGGAAAAGCATAAAGCTTTACCGACGTACTCAGGGACCGTCGGGAACTTCATCGTAGAAGTGAACTTGTTGAAATAACGGATGTGGCATGAGGATCTTCTTTGTCATGACGAAAATTGTCTTGTTTGAACTAGGGGGTTGAATTAAACCATGCTCAACTCAAAGTTAGCATTGATTTCAGGGACTACAATTGCATCTTCGAACCCTCGGTGTGTGCTTCGAGCAATGAGCCATGGTATACGTCGAACATCCATTGGAGTGGGGGAGGAAGTTGGAGGATTTTCAAAAGGGTCTTCAAGATTGAAAGGTTCACAACAGCTGGTGGGGCCTATTGGTTGTTGAATATGAAGATGTACGAGTTTGGGGAACGAGTGTGCAACACTAAAAAGGAAAATTACACTCATTTTTTTTTGGTTTTTTGGTTATCAAACGTAAATCCAATATATTTAATAACGGACAACGAGATAAGACAACATAAAGCCTAATAATCGACAAGTTCTCGAAACTCTTCGAAAAGAAAAACGCACAAAGGAGCGGAGTAAAAGGAAAGCGCGAAGCTAATAAAAAACCTTTTCCTTTAGGGTGCGTAGTTCCTATGCAACACCCCATTATAACCCCTCTTAGAGTTTGTTTAAATCTTTTAAAAGGTTGAACCGTACTCGCTAGTGAAACGAGAGAAAAAAGAGACAGTTTTTAAATCTAATGTTCGAATTGGGAACCAACAAGTATCACCGGACATTATTATGATAATACCTCAATAGAGAATATTTATATTTTGTATTTTTACCAATTTGGAATTTAATGAAAATTAAAAGACAATGTTTTTTATATTTTTGGATTTTTCTTTTTTTTTAGTTTTTAAATGATAATTATACTAAAAAGAAAATGAAAATATTTTCGTACTTTTTGGTTTTTTTTGGGTTTTTTTTTAGGATAATATGCACAAGAAATTCAAACACAAATCCAACGTAGAATAATCGAATACAGCTCCCCGCCAGCGGCGCCAAAATTGATTAGTGTTTTTTCAATCAAACAATAATACATATAATAAAATATAAAATATATATAAGTCTAAAAAAACAACAAATCAATAAAACCAGGAGCAGTATAGAATGTTCCCGGGTCGTTAATCCCCAACGAGGCTGTGCTGGAAAATCGATACGGTCGGAAGATGAGGAGATTGAAAGAGAGAAAAGATATAGATTGTGGGAAAGCTAAATTAAACAATAACAAACAAAAACGATTAAGAAAAACCTAAAAATTATGAAATTAAGCTAGAAAACGAGAGCACGAATCCCGAACAAAGGGGAAAAACCAAAAACTTCAAAATTAACCCTACGAAGAATTTTACTTCCTAAACTACCTAGGGGACTAAATAACTAAGAATGAAAAGACTAGACTGAAAACGGAGGTCGTTTTACCCAAAAACGAGATTCAAGACAAAAACCGCACCCAAGCCGTTCTGTTAAAAATCAAAAAAGATACAAAAATGACCCCTACTAAAATTATTTATATTTACCTACAAACTATATGACTAAATAAAATAGTTCTAAAAAAGAAAAATATTTTTATATGATAATTTTTGTTTAATTTTTAAAGATTTTTTAAACATTTAACTAAATTAAATTGTAAAAATACTAAAAAACGATTTTAAAAATTCTGAAAAATTTTCCTAAAATAACAAGGACACTAAATTACTACTACTTAAAATGAGAAAGGAAAATTTGCTATAAATAAGCCCTAAAATAAGCTGATGAAACAGCTTATGTGCATTACAAAGCCAAAATGCCCATAATACCTAAGCCCTTGGGATACTAACGTAAAAGTCCCAAGGGCGCAGCGGTAAGTGTATAAAAGAGAGGTGTACGAGGGTAGAGACCCGGGTTCGAGTCTTGCTCACCCGGGTCACCCCTTGTCTCCTTTCTTTTTTTTTGGAAAAACTTTGTGAACCAAAGTTGTTAAGCTTATTGAGCTTAACAACTTTCAAAACTACAACTTTTTCTAGAAAGCTAAGAATAAGCTAAAAATGGGCTTTTTAAGTCGACATAAGCTTAGACTAACTTAAGGGCTTAAAATGCTAAGTCTTGGACATTTAGACTAATAAGCTGAAACTTGGACAAATAAGCTAGAGAATTAATTACCCTATCCTAAATAAGCACTAGGGAGCTAAATTGGGTCAACTAAATAAGCTGAGAGAGGGCTTATATGACAGAAACTTAAACTAAGCTTAAAAGCAAAAAGGCTACTAACTGTTGACTCTAAATAAGCAAGAAAAAGAAATAGCCAACAACACTTAACACAACTACAAAATAAGCTATTAGGAACACAATTTGAGCAGTGGGATAAGCTCAATAAGACAAGAAAGTGCTTATGCACACTAGCAGAACTAAACCTTGAAGTTAGTACAGGTTGGATTGAAATGGCTTAGAGTCCCACTTTTTGGCTCAAAAATAAGCTATTAAAAGGGCTTTTTAAGGACTGAAATTAAGGGTACTTATCTAAGAGCTTATTGGCTCTCAAAATAAGCCAAAAGCTTGGGCTTAAGTTCTCTTAAAAGCCAAGAAAGAGGGCTTAAAATTCACCCCCTAGCACCAGGGGAAAATAAGCTAAAACAAGGGCTTAATTTGACAGCTTATTTTAAGCTGTCAAATAAGCTCAAATGAAAAAGAAAAGTTGAAACAGATGAAGAAGACTAGGAAATGGACTTGTGCACAAATTTTAAGCTTCCAAAAACCATTTAAGATTGCTGAATTTAACTCTTGAAAAAGGGACTTTTAGCTTTTAAAAACTGACACTTAAAACTTTGGTGGTTTTGACTCAAAAAGTCAAGTGACTCATAGGATTTTGTCAGCTTGTTTTAAACACACTAATGACACACTTTTGACATCACCATCACACTTCAAGTATCCCGTGTGCATATCCAAATAAAGCACTTTGGGCTTACTTAAAATCAACATTTTTAAAAAAGTGACTTAGAAAACCTTGAAAAACACGAGACCGCATAGTGAGTATTAGGATTTGCTAGATAAGAGGCACTAGGATTAACCCATGTTTTAAACATATAATTGTTATTATGGTTACATGGATCATATAACTATCCCACATCTATGCTTTTCACTCACTTTTAGTGCATGATACCCCTAGTACACCCCTTTGAGCCTATCCTTTTTTACGGTTCTCATAATTTTTTGGTTAAGCAAGACTATTAATGAAGAGCATTGTTACCCTTTAACCAATTGTTACACCCAAATCTCCTTAGCCTACCTTGTATGTACTTACCTTTAGTACATTATTGTTTTAACCCAAGTTAATTATTTGATTACATGGTTGCTAAGTCCTTATCCTTGTAAATACAGTTTTGGGATGATTGGGACTCATGGTAGTATTTATCTTACAAAGAATTAGGGAAGAAGTAATTTATTACCCGAATAGAGCTCAATAAGCTCCATGTTATGCTGATTCCACCTCAAATCGGGTCATTAGTTAGATTGTAATTATTGATTATGTAAAATTTTAAGTGTATGGGTGTATCTATAAACCCCCATGATATATTATATGTTTAAGCGATGGCAGGGCAAAAGTGTACCCAAAAAATTATTATATATAAAAAAGTTAAAAAATATATATAGGCTGCCATTTGCTTATGTTTATGTTTATCATAGAGTCAAAAAAAAGAAAACTAAAGAGATTGATGTAGAGTTTGTATATCTTGTCCTAGTCTTTATCTTAGCAACCTAAATCAGCGTGTATTCTTATAAATAATTAGCTAACCCTTTCACCCTAAATTCACCCAAAAAGCCACCTCAAATGTATCCCATCCGTTTTCGTTTCCATTTATGTTATCTTACACCTACACCCTACGACCCTTAAAATCCCTCTTTGATAGTAATGACTAGTACTTGCGCCTAGCGATGAAGGTTTGATCCTTTACCAAGCCTATGGTAATTTATATGCTATGACAGGTAATGAGTGTTAATTTTCCGTTTCCTATAGTTGTTATAATTTATTATACACCCGAGAGAAAGAGAGAATCCAAACACTTGTGTGAGGTGCTAGTATATGCTTTCCGTGCTTTTAATTACGAGGTCTAGAAGGTTGTGTTGTAAACTGCTTTTAAAGAGTAGGTTAAATGCCCCCAATATTGCTATTGTCTAGGTAGAAAAGCCCATTTGCTTGAGGACAAGCAAATCCCAAGTGTAGGGGTATTTCATGAGGTGTCATTTTATATACTATTTCGGGGTCATTTAACCCTCTAAATCATGCAAATATGCCCAAATTATGTGCGTAATCATTTGTTTTTAGGTTTTTTGGCACTTGGATGGCATTTGGAGGAACTACACGAGACTTAGGCTCATTTAGAGAAGAAACAGACAAGACTACAACTCTACACCATTTATTTTGAAGAATCGTGCATACAGAGCGTGGAGACGACGTCGCAGGCATAAAGTGACGCCGTCGTGATCTTTCTAGTGACGGCGTCATGAATTTAACGACGACGTCATGACGTAACTGACTTAAACCAAATCTAGAAGATTCGACATAGTGACGGCGTCGCGACCACTACTTGACGCCGTCGCAATGCTTTTTTTATAAATACAAAACCGATTTTAGGGTTTTAAGTGTGTAACTTTGTATAACTTTTGGTAGACGAACCCTAATCATTCTAGCAGCTTTTAGGCCGTCATTAGGGCCTCAAAACCCTGTTGTAACTGACCTTAATCCATGTTTTAATCAAGTAAGATTGTTTATCTTTAATCATTCAATATGTCTATGTGTTGTTTGATTGATTTATGTTCTTGCTTTCTTTATAACATGCTAGGCTAAACCCTCCTTTGTATTTACTTATGATTGTATAAAACTTAGATTGTAGATCCTTTTAATGTTGCTTCTTGTGATGGATGTGCGCGTTAGGCTTTAGAAAACTAGCCATAAGATATTAAATTGGCATAGACGTCTAGGGAAACACGAGTGTGTAGAAAAGATACCATCAGTAACAGTCTTCATACTACTTTACCCATAATATGGTTGATCCCTCTTAAGATATTTCATTTGCATTTAATATATTCTTAGGGGCCTTGTAATAGTCTTCATACTACCTTACTTGTGCATTGCCTTAACGGAATATTAAATAGACGGCGGGTTCGTGTAATTCGTTCATGACTTAGGAAATTCTTACACAGATCATCACAAGTGTGACAAACTAACAGGATTAGGAGAAGCAATCTAAGGAGTAGTACATGATTAAGTAAATACATCTTTTTATCATAAAGTTATCACCAGTAGATTAGATTATATTTAGTTTTAATTAGTTAAACAAACCAACTTCTCAAACCATGATATTTACTTGCTTTCATAAAATATAAAAATACAAAAAGAATCTGCTCTCAACCCCGTAGACCTCTGTTAGATCTTGATCGAGCCTTTTCAACCTATTCCCCTAGAGAACGATAACAACCCTCGAGTCTTGCCTATACTACACTACAATGATTAGGTACACTGCCTAGGGAGTTGTAAAACTTATTGTTGAAGTCTTTACGACAACCGCATCAGTTTGTCAACCAATTTCAAATGCTGAAGTAACCGTCTAAGTGGCAGTTATGTGGTTTGGATAACATGTAAAATGGGTTTAAATTCAAACAAATCACTAAAATAATTGAAAGATGCCAGGATGGGTTGACCCGCAATCACTATTAATTCCATAAAAAGTTATAAATAACTAAAATCATATTATTAAAATATAAATCTAAATCTTTGAATAAAAAGGGTTTAGGAGTTGTACTCATTAAAAACACTTTGAATACTTTCACTTCATTTGACATGTTATCTTTTAGCAAAGTTTTCTTTTTTTTGACTTATGTAAGATAAGCAAACTAAATCGGCCCACTAATAAGTAAATTGGTCAAAATTTCCTACATCTATCTGTCTTGATCCTCTAATAGTAAAAATGACTCTGGCGCCGACTTGATGTAGTTTATTAGTATATTTTATTATTTTAGGTTCAAATTTTCAGATGTTTACCATATTACATGACTCGAAAACATATATTGCTTATCAACAAGAAAAACTTAAGCATAGCTTAATAGAGCTCGGTATGTTATTCACGACTCTTATTTATTTGTTTTTTTAGTGTACACGTTACGTGTTTTTGTCGTTCTAATACATATTCAATCTTACATCCAGATTGGCAAAATCTTAAAGAACAAAATAACTTTTTGGATCAAAGGGACAATAACTTTTTCCTCCCAACCAAGGAGTTACCGATATGCCGCCGTCACCAACTGCCACAAGTCATCAGAAGCTGAAGTTCCAGGAATTTTCACATGTCCCTCATGTAAACAAGAATCAGAAGTCCATACAATGTAAGAAGTCTACGAAATGTAACTAACGTTCTATACTGACCTTCTACATTATATCATCTCACCAATAAGATTCAAACAATTACTGTCCATGTCTCGGATCACATTGTGATTGACGACGAAACTGGAAGCATACATGGCACTATGTCGACACTAGATGTTATCAATAAAGAGATGCTTGGTGGAATCTAATAAGGAGGTTGCTATCTAACTAGGAAGTCGTGTCTGCTTCCGTATTTGATAATAAAGACGAAATCCTTAGCTCTACCGAAGTTATCAATTCTGGGTCTAAAGAACAAGTCAAAGAACCAGTTAATCAAAATCAATATAGCACTGTCTCAGATGCAACCGTTGTACAACAAAAAGATAATCCAAAGAACAATGACGATAAATCATCAGGATTAATTTGCAATGCGATATTGATGTTCTTATTGCAGAAACTTCTTCGCTAACTCTGGGTTCATCTCAAAGCGATGACAAGATTTATGACAAGGATGTTAATCAAGATAATAGTAAAGAACCCATTACTTTAGCTCAGGAACCGCATGTTGTTTGAGTTTCAGTTCTAGAGACAACGTCTTTGACATTATAAATGGAGGCTATTGGCACGCAGGCGTATGTTAGGTAATATCAGACTTATCAGTGAGTTATACAAAGAAAAAAATATTGACTGAGAATTATGCGCGAGTGTATAAAGAAATTATTAGGCCAGTATTAGAATCCTGATGAGAAATACATTGAGGCACTACGTAAATTAATGAGTACGATCAGGAGATGATTGATTACCCAAAAGCTAAAGAACACATATATGTATATTTTGGCATGATGTTCAAGCTATCAAGCAATATGGTACTTTCTTAACGAGTCACGTTCATGTTAAAGGACTCGATTGATATCAGAAAGATCAAATGGTAGCAAAGAAGGAAGGTCGAAGGTCCAAAAAAGATTGATGAAGTGCACGGAGATGTTGCTCAAGAACGTCAGGCCCAATCTAGCCGACTGGCCCGTGGACCTAATTCTAACCCGTCACTTAGGAGGGGTCAACACATGGACTTTGGACCTAGGGAGTCAAATGTTTTCCTTTAGCCTCCAATCAACCAAAGTATCTAAACACCTAAGAAATGACTACCTAATACTCAACTTCCAAGCTTGAGTACCCATCTTGAAAATGGCAAAAAATATTCTAAGTCTTTTGGGAGAAAGTAATTTTGTTCAAGAGCCTATAATGGTGGTAGAATTACTTGTGTGTACATATGCTTATGGGACTTGTATTTATGCTTTCCTTGATTCCCGTTGGTAGGTAAAAACGTCTCAAGCTCATAATGGTGAAGAAATGATTGGACTCCAATTAATTGTGGGTGTTAAAAACCATTTAATGCAACTTTACAGCTCGGATAGCCAGTGCCGGCGGCATTGATCTTAGCCGGTGGTTGGGGCAACCCGCGGTTAGAGCATTTTCCCGCGCGTTTGACTTTTTGACATTTTTTGCTTTAACTTTGCACACAACTTGTATATAATTCATCCTTCATCTTTGGCATTCTTGGCAACTTTCTTTATGCTCGGGAACATATTATTATTGATTTGTTTATTGTTCAAGATCTTCCCAATGTCTTTTACTTTGGGTGGAATCTTCATTGATGCATGTATTAATAACTTGACATCTTTTCTTTGCATTTTCTTTGCTTTTCTCGATCGTGTTGTACCTGAACCTGAATTTATCTTTTGATACCTTTAAGTGGTAAATGTTCACAAATACAACCAAATAACATGCAAAAATATATAAATAACGCTACTAAAACGTATACAAAATGAGCGTTATCAGGCTGCTTATCTGGATTACCCTAGCAGTTTCGTGGTTTTGGCAATTAAGAGGAGAGATGCCCTATTGAGAATAGGACTTTTAGACCAATGGGTGATGGCTCCATAACCCTTGGGCCTCAAGGTGGTCTAGCCCGCGGAATGTCTATTGGGGCCAGACTTCTATGCAAGGCATGCCGTTACATGATGGTCATAATGGCTTTGGTTCCATACCAGATAGAGCAGTAAGTTTTGATTCAAATGATGGTTTAGGTTCAAGATGCATGCTAAAAAGGCCTACACCTCGTCCTGCTTATCCATCAAGTATTCAAGAAAAGACCATGAACTATGTAAACCGTGACACGAGACATACAGGGCGTGGTTTTGATCAAGTCTGACCATTTTCACCACCCGAACGAGCACGGGTGTCTACTCCCCCACAGAGTGGTTCTTCAGATGTGGTCTTATCCGAAGATCGTTTGCATGACTATCCATAGAGGAAATTTTAAAGCTTTATAGGTACTTCCCACATTCTCAAATTGATTATATTATAATTGCATGAGGTCCAATTTGAAGTAGATTTTTATTGATCCTATTATCTATATATAAACTAAAATGATCTATCAATTTGATTAGCTTGTAAGTATATATATATATAAATAATACTTAATCAAATCCCGACAAGTCACCTTTGACCAAGGTGATTAGTCAAAATTCATGAAGAAAATCAATATATATCCGAAAGTATGATTCTCGGGTCGTTCTTCCCAACGAGGATTGAATCGGTAAGTCGAGATTCGATTGATAATCAATGCTTGAATGGAAAAGGAATTTTGTGATTAAGATTCTACTTCTACAATTAAAAATGAAAAAATAAGCGAAGGAAACACTAAAACGAAGGTAAAATAACTTAAAACCTAAAAACGGAGTTAATTTGAGTTAAAAACGAGTCGAAACGAAAACTGGGCCCGAGACCCGTTCTTTAAAAATCAAAAGTTTACAAAAATGACCCTACGAAGTTTTTTCTATTTTTCCTACGTGCAATATGATAAAAGAAAAAAATTTAAAAAAGAAAAATATTTTTTTGACTTTTTATTTATTTTTTATGAATTAAAACAGTTTAAAAGAAAATAAAAGATTAAAAATACTAAACGTTGATAAAAAATTCTCAAAAAAATACCAAAAAATAGCTTAAGTGATGCTGGTCCTAGGAAAAATAAGCTGGTGGTGCCAGCTTATTGGAATAAGCCAGAATAAGCTCTAAATGGG
>BQNB010000103.1:0-62500 GCA_026074375.1 Tanacetum coccineum
TCCTTCAAATCGTCTTGCTTTAACACACACTTCCCTACAAAATGGTTTCCCAACAATAACTTCTCCCATGTCTTTATCTTGGTAAACATCCATATTCTCCACAACTGCAAAATCAGTGACAACAAAAAAGTTTCCAACAAAGATAGGTACATTTATAAAAGCTCCAACTAAATTTTCCCTTTATACTCGACTTTGTCTTTCATTGTTGAATTACAAAACTTTTTAGACATAACATTGATTGATAGAATAGGGAAAAAGTTAGCATTGACATGTTCAAAACCTATCATGCAAGAAAATTGTAAATTATAAGCGCAATTAATATGGATCTTCCTATCATAGTAACAAAAACTAGGGTATTCATCAATTCCCTCAATCATCTCGTCATCATGCCTAGTTTTGACTATATCAACCATGGGTTCATTAATAACTTCTCCTTTCTCAATTGTTAGACCTAAGTCATCCACCTCTTGATTTCTCCTAAGCTCTAATGGTTCATTTAGATCATTTAGTTTAAGAAAATCTCTAAATTCAGGGTCTTATGATCTATCTAAAATCAATGCTTCGCCCTTTAGCCTAGCTTCTAAATCAAGCTCCATTCGCTCACTTAGTCCTAACTCATAAACCTTTTTAATTATGTTACTAGTATAATTATCGCTTTTAAACACTATCTTATCATTCCCAATTCTTAAAGCAAATTTTCTTTCAAATACGTCAATCTTAGCATGAGCAGTTGACGTATAGTTGTGCGTAGGTCAATGTTTTAAAAATCGCGCCTAAGGCGCGCCTACTCCCTAAATCCCTCGAGGCTCCATCCTTTAGGATTTTTTTAGATCAAGGCTCACAACATGCATAAATCCCATAAAAATCGTAGCGCCTTGGGATTTTGCGCCTTGGGACTAATAGTGCCTAGCACATGTAACGGGTTTTGGGCCTTTTTATCTTAATATTGAGACACAAATACAAAATCACATGGGCCTTTATATATAATCTACTAAATAATAACCCTAATAAAGAAAATTAAATACATACAATATAGTGAAACAAGCGCCTCCAATTTTCTTCATATTCCTCTATTTATTAAACTTCTCTTTCTAATTTGACACATATGTAATCACTTCATGTCATATGTATATTGTATACTTTTGAAGAGGCTTCTTGCAAGTCACAAACCAAAAACTTAGATCCAATGATGCGAGTCGAACTATAATATTATGAGGATGTACCAGCAAGGAAGGGTCAAAGCCACGTGGACAAGTTAAACTATAATCTTAGATCCGGTGATGGTTATGCTAGTTCAAGCTCAACGGTAAAGGAAAGGGGAGGGTCTAGTTCTATACAAAACCTTTGGATGAAGATGATGACGTTGTAGTTTTAGAGAATAGTGAAACTAAAGAATAAGATGTCAAAGAGGATGAATCTGATCACAATAAGGAGCGATACACATTTGAAGATGATAATGACGATGGGGAATTTTGTTGGGATTCTTGATTTGATGAGACAAAGTGAATAAAAGAATGAAACAAAAGGACTTAAATGCAAAAGAAGAATTCTTCAAAAGATGGAAGATTTTGAAGATTTCAGAAGATCTCCTTAAGAAGATAAAGATACAGAAGATAATATTATATGTTAGGAAGATATTATTTGTTCTTATCTTTTGTAATTTGTTCTTATCCTTTGTAAACCTAGATATCTCTAGTATATAAAGGGATATCAGGCATATGGTTTTAGGCATCCCAAAAAACATAGAACTCTCCCAATGAGAGTCTAGCAAAACGTGTGTGTGTACACGTTTAGTTAGTAGTTAGATTAATAGTTAGTTAGTTAGTAGCTCCAAGGTATAGAATTGGGGCAAGGTGGAAACGTATGGAATAAAAACCTTGTTTGATAATATATTGTTCTTTATATTCCGCTGCATATTTATATTATCTGTAAAACATATCCTAGATGAGTCTATAACGATCTCCACAACCGCATTTAGGACCCGTTATGAACAATTCAAGTTCAGGTCATGCCATTTGGTTTGATCAACACACCAGAGGCATTCATAGATCTCATGAATCAGGTGTACAAATCGTACTTGGATAAGTTCGTGATAGTATTCATCAATGATATCTCTATTTGCTCAAGCAGAAATAAGGAGTACGAGGAACACCTTAGGCTTATCTTGGGATTGCTTAAGAATAAGGGATTGTACGCCAAATTCTCTAAGTGTGAATTCTGGCTCCTGAAAGTGCAGTTTCTTGGCCACGTTGTTGATAGTCAAGGCATTCACGTCGATACCGCCAAGATTGAGTCAATCAAGGATTAGGCAACGTCTACGACTCCAACGAAGATACGAAAATTCTTAGGTTTTTCCAGTTATTACCGACGATTTATCGAAGGTTTCTCTAGGATATAGAAACCTCTAACCAAACTGACTCAGAAAAATGTGAAATATGAATGGGAAGAAAAAGAAGAGGAAGCCTTTCAACTGGTGATATAGAAACCTTATAGTGCACCGATTTCAGCATTTCCTGACGGAACAGAAAACTTCGTGGTTTATTATAACGCCTCGCATAATGGATTAGGTACTATAATGATACAGAAGGAGAAAGTGATAGCTTATGACTCTCGACAACTGAGAGTTCATGAGAAGAACTACCTGACACATGACCTAGAATTAGGAGCAATAGTGTTTACTCTCAAGATTTAGGAACACTACCCGTATGGCATGAAGCGCACCACGTTTACAAACCATAAGAGATTACAGCACACTCTAGATCAAAAAGGAATTGAACATGAGACCACGTAGATTATTAATATTGCTCATTGATTTTGATTGTAAGATTCGATATCACCCTGGAGAAGCAAGCGTTGCGGCAGACGCTCTAAGCAGAAATGAACGAGCTAAGCCTCTCAGGGTGAGAGCCTTAGTGATGACCATTAATTTAAACCTACAGTAATAGATTCATGAGGCACTAGTAGAAGCTCTCAAGAAAGAGAACGTTAAAGATGAGAACCTTCATGGTATGGACAAAGAGTTTGAGAATCGACTTGATGGAACTCTCTATATTAGGAGGAGGAGTTGGTTACCACACATTAGAGACTTAGGAAAATTGATCAAGCACGAGTCACACAAACCTAACTGTTTCATCCACCCTGGAATCGGATAAGATATATCATAACCTTGAGCAGTTTCACCAATGGCCCGATATGAAAGAAGGCATCACCACCTATGTCAGCAAGTGCTTAATGTGTTCAAAGATGAGGAATGATTACCAGAAGCCATCCAATTTACTAGTACAACCAGAAATACCCCATTAGAAATGGGAAAATGTATCCATGAATTTTATGACAAGACTACCAAAGACAACAAGCAGTTATGACATGATTTAGGTAATCGTGATCATTAAAAGAATTATGCGGGCATGAGACGCAAACTCTTAGAATTTCAAATTAGAGATAAGGCCATGTTGAAGGTATCGCCTTAGAAAATAAGTGATGCGTTTTAGCAAACGGGGAAAGCTAAACCCTAGATATATCGAACCTTTTAAGAATCTAGCTAAAGTAGGAACCGTTGCCTTTAGACTCGAACTTTCACAACAAGTAAGAAAGGTTCATAGTACGTCGCATGTACTAAACCTGAAGGAGTGTTAGTCTAACGAAACACTCGCCTTTCCGCTGAATGAGATTTAAGTCAACTACAAGCTCTACTTCATCAAAGAACCTGTCGAGATCATGGACCGTGAGGTCAAATGTCTAAAGCAGAGTCGTATTTCGATTGTCAAGGTACGCTGGAACACTAGGAGAGGTCCTGGGTTCACCTGAGAGCATGAAGATCAAATGCAAAAGAAGTAGCCTCATATTTTCCCAATTTATGCGCCTGTGGCAGGTGCTACATCTTAAGCTTTGAGGAAAAAGCTCTTTTAACGGGGAAAGGATGTGACACCCCGTAAATTTCCGTTCATTAATTTACCCGTTACCGGTCGCTAATTTGAATTTTTAAAGTTTCATTTAACTTTTACGGCTAATCAGGAAGTTTTCCCGCTATTATTTGAGAATCGTCTCCAGGAGCGAACCGGGACACCTAACGTTGTAGTATTTTGGCAATAGCCACGTTTTTATATTTTAAGGCAATATTTAAAATTTCATAATTGAGAACCGTTATCGTTTCTATAGTTACTTGCGTGAATTGTGTTATTCAAAATTAGCATATGCATGAAAATGCATTAGAATTATAAATCAGCCAAGAGCACAGCATCAAAAAATAACAAAACCAAATATGGTCCCCCCCCCCTCATGCATGCATGCATCCAAACCACACCCTAAGTAACCAAGATGCCATTTGAAATTCAAATACAATAAGACAAGGTTTACAACTATCATTTTGTCCTAGTTTTATTATGATTGGGAGATCATTTTGGTCCCCTCTCCTTCCTTGTCCTATTACACGCACACACACTACACACTTTTAGTGTGTGAAGTAAACTTAGCATTTCATCTACACATTACTTCTATTTCTCATTCATAAAACACACACACTTAGCATTTGAGTTTTCTTTTCTCTCTTGTTCCCCTAGTCTACGAAAAATACACACACACACACAAATCCATAAACTTTTCATCTTTAATCAAAAACTCTTCAAGATTTGTTGAAGGTTTGATCATTTGTATCATTCGGCTATATGTTAAACAACATTTGGGTAGTATTAGTCTTCTTCATCTTCCTAAAACCTTCAAACTTTATAAGTCTTCAAATCTTTTAATAACTTATACTTTCATAATCATCAGCTTATTTGATTCGACTTATATTTTATTCGGCTTATTTCTTGCTTATTTTTGAAAGGACAAGACGTTAAGCTTATTTGGCTTAACAAATAAGCCAAAGAATGCTTAAGGGGCTTTTAAGCCACGTCCCACATCAAAAAGCCCATGAACCGCGAGCTTAACTCATAAGCTTAAGGTTCGGCTTATGTTGTTTTGGCTTATTAAGAGCTTATGATAGCTTATTGATGAACCAATGACTTATTTAATACTTTTTGCTTATCGGACTAGTTATAAAGAGTTTTTATTGATCGAACTTGTGAAATGTAAATTGAAAGTGAGTTTTTATTAAAGTCTATGACTTTGGAAAACATGTAAACACGAACGGGTCATGCCGAAATTTTGTAAGAATTATATACTTAGATTAAATTGTGAAAATATATTTTTATAAAACTTTTCCGAAAAACATATTATTTATAAATGATAAATAATATATACTTAACTTATATAAATACATTAAAATACATATTTATGTTTTCTACATACATATTTAATTTAAATACCGACAGTTAAGCGTGCTCGTGTGAGAGAAGCACTAGCATGGGTGACCTACCGGGAAGTGTGTAAATTAAAGATATAAAAACATCATAATCGAAAGGTTTTAAATCACTATTTGGGATTATTGGGTAAAATGCCGAACAATATATATGTATAAATATATTTTACTTGAACGTTATTAAATGACATTATATATATTTTATATATAAGTATACCTTCAACCACAAAACCGATCACTAACGTTTTAATTATAAGGACATTTACAAAAGTATTTTTACATAAACATTTGTACAATATCCGTATTTTCCTATCGATCCGATTCTAAGTCGAAACCTATATTCTCTTAGGTTGCGTTCGTGTACCGTCATTCGTTTCCGTGTGATCATATTCCTAGACGTTTACTCTTTCATTTCACCGACTCGAGGTGAGTTCATAGCCCCACTCTTTAACTCGTTTTGAATAATTGTTTTATAACTTGCGGTGAGAAACATTGCTTGTTTTTAAAACTGGACACAAGTACTATACGTGAGAAATTCCCCGTTTACGTGTTGCCTAAGTAGCGTTTAGACCACTAATTGCCCGAATTATCATGAATTGTTAATTTCTTGACCAGAGGACCGGTTAAGGGAGCGCGAGTGAATAAATAGATCTATTGGGACTAATTATCCTTATCCAGGTAAGAAGCACTTACTAGTTCGAGATTTCCAAGAACTAACAGATATATGTCATGTCGAAACTAGTTAGGTGGTCTTTGGTCGGACACTTGAAGGGCAAGCCTTTTATAGCACTGTACATGCTATCTTTCAGTATTAGCTTTAGTGTCATGAGCTTAGTGCAACGTAAATACCTTTTTATGTGAAGTTGTATCTGTTATAACTGTCGCATACGTTTTGATATACTTGTGGTCCACACTAATTACGTTTGAACTAAACCTATGAATTCACCAACTTTATGTTGACGTTTTAAGCATGTTTTTCAGGTGCTTAGCTTTGGACTTCTCTGATGTGTTATGTGGAGTCTACGTGCAATATGATATCATCTTTCAAGACTTTATTATCATTCATACTCGTTGTCTTTTGAAAACTTAATTATGCTTCCGCAACGTTTTAAATTTCATTTCAAATCTTGTAAGACTTATCCATTTTTAATAAATACAACGAGTTATGATTTTCAAAACGTCCATTAGTGGTCGTTCTTTGTACTTTGTGTGATGTATATTATGACGTCACGCCCCTGGACACGTATTCCGTCCAGGACCCGTTTGGGGATGTGACAACTACTTAGCAGTTTTTCTTCTAAGTCTCTGAGCAGCACTAATATGCACTAGCAGTAGTAACTTTACACTAGCAGTACTAACTGTGTACTAGCAGTAGTAAACACTTAGCATTTTTCTTTGAAGTTCTTGAGCAGTACTAACACAACTGAGCAGCATTAACTCTGATATGAGTAGCAGTAATGCTAGCAGCATTAAGAAAGCTTTTAATCCCAACACTTGATAATATTATTTACAAAGTGGGTCAATCTGCTCAAACAGTGCACATATTAACAAAGCCTCAAGTTTTTTATGATAATATACACAAACAAGCTCTAAGTTATCAAAATCCGTTTTATCTCAAGAAAGCTCAGCGGATTAAACCAACCTTGTATGATGGTATTGTTATTTCTGCTAAACATGTTGCAATGCCTGTGATTGATGATGAGGAAATATTGATTTTGGAAGAAGAGAGTCGATTAAAAATGTCTGAAAAAGAAAAGGATCCAGAGGCCATTAAACAAAACATTTCTCATAAACCTATTGATTATGAAAAATTAAATAGACTATCTGAAGATTTTGGGAAACGTTTTACTCCACAACAAGAATTGTCGTCTGAACAAGCTTTCTGGTTGCGTATGTCCAATCCAACCAGTAAATCTTCTGATGCATCACCTGTCAAAATAGAAGCTCCTAAGGAACTTCCTAAGGTAAGCTTGATAAATGAAAGCCTTAAAAAGCTTAAATTTCACCTTGCCAGGTTTAACAACGTGGTGAAGATAAGGACTACACTTGATGCTCATACAGAAGGTGAATGGGGGGTTTGAACATACTAAAGTTGTTTTTAACAATGAAATCATTCCATTTCTAAAATCTTTAAAAGATATCTTCAATGTGTTTGATAAAGATCTTCTAAATGAAATAATGGAAGTACAGACAGTTTTTGACCAAATGGGCGCTGCTATTCAACAGTCTTCAGTTGACAAACAATGTTTAGAAATTGCTAAGAAAGAATTACTTTTGGAAAATGATCGACTCTTACAACAAATCATCTCTCAAGATGTTCTTTTAACTGTGATGAATTCTATGTCTTTGATTGGTGAATCTGTAAATATGGAAAGAAAGAGAAATGAATCTTGTAATAAGTGTTTCAATCTTGATGCTCAGCTTTTGAAATCACAAAATGCGCATAATGATATTTTGAAAAGTTACTCACAACTTAAAAAACATTGTATTTCTCTTGAATTGTCAATACAACTTAATCAATAAATTTTTTAAAAACATGAATCTTATGATAATCAAAATGCTCTCAAAATTCTAGAATTTTGAAAAAATAATTATTTGAAAGCTCAGCTACAAGACAAAGACACTACCATTTGTAAGTTGAAGGAAATTATAAAATCATTGAGAGAAAAGTCCAAGGAAGAGAATGTCAATTATGATTATTGTGAAATTGAGACAAAAAATGTGAAACTGGAGAATAGTGTGACAAAATTGCTTTTAAAAAATAAGCGTCTTTGTAAAGAAATTAATCATGTGAAACAGGTTTTTAAAGATCAGTTTGACTCAATCAAAAAGACACGTGTTGGTACTAAAGAACAGAGTGACTCTTTAACTGATAAACTGAACTTAAAATCTGCTAAAAATGAGGATTTAATAACTCAAATTCAAGATAAGGTTTTTGTGATAACATCATTGAAAAACAATTTACAAAAATTAAAAAGAAAAGAAATTGTTGATATTGCTGCACAAACACCATCTGCCTATACTATTGTACGAGGTATGTTCAAGCTAGACTTAGAACCTTTGGCTCTTAGGTTATTGCAAAATAGGGAAGCTCATATAGATTACCTTAAGTACACTCAGGAACAAGCTGATGTTCTTTAGGGAATAGTCGAACAAGCTAAAGCAAAACAATCTTTAGATAAAGAGTTAGACTTTGCCTGTAAGCATGCCCGACGAATTCAGGAGTTACTTGTATATGTTCGAGATACATGCCCCAATGCGATAAAACTTAATGAGAAAAAGTTTGCTTTCACACCCAAAAACAAGGTCAAGAAAGTTAGGTTTGCTGAACCTCTCACATCCTCAAGCAACATTAAACAGGTATAGTCATCTACAACATCAAATTCTAACACACCTGTGTTGTCTCTTACAGGATTGAAGTGTTCTACTAGCAATTGCGGTTCAAAGCCTACATGCAATAAAAAGAATGATAGGATCTTGCGAACACCAAGTAGGAACATGAAGAATAAAGTAGAAGCCCAACCTAGGAAAGTTAATAAAAAGAATAGCGTTGTTGAACCTATTCATGATGTTGATGTTAAGTATTCACTGTTAAATGAAAATTCTGAACCTATTTGTGCTACTTGTAAGAAATCTATGTTTGATGGTGTTCATGATATGTGTCTTATTTATTTTGTGGAAAATGTGAATAGCCATGCTAAATCTGCTAAGAAACATAAAAAACAAAATATTTGGAAACCTACGAGTCATGTATTCACTGAAGTAGGACTTAAGTGGAAACCAACAGGCAGAACTTTTACTATAGTTGGTAACTCGTGCCCTTTAACTAGGATCACTTCTGCTAACGTAGTGCCTCCTAAGAAAACCACTTCCCACTCAGTTAAAACACAAAAACCAAAGCTTAAAGTCTACAGCAGGAAACCAAAAAATGTTAAAAATGTAGGTTCGAGTAAAAAGGCTAAGATTGTAGAATCTAAGAATGTTAACCACTCGAAACCCAATCATACTTGGGGATCCAATGCTACAGATATTCCATCGTCTTCTTCTCTTGTCATGACAGGTTGTCCAGATTGTTCTCTGCTATCTAGACTCTGAATGTTCGAAACATATGACAGGGAACCGCTCTCAGCTCATGAACTTTGTTAGTAAATTTCTAGGTACAGTTAGATTCGAGAACGGCCATATTGCACGGATTATGGGGTATGGTGACTATCAGCTGGGAAATGTGAATATCTCAAGAGTATACTACGTCAAAGGGCTTGGACATAACTTGTTTTCTCTTGGTCAATTTTGGGACGCGGATCTTGAAGTCGCATTTCAGAAAAACACTTGGTTTATTCATAATTTAGAAGGTGTTGATCTACTTTCAGGATCCCGAGACATAAATTTGTACACAGTTTCTCTTGATGACATGCTTAAAACATCTTCGATCTGTCTTCTATCCAAAGCGTCAAAGACTAAGAGATGGTTATGGCACTGTTAGTTATCACATCTCAACTTTGGTACTCTTAACAAGCTAGCTAAATACGGTCTTGCGTGAGGCATTCCAAGGCTTAAATTTTAGAAAGACCATCTGTGTTCTGCATGTGCATTAGGAAAAAGCAAGAAATCCTCTCATCAACCCAAAGCTGAAGACACTTACCAAGAGAAACTATATCTTTTGCATATGGATTTGTGTGGCCAGATGCGTGTGGCGAGTATTAATGGAAAAAGGTATATCTTAGTGATTGTTGACGATTACTCACGATTTACTTGGGTGAGATTTTTGAGGACAAAAGATGAAGCTCCTGACGCCATCATCAAATGCATAAAAAATATTCAAGTTTGTTTGAATGCCACTGTCTCTAATGTTCGAACAGATAATGGAACCGAATTTGTCAATCAGACACTTCGTGAATTTTATGAAAATGTTGGCATCTCGCATCAAACATCTGTTGCCCGCACTCCTCAATAAAACGGCGTTGTCGAAAGGTGAAACTAAACTCTTGTAGAAGCTGCTCGTACAATGTTAATATTTTCTAAAGCTCCATTATTTTATGGGCCAAAGCAATCAATACAACCTGTTACACCCAAAACCATTCTTTAATCCGCCTCCGATATAACAAAAATCCACATGAGCTTATGCAAGATAAGAAACTAGATTTTTCATTCTTTCATGTCTTTGGTGCACTCTATTATCCTACCAATGACAATTACGACTTGGGTAAATTAGATGCAAAAGCTGACATTGGTATTTTTGTTGGTTACGCGCCCGCAAAGAAAGCGTTCAGAATCTACAACAAAAAAAACCCAAAAAATGATTAAAACAATTCATGTGACATTTAATGAGCTGACAGCTATGGCTTCTAAACAATTCAGTTCAGGACTCGGGCTTCATTCTATGACTCCTGCAGCATCCAGTTCAAGACTCGTTCCAAACCTTATTCCTCAACAACCTTGTATTCCACCACTAAGAGATGATTGGGATCGCTTGTTTCAACCTATTTCGATGAATACTTCACTCCTCCGTCAATTGCTGTTTCTCCAGTTCAAGAAGCTGCGTCTTTAAGAGTTGTGGTTTTAGCTGAATCTCATGTGTCAACTTCCATTGACCAAAATGCTCCATCAACAAGTATTCCAACAACACAAGAACAAGAACATTCTCCAAAAATTTCTCAAGGTTTTGAAGAATTACCAAAACACTATCTTTTCATGATGATCCACTTCATGAATCTCTTCATGAAGACTTGACTTCTCAAGGATCATCATCGAATGTGAGACAAACCCACACTCCATTTGAACACCTTGGTAAATGGACTAAGGATCATCCTATAGCAAACGTGATCGGAGATCCTTCTCGCTCTGTCTTTACAAGAAAGCAACTCAAAACTGATGCTATGTGGTGTTATTTTGATGCCTTCCTAACCTTTATAGAACCAAAGAACTTCAAACAAGCAATGACCAAACCATCATGGATCGATGCAATGCAAGAAGAAATTCATGAATTTCAAAGACTACAAGTTTGGGAATTGGTGTCGTGCCTAGATAAAGTCATGTTAATCAAACTCAAATGGATTTATAAGGTCAAGACGAACGAATTTGGCAGGGTACTAAAGAATAAGGCAAGACTGGTTTCTCAAGGATTCAGGCAATAAGAGAAAATCGATTTCGAGGAATCATTTGCACCGGTTGCTAGAATAGAGGCTATCCGTATCTTCGTAGCAAATGCCGCTCATAAGAATATGACGATCTACCAAATGGACGTCAAAACGGATTTCTTAAATGACGAGCTCAAAGAAGAGGTCTACGTTTCTCAACCAGAAGGATTTGTTAATCAGGACAACCCATCGCATGTGTACAAGATGAAAAAGGCCCTTTACGGTCTTAAACAAGTACCACGTGCATGGTACGACATGCTGTCAAGCTTCCTAATCTCACAACATTTCTCTAAAGGTGCAGTTGATCTAACACTCTTCACACGGCAAGCTGGGAACGACTTATTACTGGTATAAATTTATGTTGACGATATAATATTTGCATCTACTAATACAGCCATATGTAATGAGTTTGATAATCAGATGACCACTAAGTTCAAGATGTCAATGATGGGGCAGATGTCATTCTTTTTAGGATTACAAATTTCTCAAAGTCCTAGAGGCATCTTGATAAACCAATCTAAATATGCTTATGAAATTGTTAAAAAATATGGTACGCTAACTAGTGATTCTGTAGACACACCTATGGTAGAAAAGAGTAATCTATATGAAGATCTATAGGGGAAACCAGTTGATGCTACACTTTACTGTGGCATGATTGGCTCCCTCATGTATCTGACATCCAGTAGACCAGACCTTATTTATGCAGTCTGTTTATGTGCCCAGTATTAGGCAAAGCCTACCGAAAAGAACTTAAATGCGGTTAAACGGATCTTTCGATACCTAAAGGGAACCATTAACATGGGTCATTGGTACTCGAAGGATACCGGTATGTCTCTGATAGCATATGCAGATGCAGATCACGCGGGGTGTCAGGATACTAGACGTAGTACATCGGGAAGCGCTCAGTTCTTAGGTGACAAACTGGTTAGCTGGTCATCCAAGAAGCAAAAATGCACTGCCATCTCGAGTAAAGAGGCTGAATATATTGCCTTATCTGGGTGTTGTGCTCAAATCCTATCGATGCATTCACAGCTAACAGATTATGGTTTCAATTCAATAATATTCCTTTGTACTGCGACAACAAGAGTGCGATTGCTCTATGCTGCAACAACGTTCAACATTCAAGAGCCAAGCACATCGATGTACGCTACCATTTTATAAAGGAGCAGGTGGAGAATGGAATTGTGGAACTCTACTTTGTTCGGACGGAATATCAACTCGCTGACATCTTTACCAAACGCTTGCCAAGAGAAAGATTTAATTTCTTGATCGAGAAGTTATGAATGAGAAGCATGTCTCCGAAAATGCTAGAACGTCTGTCAGAGGAAGAGGACGAGTAAAGGTGGTTACTCGCAGTATATCTTGTATCAGATGTACATAAGAAAACATAAAAAGACAAAAATATTTTTCTTTTATATAAATTTTTCAAAAAGAAAATTAAAAATTAAAAAATCAGAAAAATATAAAAATATGTAGGTAATATCCAATTAACTAGTTAAGCCCAAAGCGTATCCTAGACATGGATTTAGCAGGACAATATTTATGAGCCTATGATTCTAGATGTATAAATCACTATATGGAGAGTTATCCCAGACTCAAGATTACTTGGTCTATATCACTAGATCCAGTTGAATGATAGGTCTCATACAAAAGCACATAAATAAGTATAAACATAATCAAATCCCTGTGGACGACCTGGTCTTACCTGAAATATTATATTACATACGTGGGTTATACTTTACCCGTGTGTTTCCATTTAATAATCAGTAATTCTAGTCTTATAAATTTAAAGCTTTTGAAACACATCAAAGTTTTTGGCACCACTGCCGGGGATTTTAAACTGTTCTATAATCATCTCTTGTTATCTTTTAAAACAAAATTAATCACTTTTTCTTCATAAAAATCAATCTGCTTGCTTGCAGTAACTCTCGTTGCAGAAAGTGCATTGCACTTTCTGTAGTCAAACGTTTTTTTCCCTAAAAACGTTCTCTAAATCATCCAACAGTTCACCTTGGATGCATACACGTGCTTCCAACTCCGAACTTGTCGAACCATTATCTGAACCTGAACGTACCCTGAAATCCTGAATCGTAGACTTCGTCAACGAAACAGGAGAGTCCCATTCGAACGAAGGGACGAACGACCTGCACAACCGAGAATTGTCTACCTACCCATTCTTGACATCAACTATTTTTGTCACTTTCTTGATATTCTTGAAAATTACAACCCAATGGATGATGAACCCATGTGGGTTGCCGACCGGTGTTGTCGCTCCAAATCCCGGTTTTGCAATCACCATTCCTGAAACCGCAAACAAATTCGCCATTAAAGGTAACCACTTGACTCTCGTCAAAGGAAACCAATTTGATGGTAAAATTAAAACTGATCCGCACAAAAACATTCACGAATTTCTTGAAATATGTGATATGTTTAAATATAAAGACACCGAAAATGAAGTCGTCCGCTTAATGATGTTTCCCTTATCACTCACGGGTGAAGCAAACCCGCTTGTCGAACTAAACGAAAGGACCATCAAAACATGGATGAACTTAGCACCGATTTATAGATGGATTCATTCCCCCAGCTCTTTTGGATCGAACTCCTTAGAGAATCCGAGCCTTTTTCAAACATGAAAACGAAACCTTAACCGAAGCTTGGACTCAGTATGAAAGAAATGCTTAGAAATTTCTATGGTCACAATCTCACCAAAGGCAATATCATTGATAAGAATACACTTATATGTAACAAAGTACTACACTAGAAATGTAGAGAGAGAGAGTAGAGAGAGCACGCCTAGAGAGAGAGAGAGAGAGAGGGATGACGTGTGGTGAGATAGGAGAGGGAGAGGTGAGAAAAGAAAGAAATATTAGATTAAGGAAAGAGAATTTACCAACCCTTAACCCTTTCTTAGCCCTTATTTTATAGGAAGGAAGGATGGACTAGGAAGCAATTAAGGGTTATTACATATTACAAACTAGTCCTTCCCTATTGCACTAGTTAATCCCTACACTAAATAGACTAGATAAATTAGCCATGTAATCAACACTTTCTATGTTTCTAACAATCTCCTCCTAAGGGATGATTACAAAGGCCTATAAATACAAGGTATTCAGTCTTAGGGTGCGTCCTCAACTATTCCTAAGCCTCCTGAGCTGCTCTATGTTGTTGAGTATCTCATCAATCTCTTCAGCTCTCTTCTTAAACTCTTGACATCATAGTCGGTCCAGTCTCTTCCATTCAACCTTTTGTTGCCGCTGCCCAGTTTATTCTTTGACAACATTTCAATCAGATTTTCTTGAATCTTCACAAGTGTACCATCACTAAACTTATACACTTCTTGGTATGTGCTTAAATACACATACCTTTTACCTTTAAAAACGAGCTAAAATAACCAAAAACGGACTTAAAATGCCAAAGATACGCTTGTTTTGCTAATTGTATTGTGCAGGAACGGATAACCAAGAAAAGGACGAAAAACAAAGCCAAAACGACAAAACCGGACTCGGAATGGAAAAGACTGTGAAAGACAAAAAGCCAAATTCACGCCCGGAAAGTCAATCAAGTCAAAAAGTCAACAGAAAAGTCAACTGGTCAAAGTCAAAGTCAACCCAAGTCAACCCCGAGGCCAAAGTCAAAGAAATATAAGTTTAGGGACTGAAATTGTCAATCCCTAAACTTATATATAAAGAAGAAAAAAAGAGAAAAATGAAGACAAGGGCTTATTTTGCAATTTGTTCAAAGTGACAAGTGGGGGGGCAAAACTGCCAATCCCCCTAACTTGTACACCACAAGGACCATGTATGCAAAGAGTTATATAACTCTTGGGGACTTGTTTTGCCAAGTCCCCAAAGTTATATAACCACAGGGACCATGTATGCAATGAAAGATATAACTTTGAGGGACCATTTTAGCCAAGTGATGAAACCTTCACCCTGTTATTCTCCCAACAGCATTTCCCGCCTAGTTTTTCCCCCCAAAAACACTCACGGGTGTTTACACCCGTTTTTACCCCATGAATCTTCACCACCTCCTTGGATATTCATTTTCCCCCTCCTCCACCACCTTTCCCAGCTACAAAGGTGCCAACTTGGCAATCCCACATCCCCCAAGACCCATTTCGACGGCTTAGATTGAATCTTGAAGATTGAAGGGCCAAGATTAGAGGTTTAACACTCTCACAAAACAAACACACCTGTGTTTGTGTGTCTACAAACAAACACAACATGAAGAAAGAGAAAAAAGGAAGACCTAGCTTTAGTTTTCGGCTATAAAAAGCCTTGTAAGCCATTGTGGCAAACATCCAAGTTTTATTAAGTTTTAATTCAGTTTTTAATTAAGTTTTTATTGTAGTTTGAAGTGCTTTTAAGTTAATGTCTTTTATGCAATTGTAATTCTCAATTTTAATGAAAAATTAAGTCCTTTTTACTCAATAAGCTCTCAATAAGCTCATTAGAGCTTATTCTTTCTAATAAGCTCTAATTCAGCTTAAAATTTGTTATAAGCTCTTTTATATTGTTTTAATTTGAATTCAATTCATAAAAGTTCAAGTGAGTGTATTTTGGAAGCTATTTGAGGTAATAAGCTCCCAAGAGCTTATTGAGCTTATTGCTCAGGTTTAGAGGCTAAGGAGCCATTAGGACAGGGTTTTTAGGCCACTCACTCAGAAAGAGTGGCCTTGGTCCTGAGACAACAAAAACACCAAGGTTTCATTTCTTAAATCTTCATATTAGCTCATCTTTAGCTTAAAATATTAGCTTATTTACTTTCAAATTACTTGCAAACATATTTCCTAGACTTGTTCTCTAGTTGTTTTAAGTTTTCATTAAGTAAATTTGTGTAATCCCACCTTATCTTTCAAAACTGTCACTTAAGCTAGTAGAGAAACTAGCTTATTTTTCCAAATAAGCTAGGACTTTTAGTTTTAAAATAGTTCAAATAAGTCAAAATAAGTAGAAGTGGATAAAAAGTTTTCAAAGTTTTAGTTTAAAAATAGGTTTTAAACTCCCTTTTGTTTGACAGTTTTGAGATAAAGGGGTGTTTGGCACAAGGCTAAAACGGGTCAAAACAGGTTGTGGTATGGGTTATGGTCATTAAAATAGGTTTAGTCTAGATTAATAAACTCATTTAAGCTGTTTTTAAAAGTTTCTTTGTTGAAAAATTGCTTTTCAAAAGGTTATGAACTTTTTAAATGTTAGTTTCATAAACATCACAAGTGCTATTTGGTTAAGCACTTCGTGAGTTTGGTTTTAGCATCAAAAAGGTGTGCTTTGGTGTGTTAAACTCCTTCAAAACCCTTTGGGTGTTTTGACTTCTTGGGGTCAATTCTCACAAGGATCTTTGTGACACAGATTTTAATAAATCCAAATACACATTTTTTCACTATCAAAATTAAAAAGTAAAATTGATTTTTAGGAAGTCTGAAAAATTGGTGAGCAAGCCCTTTGCTATCCTCATACTCATCTGTTTAAGCTTTATTTTGTTTATGAGCTTTATTTGACAGCTTAAAATAAGCTGTCAATAAGCCTTTTGCTTTGCCTTAAAGATCCCTGGTGAAAAGGGGGAAATTTAGGATCTTCTTTCTCAGCAATTAAGACACAATAAGCCCAAGTATTTGGCTTATTTTAAGAGCTTATAAGCTCTTGTATAAGCCCTCAAAGTTTCAGCCCTTGATAAGCTTATTTGGTTGCTTATTTTTAAGCCCAAACATGCCTCTTGGCTGTTTTTGAAGACTTAGGTGTAGAAACTGCTTATTTTCTCTTCTTGGCTTATTTCAGCTTAATTTATAAGTTCAATTGTGTCCCTTTTAGCTTATTTTGTTAGTTTAATAAGCTGTGTTAAGCTTATTCCCCTTCCATTGTGCTTTTGAGCTTTTTAAGCCCAAATTTACACCAACAGTACTAACACCCAAGTTAGTACTGTTGTGGGGTTTAAGCCACATTCTGGCTTATTGAGCTTATTCCATAAGCTCAAATTGTGTCCTGGTAGCTTAACTAGGTTAGCTAGTAAGTTGTCATGCTTATTTTCCTTTTTCCTAGCTTATTTGCCCAAGTAACTTAGTAAAATTTTAGCTTTTAGGCTTATTTTAGTTTCTGTCACTTAAGCCCCTTTCCACAGCTTATTTAGTTTAAGCTTTTCACTTTTTGTAGCTATTCTAGGTTAAGTTTTACCCTTTTAGCTTATGTATTTCCTTTTATTTGCTTAATTTTGTACCAAAGTCTAAAAGACTTAGCTTTTCTTTTAGCTTTTAAGCCATTTTAGCTTGCTGTCAACTTTAGGCTTATTTTTAAGCTTATTCTTTTGATAAAAGTGAAAAGTGCATTTGTTAAAGTTGTGTAGATTTTAGCCCATAATAAGTTGTAGTTTTGAGTTTGCCTATAAAAATCACTTTTTAATAAGCTAAATTATAAGATATGTCGTAGGGTTTTTTTGTTCTCTTTCCATAGTAAGGGTTACACGTTTTAACTATAGTGTAAATTTAATTAATTTTTTGCCCGCCTACCCTTTTGTTTAGATTTTTTCCTATTTCTAACCTTGAGTTTGTTTCAAAAAAAATAATGGGGAGATACTTGGTCCGGGTGAGAGTCTCGAACCCGGGACAAAGAATTTACATCCCTTTAATCACCACACACTTTAACCACTGCGCCCTTGGTCTTTTCGTTAACACTACCACTGCGCCCTTGGGTCTTTTTCGTTATAGACTCAAGGGGCTGTGGTTTTATACACATTTTGGCACAATAAGCCCATAAGCTGTTTAGCTTATTTTCGGGGCTTATTTGATAAGCTGTGTGGTGTTTGGTATTTTTCGTAGGACCTTTATAGTGTAAAGTATTTTGTGTAAATTTTTCAGAATTTTTTGTAAACGTTTAATATTTTTTATAATTTAATTTAGTTAAAAGTTTATTTAATTCATAATAAATACAAAAATTATCAAAAAAATATTTTGCTTTTTTAGAAAATTTTCTTTTGTCATCTAGTTTGTAGGAAAAATATAAAAGTTTTCGTAGGGTCATTTTTATAACTTTCTCTCTTTTAAAGAACGGGTCCGGGTACGGGTTTTTGTTTTGACTCGTTTTTGGGTCAAACGAACTCCGTTTTCGGTCTAGTCTTTTTCATTCTTCGTTATTTGACCCGTAGAGTAGTTTAGAAGTGAAAAATTTTCCGTAGGGTTATTTTTAAAGATTTTAGGTTTTCCCCCTTTTGTTCGGGATTCGGGCCTTCGTTTTCTAGTTTAATTTCATAATTTTTAGGTTTTTCTTAAACGTTTTAGTCCGTTATTGTTTAATTTGACTTTTTCAACTTCCCAAACTCATTCCTTCCTTCAAACTCAAATCTTCGATCGTATCGATTTACCATTCCAGCCTCGTTGGGGATTTACGACCCGGGAAAGCTCTATACTACTTCTCGGTATCATTGATTGTTGGTTTTTACACTTCTATATATATTTTATATTTTATTATATATTATATATATTTACGGTGTGAATCCGGAACGATCAATTTTTGGCGCCGTTGCCGGGGAGGCTGTGCAACCGTTTGTCTTTACGTTTGACCATCTGTTTTTGAAACTGTGAATATTTTCTTTTATTATAAAAATAAAAAAGTACAAAAATATTTTTCATTTCTTTTTAGTATAATTATCAGTATAAAAACCAAAGAAAAATCAAAAATATAAAAACATTGTCCATAAAAAAGAAAATAAAATTCACAAATTGGTAAAATACCAAAATATAATATTCTCAACTGAGGTATTATCATAATAAGTTCCGGTGAACTTGTTGGTTCCCAACTCGAACAAAAGATTTAAAAACTTGCCTTTTGTGTCTCTTACGACGTACGGCTCACCTTGAAAAGATTAAACAAACTATAAAGTGGGTATAAGGATTATAGGCAATATTGATGGCCGTATCACAAAAAAAACGAGAACGTAATTTTAAAAAACGATCACAGCGATCTAAAAACTAAAAATATGAAAAAATTAAATCCTAAAGTGAATTTTCTTTACTTTTCTAATATTAATTGACAACTTAAAAGTAATGCATAAAGAATAAACCTGAGACGAATCCGGAGTTAAGAATTTAAGTAGTCAAAACCGAAGGGAAAACGGAATCAGGCTCGAAACCCGTTCTTTAAAAGTAAAAATTTTGAAAATAAAATGTCCACTACGAAAGTTTTCTATTTTTTCTACAGTGCACAATATGACAAAATAAAATTTTCTAAATAAATAGGATCAAAATATTTGTTTTTTGGGCTTTTTTATATAATTATTATTAATTAAAAAAACAGTTTTAAAGAAAATAAATAATAAAAAATATCAAACGATTATGAAAAATTCTGAAAAATTCAAGGAAATTGCATTATACTACAAAGGTTCTAAGAAAAATTTGAAACTGAAAATTCAGCTTAAAAATAAGCTGTTATTAAGCTAAAATGGACTGAATGCTTAAATGGCTAAATGGGCTTATATAATTAATGAAACAAACTCATACCGGATGAGCTATTGTAGCACAGCGGTATGAGTTTGTGTGTTAGGGTGTTGGTATAAAGGGGGGAGGTCCAGGGTTCGAGCCTGGCCTCTCTCTTTTTGTAATGCTACAGTAAACTTTTTTTTACAAGCTTATTAAACACCTAAGGCTAAACATTTTTTATAACTACAATTATTTTTGAATGCTTATAAATAAGCTGGAAAATGAGCAAACAAGTTGGCAAATTACACTATGGCTTAAGTCACAAAACTTAGCTAAACTGTTAAGGCAATTTTAAGAAAAATAAGCTCAAGCTGAGTACAAATAAGCCAAGACAGGTTTTACTACCTAACCTAATAAGCAAAAGGGCCAAAAATAAGCTAAGGAAAGAAAAGCAAATAAGCTAGAAAAGGGATGGCAGAATACTACAAACTAAGGGCAAAGGAACTAAGCTAAATGTTAAAGCTACTAAGGGAAATTAAGCTAGGGAAAAAGCAATCTAAGCTAAGGCAGTTAATAAGCTAGCAAAGCAAAAATAAGCTGAATAAAGTAAACAGAAAAGCCATAAAACCTAAGATAAGCACTAAGCCTAAACCTACACAAAACAGTCAAAGAGACCACTTAGGAGCTTAAATTTAAGCAACTAGAGGTTCTTAAGGCTTAAGAACTTATATGGGCTTAAAGAGGGGCTTATGGCCTTTATAGAAAAGCCAAAAAAACCTAGATTATACTGACAAATAAGCAAGAAAAGTGCTGTCGAAGATTGCATTTAGCACCAGGGGACTCTTTTGACAGTTTTCAAAGGGTTAAAACAGACTTATGAATAAGCCGCCAAATAAGCTTAAATTTACAAAAAATGATTGTTAAAAACAGTATGGGTTCAATAACGCTTCAAGTGAGCTTATATACAAAAATTTACAAGTTAAAACACCTTTAAGACATCTGATAAATAAGATTTAAAAAGACAGTTTGTATGACTATGAGACTTGACACAAATTACTTTAACAGTTTGTAAGAAAAATTGCAAGTTAACCAAAAGGACTCCACTATTCTTAACTGACACTTAAATATAGACTCAAAACAGACCCAAAAGGTTTAAATAGAGAACTAAACCCAAAAGAGGCACTTAGATTTTTTATGTTGTTGTAACTTAACATATTAAGGGTCTTTGGAAAGAGTTCTTAAAAAACAAAAAATTTAGGACTAAACTTTTAAAGGAAACAGATTTAAAAACTATCAAATGTGTTGCCAAAAAAGGAATCAAATGACCCAATGGGTTCTTTGGAGTCAAAAAATGGACCCCACTTTTGGGGGTTATGCCAAACACCCCCTTAAGTGGCAGTTTTGATGTTTTTGTTGATAGAAAAGAAAAGACTCTTATAATAAGGCTTAGGATGACTTAAGAGCTTATAAATAAGCTTAACAAACAGAAAATTAAAGATAATTTAGTAAATGATAGGAACTTAAAGAAAACTTTAAAGTGACAGTGAAATAAGTTGCAAGCAAATTAAAGGACAAGAAATTAAAACAACTGGAAATTTAAATGACATTAATTAAAAATGCAGTAAAAAGGTACAAATCTTGATATAAGCTTTTGCCTTATACAAAAATTTGACACACCACTAATGAATTACATAGGCATATATTTATATTAAAACCCTAATGAGGCTGTGTTTCTTTTGAGAGTGCTTCCAGCTGTTGTGCTTGTTGTGTGAGAGGATAGCCTAGTCCAATCTCAGCCTTTGATTTGCCTTTGAGCCCAAGGTCCTTCATCGTGATCATTGATTTCTTTGGCCAATAATAATGGAGGGGATTGCCAGCTTGGCTCTTGTCTGCATATGAGGTGGGGTGAGGTTTTTGGAGGGGAGTGAACAGGGACATGTGAAGGAAAGTGACAGGTTTTTGGGGATTGGGTTTTGGCGGGAAACAATGGAAGGGATAAACAATGTCTGTTTGATTTTATAAAAGGGACGAGTTTGTGTGGTTGGCAAAAATTACCCCTCTACTTGTATCATATTATTACACCGAAAGTCCCATGTGGTGATAAGTGGTTTTGAGGATGTGCAAAACAAGTCCCTCAATGTTATAAGTGTAATTACATAGAAGGTCCTTGTGAGATATAAAAGAGTTTCAGCAGTTGGCAACTTTGGCCCTTGATGGTTTTACATAGTATTGCAAAAGTAGTCCTTGGTGGTGAAAGTTTGGAGGATTGGCAAGATAAGCCCTCCAAGTTATATATGTATATTGCAAACATAGTCCTTATGTTATATAACTTTAGGGGTTTGGCAGAATCAGCCCCTAAAGTTATATTTCACTTAAATTGCAATTCCACCCCTTGTAGTCTTCATCCTTGTTTTACAACTTTAGGATTTGGCAATTTTGGTCCCTAAAGTTGTATTTTCTTTGATTTAGCTTCTCTTGGTTGGTTTTTGACTTTGGCTTCGATTTGACTTTGGCTTTTCCACGCTTTTCCATTCCGCTCGGTTTTGTCTGTTTTTGATTGATTTTTCGTCCTTTAGTGAATATCCGGTACCTGCACAGTATAAACAAAAAAACAAGCTATTATGGCATTTTATGTGCGTTTTTGGTCGTTTAGGGTCGTTTTATTAGGTAAAAGGTATGTGTAATTAAACACATACCAAAATCTTTTGAGTAAAACGACTAGAGAGGCTTTAAACACAATTGAGAATAAATCAAAAGTTTGTTATTCACGTAATAGATCAAATGATTCTAGGATGATTGCTATTCTAGTAAAACGGATATGAGAGACGATAAGCTTGCAGATCAACTTTCAACCTTAGTGTGAATTGTTTCTTAAATAGTTGTCATTTCCGCTCGGTTAATCGCGGTTGAGGAATCTTGTTACTTGTGGTGGGTGCCCAGTCTTGTATATTTGTCGGATACCGATAAACAATCAGGCTTGTAATTTTGTGTGCAAAATATGGGTAACTTTTACATCAAGTTAACCTCACAAACCTGTTGTTGTTGTTAGTAATCAAATGGCACCACCAGGTTTTGCTCTGGTGCAAAACAATGGTCAAATTAGGTTTAATCAAAATCATGTTCAAGGGAATAATTTTAATCGGGGGAATAATTTTCATGGAAATCAAGGTTTTCAAAATCAAAATAATTATGCTTTAAATTTTTAAAACCAAGGATTTCAAAATCAACCTTTTAAAGTGCCTAATAATCAGGTTCAATGATTCGTAGTTTTACACACGTATAAAATAATATACTTAATAGAGAAGAATATTAAGAAATCCCAAGTATCCCTTGAACAATTCCACTCTCAAAAGATATGATATAGAATACGGTATAATAAACTCGGGCAAGTATGATCACCCCGGGTCGTTTCCCCAATGACTCGTGCAATGGAAACCTCGTTTAAGTTTTGGTCCTGATTTGAATAGAAAAGAGATATTTTTGATTGTAAATTTTACTACTAAATTTAAAGGCACAATTTTTAAACAACAATGAACAAGTAAAACTAATTACGAATGTAAATAAAATGCGACATTTAAGAAACAAATGCAATTTTAAAGCTTAAAAAATGGTAAACTAGATTCTAAACCTAAATTAAGGTTAAGAAAATTTTTAGAAAGATTAAAAATATTTTTAAAGGCTTTTTGGATTTAATATGAATTTAAAACTATTTAATCTAAATTAAATTCTAAAAATAGAAATTAAATTGATAAAAATTAAGAAAAATACTTTTTAAGCTAGTTTAATCCTAAATTACTTAAAATTTATCGAGTAAAAACATTTTTTTTTATTACTAATTTTTTCTATTTAAAAGGTTAAAATTAAAAAAAAACTAAAGGTTTGAAATTTAAATGTTTTAAATCTAAATTTGAAAATTAATTTTTAAAAATATAAAATTAACTAAAAATTCTATAAATAATTACTTTTTATAAAGAGAAAAAGTGCAGAAAATTTAATTTTATAAAAAGGCTCCTAATTTTTAAACTATTTATTAAAAACTAATTTAACTAATTAAACTAACAACTAATTTTATTATTATTTAAAAACTATTTTTATAAAACTTAATCTAAATCTTACAAACACATGGCCGAATGTGCTCCATAACAGAAAGTAAGGGTAGGCGGTAGTGAACATTAGAGTTTTATAAAAAACACAAAGTTTGGACTAATGGCGAAAGAAAAACAGTTCCCTTACTAAGGATTTAGTAGACTAACAAATTAACTAACAAAGGACTATCTATGTAATTAACTAAGGACTAACAGAGTAACTAACAAGGACTAACTGTGTAAATTTAAACTAACAGAAACTATAAAAATTGACAAAACAGGTCCCTGCAGCACCTAATAACTAACAACCAGCATCCTTTTTTTATAAATATAAAACTGATTATTACTTTAAATCTAAGACAACTTATTCTCAAATACTTATTTTCTACTTTTTATTAATAGCTAGTTAAGCTTTAAAAGGGACTGAGAAGCTTTTTCCTAGCTTAATCAGCTTTATAACTTTTAATTTTTAAACAAACTAAGCAAAACTTTTCACTCCTATTAACAGATTCAAACTAAAATCGAAACAAGTTTATTCAAGTAGCAAATCCAATCAGCTTATTTAATTCTAATGAAATTAACAGCTTATTACTTAAGAAGAAAAAAAAACAAATGTAAAACAAAGTAGGTGTACCTTAGCTTTCCAGCTAGAACAGGAAAGTAACAATAAGCTGTGTGGGCTTATGGCTTAATCCACATAAGCCCTAAATCAATAACAATCCTAACTAACCTATGTGCTATCCTATATGACGCTCTAAAAACCCCATTGAACACTAACCAGCCTCAGTTCCAATAAGTATCATTGTCTTGATCAACTTCGGACAGCCTATGACAAACACAAACACAATTTTTTAACGAATTTAAATGAAGACTCAAAATTAACTATAAAATATATTCTTTTATTAAAAATCTGAAATAAAAAGGTTACATTACAATTCGAATTGAAATAACATAATTTGAATGACATAAAAAGAGAGCTTCCTAACAATCTGAATTAAACAAAATTAAATTTATTACAAAAATAAAATGAAAAATTAACACTAAAAACTTTAAATTACTCTCCGAGTGTGCTGGATGAGGGGAGGCGTATTTATACCCGAAAACTTGAGTTCCATACTTCTTCTGCATCTCTTCTTTTCTTCATTGGATAAACATCTCTTCTCTCTACCTTGTAAACTCAATCGTTAAGCCGTTAGATTTAGATTTGTGTTCGCAACCCGGATCGATGATGTGGACAGTGTGTTAGTTTGGTGAGAGTAAGCATAAACGTCACATCAACCAATCGCTTTCTTTCATTTTGCCAGGGTGGAATGGTTGGGTTTTATGATTGATAGTGATGGGTGGGTTAGGATTTGTGAGAGGGTCATTAACCCTAAGGTATAATTAGGGTAGGAGTGTAATGGTTTGAAAAACTTGGGTTAATGGTTCTTTGGTGTGTTCGTGTGTGTTCATGTGTGTGTGAGTGAAGTATTGATTTCATTTGGGGGAAATGGGTGGTAAACAGTAAACTGTTAAAGGTTTATTAAACTAACGGGTAGGTCGGGTTAAGGGAACACTCGAGTAATTGGTTCGGGGTAGAGTGTGGATTGGCTAAAAGTGCCATGGATAGATTTGACCCGGTCATATGACCCGCGCCTATTTGCAACTATAGGGAAATTGCATTTCTGGCCCTTGTGTTTGGCAAGCACTTTTCCAAGACATAATTAACTTCTATAAATTGCAAAGTTAACCCTTGAATTTACAAAACAAATGGAATTGGGTTTTGGTTGACTGTGGTTTAGCTGCAGTTGACTGTAGAAGGTTGAGGCATGATCTCTCTGGCTTCGGCTTTGATTTCTTTAGCTTCTTGATTACTCATCCGTTCTCGTGTTCGTTTTTGTACCTGATTTCTTGTGGTGATATTTGACAATATCATACCTGCACACAATAAACTACAGATACAAGCACATTTTTTGCCATATTCGATCGTTTTGGGTTTATTTGGGTTTTTTTATGAAATAAATAGATATGTGTATTTTCTACAGCTTATCATTCAACAAGATAGTTCAAATGATGTTTTTCAAAGTTACAAGAAGAATAATGATTCAGATGTTGTGGAACATGCAAGTTCAAATCAACTCGTTGAAAGGAGACCTTAAGAATGAAATTCAAAACACGATAAAATCTCAACAAGCCGTCATGATGAATCAACAAACCACTTTTCAAAATAATTTGCAAAACATGATTTGTGGATTGTTTCAAAACCAAGCCTCAACTTCGGGTACTCTTCCGAGTAACACAATCCCAAACCCGAAGGGTGAGATGAAAGCGATCACTACTCGAAGTGGTGTTGCTTACGAGGGACCCTCGAATCCTACTAATCCTTCTCCTAAAAAGGTAGTGGAACGAGAAACCGAGGAAACAACGGATAAAGAGCAAACAAATTTCCAAGAAAGTACCGCTCAAATCCCACCTCCGGTTATCCCCATTTCTATTCCGGAACCCGATGTTCCGACGACTTTGCCTAAAACCACTCCCATTCCGGAATCCGATATTCCGAAGAGTCTACCTAAGCCAAATATTCCATATCCTTCACGACGTGATGATCAAAAGTCTCGTGACAAAGCTTTGAATCAAATGGAAAAGATCTTCCAAATCTTTCAAGATTTGCGCTTCGACATTAGTTTCGCGGATGCTTTACTTTTGATGTCAAGATTTGCTCCTACGATTAAGAGTTTGCTCATGAATAAGGAAAAATTGCTATGCTTCTCAAAAAGCTTCCCGAAAAGCTTGGGGATCCCGGCAAGTTTCTTATTCCATGTAATTTCCCGAGAATGGATATATGCTACGCCTTGGCCGATCTTGGTGCGAGCATAAATCTTATGCCTCTTTCTATTTGTAAAAAGCTTTCTCTGCCAGAACTTACACCAACTCAGATGACTTTAGAGTTAGCAGATCGATTAATTACTTATCCTAAAGGACTCGCCGAAGACGTTTTTGTCAAAGTTAGGAAATTTCATTTTCCTACCGACTTTGTTGTTTTCGATTTCGAAGCCTATCCTCGAGTACCTCTCATACTTGGGAGATCCTTTCTGAGGACCGGTCATGCTTTAATTGATGTTTATGGAGAAGAAATAACCCTTCGGGTTGATAACGAAGCCGTCACTTTTAATCTAGATCAAACCACGAGATACTCCTCTACAAATGACAAGTCGGTAAACCGAATTGACATCATTATTCCAGTTTGTGAGGAATATGCGCCGGAATTTCTAGGATTTCCTAATTCTTCGGGTGGCAATCCCACCCCGACGTCTGAGCCATTTACTTCCGAATTCATTTTGGAAGAAATTGAAGCTTATCTTAAGGATGATTCGATTTCACCGGAAATTGATCATGCCGATTGCAATCCGGAGGAAGATATTTGTTTGATTGAAAAATTGTTAAATAATGACCCGTTTCAACTTCCTCCGATGGACCTTAAACAAAGTGAAGTGACCGAGGCAAAATCTTCAATTGAAGAGCCTCCGGAATTAGAGTTAAAAGATTTGCCGTCTCACTTAGAATATGCTTTCTTGGAAGAAAACGATAAGTTACCAGTTATTATTGCAAAAGGTTTAAAAAATGATGAAAAAGATGCTCTTTTAAAGGTGCTCAAATCTCACAAAGGGGCCATTGCTTGGAAAATCACCGACATCAAGGGTATCGACCCTCGTTTTTGTACCCACAAAATCTTGATGGAAGATGATTACAAACCTACGGTTCAAAGTCAAAGACGGGTTAACCCAAAAATTCACGAGGTAATCAAAAAGGAGGTCCTAAAACTTCTTGATGCCGGAATGATTTACCCGATCTCTGACAGCCCATGGGTTAGTCCAGTGCATTGTGTTCCAAAGAAATGTGGAATAACCATTGTTGCTAATGAAGAGAATGAATTAATTTTGACACGTTTAGTTACCGGGTGGAGAGTTTGTATCGACTATAGGAAATTAAATGAAGCGACTCGAAAAGATCATTTTCCATTGCCGTTTATGGATCAGATGATAGAAAGATTAGCTGGGAATGAGTTTTATTGTTTTCTAGATGGATTTTCAGGGTATTTCCAAATACCAATAGATCCCCAGGACCAGGAGAAAACTACTTTCACATGCCCGTATAGAACTTTCGCGTACCGTCGCATGCCATTTGGCTTATGTAATGCTCCCGGTACTTTTCAACGGTGTATGATGGCCATATTCCATGATATGATCGAAAAGACCATGGAAGTGTTTATGGATGATTTCTCAGTTTTTGGGGATAGTTTTGATTCATGCCTCTCCAATTTAGAAAAGATGCTAAAATGGTGTGAAGACACGAATTTAGTTCTTAATTAGGAGAAGTGCCACTTTATGTGTAGAGAAGGAATTGTGTTAGGGCATAAAATTTCAAAGTCGGGAATTGAGGTTGATCGTGCTAAAGTCGATGTTATCGCTAAGCTACCTCACCCGACTACCGTAAAAGGTGTTAGGAGTTTCTTAGGTCATGCAGGTTTTTACCGCCGATTTATCCAAGACTTTTCTAAGATTGCTAGACCAATGACTCACCTTCTTGAGAAGGAAACACCGTTTGTGTTTTCTAAGGATTGTATTGATGCTTTTCAGACTCTTAAAAAGAAGCTTACCGAAGCTCCAATCTTAGTTGTCCCGGATTGGAACCTACCTTTCGAACTCATGTGTGATGCAAGTGATTTCGCGATTGGTGCGGTTTTAGGACAACGAAAGATGAAGCACTTTCAGCCTATACATTATGCTAGCAAGACAATGACAGAAGCTCAAATTCATTACACTACCACGGAAAAGGAAATGCTTGCCGTTGTGTATGCTTTTGAAAAGTTTCGGCCATATCTTGTCTTATCCAAAAGCATAGTGTATACGGATCACTCGGCTTTAAAGTACCTTATGAACAAACAAGACGCTAAGCCGAGGTTGCTCCGGTGGGTTCTTCTCCTACAAGAATTTGATATCACCATCCGTGATAAAAAAGGAAGTGAGAACCTTGCGGCAGATCATTTATCTAGACTTGAGAATCCTCATAAGGATGTGTTAGAAAACAAAGACATAAATGAACATTTTCCTTTAGAAACTCTTGGAGTTATTTCTAGTGAAAGTACCCCATGGTTTGCGGACTATGCAAATTACCATGCGGGGAATTTTATCATCAAAGGAATGTCAACTCAACAAAAGAGGAAGTTTTTTAAGGACGTTAAACATTATTTCTGGGATGATCCCTATCTTTTTCGTACTTGTGCGGATCAAATCATTCGACGGTGTGTGCATGGGCAAGAAGCTCTTGAGATCCTCAAAGCTTGCCATGAAGGACCCACCGGGGGCCATCATAGTGCCAATCTCACCGCTCGAAAAGTATTTGATGCCGGTTTCTTTTGGCCTACCATATATCGAGATGCCCATACGATGATCAAATCTTGTGATACGTGTCAAAGACAAGGCAAAATTTCACAACGAGATGAGATGCCTCAAAACGCTATCCAAGTTTGTGAAATCTTCGATGTATGGGGTATTGATTTCATGGGACCATTTCCGTCTTCACATAGGAATAAATACATCCTCGTAGCCGTTGATTATCTTTCAAAATGGGTTGAAGCAAAGGCGCTCCCCACAAATGATGCTAGAGTTGTAGCTAAGTTTTAGAAATCTCTTTTTGCCCGATTCGAAACACCTAGAGCTATTATAAGCGATCGTGGGACCCATTTTAGTAACGATCAGTTTGCTAAAGTGATGTCTAAGTATGGGGTCACTCATCGTCTAGCTACCACTTATCACCCTCAAACGAGCGGTCAAGTAGGGGTGTCTAATCGAGGTTTAAAATGTATTATAGAAAGGAAGGTTGGAGAAAACCGTGCCTCATGGTCTGACAAGCTAGACGACGCTTTATGGGCATTTCGTACTGCTTTTAAGACACCAATTGGTTGTACACCTTATAAGTTAGTATACGAAAAGTCTTGCCATTTACCTATCGAGTTAGAGCATAAAGCATATTGGGCTTTGAAACATGCTAACTTTGATCTTAAAACCACGGGTGATCACCGAAAGCTTCAACTTAATGAACTTAATGAACTTCGTGATCAAGCTTACGAGAATTCTTTGATTTATAAAGAGAGGACGAAGAAGCTTCACGACTCAAAGATCAAAAACCGCATTTTCAATGTTGGTGATCGAGTTTTACTCTTCAACTCTCGTCTTAAGATATTCTCCGGAAAGCTTAAAACTCGTTGGTCAGGACCTTTCACTATCACCAAAGTTTTTCCATACGGAACCATTGAGTTATCTCAACTCGATGGTCCAAACTTTAAGGTAAATGGTCATCGTGTAAAGCATTACTTCGGAGGGGACTTACTACCCAAGGTAGTCTAGGATCTCCACACTCTCTCCAAGGACGAATGAATTCGGGGATCGAGTCAAGCTATGTGACTCGGTTACTAAAAACAAAGCGCTTCGTGGGAGGCACCCCATGCTTATCCTTCTATTTTCTTTCTTATTTCTATTGTGATGTGAGGAGGCTTGTACTCTTCTGATTCTTGTTGTGTTTGTACTTGTGATTGATTGCAGGATTGACCCAAATTTTTTTGAAGACTCTCGTGCTCGGTGTTTTGTCCCGGTCCACTTGAGCTTCCTAGCCTTTGCTTGCTATTAGTTTGTAGAAATCCGATATCCTAAAGATTATTATCGACTAACATTTATCTTTTAGCACACTTAATAAACGGCTAAAGATTTTTGTAATACTTTCTTCAGGCTTGAGTTATGCATTCGACCTTTTTGAGTTCTAGTATGGGGGTTTTTAGCCTTAGATTAGGAAACATTGAGGACAATGTTTAATTTTAGTATGGGGTAGTATATCTTTGATATAATCCTTACCTACTTTGTCCGTTTGTTCTCAACGTACCTCCGTTTTTCCCACTTAAAAATTTTTATTCAAAAAAATGAAAATTTAAAATTTTTTCAAAATATAATCATGTTTTTGTCACAATTTTGACTTTCTTCTTGGCTGGGTAGAGTAAGAGGTAAATTTTGACCACGATCGAGCGTGTTGAACTCTTGCTTGTCCTTAACTTTAGCTTTTTTATAAAAAAAGCCCGTTCGCGAAATTCGCGAAGAATGAAAAATGATAAGAGTTAATAGAGTGGGATTGCTAACAAGGATGTAGTTGGAAACTAAGAGCCATGTAGTAAATTTTTGTGACTTTTTCCACCCATAAAGCTCTAACCGGATTAATATACGATGCTGTTTTTGGAGACTAAAATTAAATCAACAACTTTTATGTAATATATAGCAAAAATTTTAGTCTTAGTTTAAACTATTTGGTTATCAGTTAACACCAATAGTGCTTATTCCTTTGTTCTAGCTTATCTGCTTATTGTTATGGCTTAGTTAGGTTTAGCTTAGCTTATTAGTTTAGTATAATCCCATTTTAGCTTATTTGGTTTTGATATAAGCTTATTTGAGCTTATTTGCTTTTTAGTGTAAAATTTTAAGTGTTTTTAAAGTCTTTCTTTAGCTTTCTGTCATTCTAGCTTATCAATTGTGCTTGTTTTAGTTTTTATGTGCTTATTAGATATAATTTTTAATATGTCTTAGCTTATTTAACTTTTCCCTTAGCTTATTTGTTCTTAAAAATCCCAAACAGTTTGCATTATATAGGTTTAGTAGGATTTGCTTATTCTGTCATTTTAAATTTGTTTAAAAGGTGATTCATAAAAGGTTCTAAACAAGGGCATTTTGGAAACTTCTTAGTTTACAAAGTGTACACTTCATAACATTGCGTGAGGACACGGCAATCCTTTAGTTTGGGGAATTTTGATATTTGCTTAATTGTACATTAATTTACCCAGGATTTTGCCAAATAAAAGCCATTAAAATGCCAAAAGAATAGAAAAAGTGTGCTTTTATGTCCAATTGTGCAGGAAAGGATTGAAAAGACAAAAAGAAGCAAAAACAGTCAAAAACCGACAAGGAACGAAAGAGACAAGAAAAAGAATGAAGAAACAGCCAAAGATCAAAGCCGGATCAGCCCGACACAGCAAGAAATGAAGTCAAGTGCCAAAATAAAGTCAAAAGGATCAACTTTGACAAGTGTGCAAGTTTCAAGGGTTCAATTATATATTTAAAGTCAAAGGGATTAAAGCTGCAAAGTGAAGAAAGTGTTTTATAAAAGAGAAGAAAGAAATAAAGACCACAAGGGCCAAAGTTGACATTTTGAAACTTCTTTTATAACTAGGAAAGGAAGGGTGCAAAGACAAGGACTGAAAGTGCTATTTCTCCATACATACAAACAGCCAGCGCGCTTTAAACCTCCCAACAAACCCCCAACCGTTTCTCAACCGTTTTTCCCGCCAAAAACTTCCCACAAACCCACTTCGATTTTTCCCACACCCCGCTCCCTTTCTCTACTTGATCCCTGTTATAAATACTTCTCCTCATCACCTCAACCACGTGGCAACACCTAATTGGTGCAAACACCTCATCAAGAGGATCAAACGGCTAGATATAAATCAAAGATTGATCTACGGCTAGGATTGATTGGAAGCTTCACGAATCTCTCTCCTCTCCTTTTCTACTCTCTATAAATAGGGAGCTTAGGGCTCAGTTTTAGAGTTAGAGTTAGTTTTTGTTTTTCAGTTTTTAATTTTTTTTACCTTTTAAGCATTTTTCTTTAAGTTTTTTTTAAATTCAGTTTCATTTACTTGTACTGTTGTTAATTCTACTTGTACACAATCATTTTGAGCAATTACATTCAGCTTTCAAGTATTTTCATTCTTTGATTTCAAATTTAAGCAAATTTTACCTCATAAGCTCTTAATAAGCTCTCTTGAGCTTATTACTGTTCATCAGCTCAGCTCAAATAGAGCTTATTACTTCTAATAAGCTAAAATTTAGCTAAATTTCTGTCTTAAGCAATTCATTTACAATTCTTTACTCATTTACCTCAATCATGGAATTGAGGAAGAGTTGAGATCAATTTGGGAGGAATCAAGGAGTATTTTAGCTGTTTTGAGCTTATTCAGCTATAAGTCATGGTCTGTGGCTTGGTGCCGTTATAGAACACTAAAGCTTTCTACTCCTTGGAAAGCTTAGTGTGAAGATCATTTTTCAGGGGCTTCTAATCTTATTTTTATTTTCGTTTGCTTAAAATTCAGAGTATAGGTATTAGGCTAGCTGAGAAAGTCTATTTTTCTTATTAATAAGCCATCATTTTTAGCCTAGAATCTTATTAAGCATTCAAAATTAGTGGTTTAGATATTTTGTTTTAGAAATCGGCTTATAATTTAAGAATTTAAAGCTCATGTAGATTTGTCCAGTTTAATATAGGGTGTTTGGTTTTTTTACGTTTAGTGTTGTGTTGACTCTTCAAGTCAATTCTAGGGTATAAGTTGAATCCTTAGCTGCATTTAGTCGTATCATGAGGTTCTTATGGATTTACTCATTAGTTCCATTTTTAAGCAATTTAGATCCATGATTTCCGTGTTAAAGCACCAGGAACAAGTATTAGGTTAAGGAGTGTTTGTTTCATGGAGATACAGTGATTAAATGCATTAGAGGATGGTAGAATTCAGTGATAGTGTGCTTTAATATTTCATTCTAAGTGGTTTTAAGTAAATTGTTGAGCCCTGCACATTAGTACTTGTCCATTTAACCAAGTGCATCAGCAGCTACTTCAGTAGCTGCTGAGTGTTTTAAGGCAATTTCAATTCAATTTTGTAGTTAGCAAATCTAGGTATTAGTACTTAAGCTTTTGGATTTTATAAGCTTGCATGTAGTATTATTAAATTAGCTAAAATGTTTTCCTAATAAGCAATTTAGATCAGTTAGAATTAAGCTGCAAATTTAGGATTTTTGATTAAAAGGCATTATAGCTGTTAGTTTTAAACTTGTTCAAAATTCATTTTTAAGTTTTAATTTTCAAATTCCTTATATTCCAGTTCATTTTAGGTTCATTTAAGTTCTTAAATTTCAAATTTCAAAAACTTTTATTAAGTAATAAGCAGTTTAGATTAGTTCTAATTTCAAGTGTTTAAGCATTTTCATAAACTATCCATCTTGTTGCTTAATTTTCCCTTAGAAATAGTTAGGTTTAGTGAAAAATCTTTTTAGACATTTATAGAGCACATCATAAGGTTTCTAAATCAGCTCTTTGTTTGCATTTTAGTTTAGAAATAAGCATTTTAGAAGCCAATAAGCCAAACTTAGGAATTTAGCATAGCTACTGTAGTAGTAGTTAAAATCCCACTTTTCTAGCTTATCTAGTGCTTATTTTCTATAAGTAGCTTTATTAATGTTGTTCAGTATAAGCTCTTCTATAAGTTTGGTCTTTTGAGTTTTTTCTAATTTCCACTTTTTCAATAAGCAACAATAAGCTAGATCGTAGGGTCTGTTTGGAACTTTTCTCAAACTATTGTCCTTAGCTTTCTACTAGGTTGCAATTAAGTCCAATTTACCCGGCCTACCTTTTACTTTCAGTTAGCCAGAACTAGTCCTTGTCTTTTCTATTTTTACTTTATTTTCAGAGTCATTAATAATAAGTTTTAATAATAATTAGGTTAGATTTTTAATAAATCAAATTAGTTGAAAAATAAAAAGTAGAAATTAGGGCTTTTATTTTTTATAACTTTCTGCACCTTTGTAGTTTTTAAAAATCATTTTTCCATATTTTTCTCATTAAAGTTGTATTTTCTAGGAATTAAAATAGTTTTTAGTTATTACTTTTTCTTAGATAAATCATAAAAAATAGAAAAATAGTTGAAAAAAAATAAAAAAAAAAAAAAAAAAAAAAAACATTAAATCTTTTTGAATTAATTTTCATTTTAAAATCTAGTATTTTTGAAAATAAAAGAATAAAATTCTTAGTGTATTTTTAGGAAAAAAGTTTAGTTTTGTTAAATCAGTAAATCTTAGAAAATCATTAAAAAATTAAAAATACATAAAAATTCCATTCTTTTTCATAAAATTTTCATTTTAAATTGTGATTTTTATATTAAATTTGTTAACAGTCGTGTTTTAGTTTTTAAAATTTCCAGTTTAGCTCACGTTTAATACATTTTGTGCATTTAATTTCCGTGCGATTTCATTGTTCTTTAATCCTGGCTATTACATTAGTATGTATAATCAACAATTCCAAATATACCTTTTCATTCTAAAGCTCGAATCCGAATATTCCAAATCGCAATTCACGATTTCGTTGGGACACGAACCGGTTGTAAAATACTTCCCGGATAAAAAATATCGAAATTGTGTTTTATTTTGTGAGATTTTTACCCTTTTATTTCTCTTGGTTGAGAAGTCTTTTGGAAAGGATTCTTAACGGGTATTACTTTTGTATATATATTTGGGATACACACCGTACGCTGTTAACATATTTTGTTTTCTTAGAAATACTAAAAATCCTATGGTGGTCTTCTACTTCCTTCTTTGTAAGCTTCACTTGACTATTGTTTGGCACGACCTTATCTTTAACTTGATAGCACTTAAGTTGTGGTATGCTAACACTAGTAGTGTGATTTACTCCTGTAGATTTAGACACGTGAGGATTAGTTTTCCTAGAAGCATGAGGCAACTGCGGTTCTCTATTTTGTGTTGTGCTAGCGGCAATTCTATACATTCCTGGTTTAAGCACATTCGAGTGTATTTCTGTTTGTTTTCTATTCTGAGGCAAATTCTGTTGAGTGACTTGTTTAGATAAACCATCCGATACATTAGTTTTATTAACCGACTGTTTCGTTTGAAAACTTCTCATTTCAGGAGAATTTGAAAAAGGAGTCGGTTTTCCTAAAACTAATGGTTTTGGAATCCGTTGAGCATTTGGTTGTCTAACAACAGATGGTTTATCAAACTGAGTTTCTACAGACTTTCCTTTGCATTTCTCAATGAGTTTCTTTAACTCACTTATTGCTATGTTCTTGTCTTGCATTTGAGCTTTCAAATCCTGTATTTTATGATATTGTTCACGTTCTTTTCAAAATACATTAGATCCGTTTTCTTTGCAAACTGAGTTGTTTTTCATTTGTTCTTTACATTGTTGTAAAGCAAGTTCAAGAGAAATCGAGTGTTTTTCAAGTTTAGAAAAACTTTTTAACAAATTATTATGAACTTCTTTGTTAACAGATTCAGTTTGTTTCGAAAGCTTTTGTGCAAGACATTCATATTCTTTGACCTTGTGAAGATATAAGCATTGTAATCTAGTATGAGCATTTAAATTAGACAGAGAATGCAAATATGAACATATAACATCTTTAGACACACACTCTTCGAGAAGTAGATCATATATGTTTGAAAAATCAGCCTTTTCAGATTCAAGTTCGTCAATCTCTTTTTCAAGGGATTCAACGTACTCAAAGTCTTCATGCATTTCCGTTTTTAGTTCATGAACAAAACAAATTATGTGTCTATTTATAGTTTGATTGATAGAGGAATCATAATGATTTTATCAAACTGTCCATATCATGTGCAGTTGGGTGTTACGGAAAGGAACTCCTAGTATGATTAGACCAAGCTTGTTCACAAATCGTTCTAAAATGATTAAAGTTGTTTGTCATTTCGTTGTAAGCTTGTCTACTTTTACTAATGGATTTCGATACGGGTAGAAAGGCAACATTTTTAGCAATGTTTGGCTTTGTCCTAACAAACGTTTTTCTCCACATTGTCTTCCTAACTTCTTTAGCGCGTTCTAACTGATCAAGATAGGTTTTTGATGGTGGCTTGAAAATTTCATAAAGACTGTTTTGATATGTGTAATCATATGGTTTCACTGTGTCTTTATTCATATTTTGATTACTCTCCTTTTCAAGAGTCACTGTCCTTCCCCATTGGGCAATAATCTATTTGCACATGATCAGAAGTATTATATAGGTATCTCATTTAAACTTGGTTTTTCAAGATGAAGCTTCTTGAGTACTTAGATTAGCAAGGTTGGATATACCATTATATGTTGCGCATTTGGGTGCTAACATATGAATGGTCTGAATTGATTGATTGCGTTTATAAAGAATTTCATTCAAAAACTTAATTTGTTTGTCCATTTCAATCATTTTGTCAATATCTCTTCCTTCCTTAACCTTTAAATCCGAAATGACCTTACTTTTCTCTTTGAGTTACTTCACCCCCCACCAAATTGTAATTTGTTAAGAGACTCTTTTTGACTAACTCATCGTGTTTTTGATTGAGAACTGAAATTTCATAGGCTTTAGTTTTTAAACCTTCTTTTATGTCAATGTCTTTACGAGTTAATAGTCCTAGAGTTTCATTTAACTTTGTTTGAAGAATGTCATTAAAGGCTTTGTACTTCTCAAACTCATTATGTTTATTTTGAAGTGCAATAAGACAACTATCCCGACAACTAGTAGCCTCCCCCAAAGCCCTATATCCATAGAAACAAACACCCTCATAGGGTTGCTACAAAACGCAGAAACAAGCACCCCTCTGGGTTGTAAAACGCAGCAAACAAACACCCTTATTTTGCTATCAAAAACCTGAATCAAAAGAACTAATACAAGAAAAACAAAAATAAGCTAAAACAAACAAAACCATACTTTATTTAGTTTTTATAAAAAAAAGTAACCATCCAAACTTAAAAAAGAGGGGTGACGGTGATGGTGGTTTTGGTGAGGTGGTGACAGCGGTTGGGCCGCGGAGATGAAGGCGGTGGCGATGGAGATGGTGGAGGTGGTGCGGCTGTTGAGGCTGCGATGGCAGTGGTGGTTGCAGCGGTGTGGCGGTTGGGAGATGAAGGTGACGATGATGTTGCATGGCGGCGGCTGCTGCCACAGTAAATGAGGGTGGTGATGTGCGGCTGGTGGTGGGGATGACGATGGTGGTGGCTGTTGAAATGTGGCAGGGTGGTGGTGATGTGATGTCGTGGATATGGTGGTGACGATGATGGTGTAGATTATAAATGACATATATAAACAGGGAATTAAAACAGATCTGGAGGTTGTGTAAAATGAAAAAGATGAATAGCCATATTATTAGAGATTAAGGTATAAAGAGATGGGAAGAGTGTGTGTGGTAGAGAGAAAACACACACACACACTTTTACAAATGTGAGCTTCACCCCTCCATGGAAGTATGGAGGGGGTATTTATAGTCCTAGTGACACACAACTATCGTAGCTTGTCATTATTAGTCCCTATGTGTCACGCTATAAATAAACTAATGTAATTCCGTGTTTGTCACCATATTTTAAGGCTAACAATCTTCCCCCAATATGTGGACATATACGGAATTACTTACAATGTTCCTAACAAGTACAAATACAATTAAATAAAGTCTTCCAAAGCGCTTCCAAAGCTGAAGTTGTCTTGTGAGTTCTCTTGGTCTTGAAACTTGTATTCCAGCTTGGATCTTCATTGTCTTTACTTGTTCTGGAACCATTGTAGTATGCATGAGTTGGATTAACTTCCCCCAATTCATGCAGCATGTCTTGAAAAGCTTTCTTCATAGACTCCTTTTTGGCGAAGTTTCTGAATCAGCTTCCCCCCAAACCAACATCCCTATCTTAAGCAGATTCTAAAACATTTGAACAATATTTACTACTTGTCATGGACGTGCCACGGAAATTTTGATAGAATTAAAACACACAAAAAAACCACTGCTTCTTGTCATCAGGGCTTGGTGAATATTCGTTCGGGGGTGCATGCGAGAAATCAACATCTGTTCTTCTCATGTTTGCAGAATACTTCACAAACCATTCTTAGTGAAGTAGTACACACTACTTCCCCCTGGAAGTTGACATGGTAACATCAAAGTCAATTAAGTCCCGGATGTACACATTTTCCCCCATGATGGTTGCGAACTCTCGGAAGCATCATTAAGTCGTAGTACTTTAATACTCGAGAAGTGTCTTGTCATAAGCACAAAATCTTGATATACCAAAGACTCATTCCTCTGACTTCAGAAACCGAGAGGAATTGAAGCAAGAATCAAGAACACTTGGTATAATCAAGGTCTTGTGAATGAATGTCATCGAAGAACTTTGAAGATTTTGCTTAGACTGTGAAGTATCTTTGTCTTGGAATAGCACAAAAATACCCGTGAGAAGTGCTGATTACATCTCAACCTTTAAACTCTCTGGCTAACTTACCAACCTCGTATTCTGTAGGCTATTGTCGTGATCACTTGGTGAAGTAAACCCGATATATCAAACTTGAAACTGAAGTAAAATCCCCCAAATTTGTTACTTAATCTTGCACTATTGTTGATTGAAGAACGGTGCAGAAGAAAATCTCTAAGTACCTTATACCCAACATCAAAAGTATAAGAAGTACAACACCTCTTGAAATTATCCACATCGACATCTGCGTGTGACACTGAGTACTACAACGTAACTCCTTTAAGTGATAGTTGTCCAGGTCTTCATCCAACCACCCCTTGACCGCTGGAAACTAGATAATCCAAGTCTTAATCATAACTGTATACGTTCAAGCAAGTCATCAATCGATAGAAAATAGAAGAAAGTCTCGATGATGAAATAAGTAGACGCCTCTGTGAAATTCAACTTTAATCGCAAATAAGGGATACCAAATCAACTCCGTGATCACATGTCATCGTAATCCGAATCTCTAGCCATTTTGTCATTTAAGTGAATCTTTTCAGGATCGTTTTGGGATTAAGTGTTGTTGTTTGTGTGGTGTGTTGTTATGGTTGATTGTGTCTTATGAGTCTCGATTCTTGATTGTGGTGTTTGTTTGTTGTTCTTGTTTTGATTATAATATTCCCAAATTCGGTCATATGCCCAAAGTCGGTCACATGCCCACCTGATGCGCGGATCGACCTTCGCGGTAAGGTCGAATTTTTTTTCGGGAAATTAGGTTTTCAAAACAAGGGTTTTCAATGGACAAAACGCAGTCTTCTTGAGACAAAACGCAAGATCTTGAGACAAAACGCAATGAACAAAACGCAAGATTTTGAGGCAAAACGCAATGAACAAAACGCAAGATCTTCTAGGCAAAACGCAAGATTTGTTGCGATTTGGGCAGCATAACGTTTGTACTTGCTTGCAAAAATGGTCTTCAATAAGCAAAACGCAACAACAAAACGCAAGAGCAAATCGCAATGACTTCTTTGAGACAAAACGCAAGAAGTCTTTGGGCAAATCGCAGCGATGAAGCAAAACGCAATCAAGAACACCCCTTCAGTGAGTCAAAACGCAGCCAAGAAAAAAATCATCAAACATTCTTGAAAGCTATGAAATGATGTTAAAACCACCTAGTAATGATGCAAGGGATAGTTCTAAGCCCAAAAGTACAAATCTTTAACACTTTTAACCACAAACAAAGATCAATCTTAGATTTTTCTTGCTATTTTTTTCGAACAAAAAAAAATAAACAAACCAACCCACGAATTCCACACTGACAAACACAAATACAATACACCCCTGCAACTCTGATACTAATTGTAGGATCCATATAACACTTTCACTTCATATACCATACGAATCTAGATCAAGAAAAGAGAGAGTGGGAAGATTTCTAGAGAGAGAAACAAGAGAGAGGGATAGTTGAGAGAGAAAGGAGAAAAAGAAATATTATAAATGAAATTAACTTTTTTTTCCTAGGTGGAAAAGTTACTTATATACCTCGACACATTAAGTGACGTTGGGGATATTTGACTAGGACCCGGGCTCGGGTTTTGCTTGGGATTAAACCCGAAACATATACAATATTAGATTAACTATCGAGCCCGATTCCCGATACTTTCCTATTACAACGTTAACTAATTGATTGACCAAGACTAACATACATAATGGACGAACTTCATGTTCGACTCAATATTTTGAGGCTAACAATAAAACAAAACAAGCATATATTTGGCATTTTAAGTCCGTTTTTGGTCATTTAAGCTCGTTTTATTTAGAAAAAAGGTATGTGTATTTAAGCACATACCAAATCCCCTCATACTAAAATATTGTTGTGTCCTCACGCAATGAAATAAATCCATGATTAGAAAACCAAAAATTTCAACCCCCTTTAATTAAATACCTTGAAAAGTAGCAAAGTGTAAAATTAAAAGGGATTAAGAAATTACTAGTTTTTTAAACACTCCCAAAATCAACGGCATACCATGAAAAAAAATTCATTCAACCATTTTATTTGAAAATTAGCCACTCGAAATTGATGTTAAAACACACATAGGTTTGATGCAAGGGGGATAGTTTCTAAGCTCGAAAGTTACCCAATTCTTTAAACCCACTTTTAACCACAAACAACAACCGATCAATCTATGGATTTTTCTTGCTATGTTTTTTTCTACAGAACAAAATTTAATAATAAAAAAAACAAAAACTTACCCCACGGTAAATTTTTTGATGATTTTTCGAACTTTTAAAAAATCAAAAAAACGGATTCAAACGGTTTGATAAGCTCTGATTTACCAATTGTTTAAACGATCCCTTTAACTCCCACATACAAACTTCATATTCATTTATCACGGAACGCGATCTAGATCAAAGGAAATATAGGATAAATTACGAGTTGAAGATGTTTTTTTCAATAGAGAGAGGGAACAAGAAGGGAGGAAAGAATGAGTTGGGGTGGAGAAAATTAGAAAAAGTGGAATTTTTAGTTTATTATTTGAAAATCAACTCCTTTTTCCTTGGGTTGGGGAAAAGGTTATATTTTATTTACCCCCGACATCTTAAAATGTAGTCGTTCGGGTATTTGGGACTAAAGGGGGAACCCGGGCTCGGGGTTTTTGCTTGGGGAGTTAAAACCCCAAAAAACATATATGACGGATAATTAAGATTAACTATTCGGAGAAACCCGATTTCCCGATTACTTTTTCTTATTAACATGTGTTTAAAACCTTAATTGATTTGACCATGGGACCCTTCTTAAATAATATCATTATGGAATGGAAAACTTTCATGTTCGACTCATTATTTTTTTTTGGCGCTAACAAACCACCATGATTTTTGGCAGAATAAAACCCAAGAGAAACAAGTACACAACCATTAGGATATAAACCACACCTTCCACTCCTTTTTTTTCTACAAACTCCAGGGGAACCCTCTTTCGCCACTTTTCTTTTTATATTTTTTTCCAAAGGGTTTGTTTTTGTGTTTTCATCTATAATTATATATTTTTTTTTTTTTCATAATTTTTTTTTTGCGAATATGTTTTTTTTGAAATTTAAAATTCGAGAAAAGAAAAAATTTCAACCAAAGGAAAAACTCTTAGTCATCTCAAGGTTATATGGTTTTAGTGACATCAAAGTTTATAAATTAAGGCGCATCATTTAGTTCATTCACCAAAATTAAAAACCTTAAATTTGCCACTTTTTACTTATTCAACTATTGATGCAGTAAACTTATACCACCCATGTATGGCACCAAACTTTTATGTTTTGTTGATGCTTGTATAAAAACATTATAAAAAACATGATGGCCACCATGCATGTATAAACTATTGATAGCAACAAATTAGTTTTTGGGTTAGTCAATTCATTGTTTCTAGGTAACTATGATTGGTTTTTCAATACCCCCCCAGTTATAAAACACACCTTTTTTTATTATCATTCTAGTTGCACATCTCTAATATTAAATTTTTGGTTTCATTTACAAAATTTATTTTTTTGGTTTTTTGGTTTGCGTCATGGTTTTTATTGATATAGTACCTATAACCATTGATTGCATTTTTTTAAAAAATGGTAAAAACTCTTTTGGCAGTTACCTTATTAATAAATGATGCCACCATTAAAAAACTTATAATTCTTTATATTGCAATTAGGGAACATTTTTTTTGATGAAAAAAAGGATGTTTGTTTTTCTTCGGAAAAAAATCCATAAAATAAACAAAATATTTCAATTTTTTTTTCTTAAAAATACAGTTATTCATTAGAAAAATATGTTTGGTAGTGCAATCCACCAATATTATGTTTTGGTTGCTTTTCAGGTTTGTTTATAAGAAAATAACTTTGCCCTTCACGGGTATATAAAGTTTTAATACATTCAAGGGTTATTTAAAGTTTGGTGAATGGTTAATACTTTCATGCCGTGTATTTATTAATAAAAACTTGGATGCTGTAAAACTTAAATTTACATGATTGCCACAACACTTATTAAGTTATGATTGCATTGACATAAGTAAAAGGATGGGATGCCACCAAAAGATATAATTCATTGATGCGCTCCAATACGTTATAAAAAACTATGATGCAACCAATTAAAACGAATATACACTATATTATTAGTGCATCACATGTATATTTTGGCGCATTATAGTTATAATTTTTTGCATCGTATTTAAATGTATGGTGCATCATTAATATAAGAATTGCATCATAGTTATAAGTTTGGTGAGTCAATTATGATATAGTATCTATGATTGTTATTCAATAATACTAATGCATATATTTTTATATCTTTAGTGCATTTACTGCATCATAGTTACATATTTGGTGCGTCATGTTTATAATATAGCAACTTATAACATTGATGCATGAAACATGTAACTCTTATGCAGTAACTTATAACCAAGATGCACAAAAGCTTATAATTCTGATGCACTATAACATATTTCGAGAAAAAAGATTATACTTTTCTCGAAAAGAATCAAAAAACAAAATATCTTGATTTTTTCCGAGATAAGCAATTTTTGAAGAGAATGTTGCACTCCATCACAATTATAAGTTTGGTGCATCATGTTTATATGTTAGTGCATCACTTATAACTTTCGAGCATATTTTTATAAGTTACTGCATCACAATTATAAGTATAATGCATCAAGGTTATAAGTTTGGTGAATGAACTATGATGCAGTAATTTTCATAAACTCGATGCACCAAAACATATAATTGTGATGCACTAGGGTTTTTTGGGGGATTTTTTTTTCTTGAAAAATAAATTACGAAAAAAAATTCTGGAAACAAAATTTCAAAAAAGAAAACTTGAATCGAAAAAAAATTGGGAAAAAATATATTTTGAATTTTTGTTTTCGGAAAAATAAAAAAGAGAAAAGTACCGAAAAGGTACAAAATCGTGAACTTGGTTCCCATTGTGGTCATTTTTTTTCATCTTTCCAAAATGGTCATGCTCGACTACTCAACTCTATCAAAAAGTTAACATGTGTCTTTTGCCAAGTACATGATTTGATAATTGATTTGTGGCTTAAATGATAAATATTCCCCTTCGTTTTGCAAGTACGTTTCTTTATCTCTTTTATATTCCCCCTCAATATACCTTCGCAATCACCACCTTATCCATTAGTCACCACCACCAAAACTGTCTGTTACCGCCTCTAAATCTGTCACCGTAGCTCTCACCATTAACATGCTCAACCTTTTGCTCGAACACCATACGAGAACCTTTGCTCCACCATGCTAGACCCATTTTATCATCAAAACAAAATATGTGTTACGATCATGAAGAACAAAAAATCAATCCGAACCTATTTATTTACAGAGAAATATGAATCTAAGGCAACCTTGAATCTAATATAACCACCAACAAAATTATTATTTATAATCTTTAAAAGTGATAACATTTCATCTAAAATTGTATTTTTACACAAACACAAATTAAATAACAAAATTTACCTTTTACACAATTGCTAAAGACAATCATCTAAGTTTACTGTGATGTTACCGGTTTAATTTATAACAAAGTCATCCACTCCTACACTACCATGCCATTTTTTTATCCTTATCATCAACACGTAATTCCATTAAATAAAAACGGTGTTTTCACCCAATTTTCACTTCAACAATCAAAAAACAACATTCACTAATGAAAAAGCAAAACCCCCTATTCTTTTAGATGTGAAAGAAACCGATCATGCTATGAGTATTTATCATTTCACGAGAGACATCCGTTGTGGCAGACCAAATCTGTGGTGGTGGATCGGGTTTTTGGGTGGTTAGTCGGAATGGGTGTTAGTGGCATACGAGATCTTTGTATGTCCAAGGTGTCACCCCCCAAAATATCACAGCGGAAAGGTAACCGGGGGTGGTGACCTCATAGCACATGAACACAAGATATAAGAGAACGACTTCTACATGAGTCGTTTAAAAATTACTCTCGTTGAGACACTAGACATTAAATAAGTTATAACAAGTGGTCCCAATAGTTTTGCATCAAAAGGAAGTATAATTTTGTTACAACAACGAGAATAGTTTATGATGCATATTCGGTCAACGAACGAGTCAACGTGGCAAATACGCTTGACGCTTATTTTGCGGCAACAAATTTCTGTGGCGGATTGGGCTAAAATTTGCATGGTTACTCGGAAATGGCCCAACGGTAGCCCTATCAGTTTTAAGCCTTTCGGGGTCGTCTGGGCCCTCAAAATCGCGTTTTTCTATTTTTAGGCTTTATTTTAGATAGAATCAATTATGTTTTGCATGAGATTTTGTTTCCTTTTTAATTAGAACTTATCCTCCTTTATAATGACGATTTTAGGGTTGTCTCTAGGCAGCTTTTGAGAAACCTACAACCTTATTAAATAAGAGAATTTCTCGTTTTAAGAATTTCGGAATAGTTCTTGTGTTTGTGTGGCTTGTTTTTATATTCGATCTGCATTAGTTTAAGTATAAGTGAAAATCCATGAAAAGTAATCATGATGAATACGGAATCCAATGCACTTCATAAATGTCCATACGGGTTAAGCAAACATAAGAAATTCATGTTTAAAATGTCAACATATAGTTGGTGAGTTTATACGTTTAAGTAAACGATAAGTGTGGACCGTAAGATTTAAAGTAATTATTGCATGGCATACAAGGTCCAGAAAAGTAATTACGATTGCACTAAGCTAATGACACTGAAACTAAACAAAGTTATGTATGCAAATTCATGCAAAGTAAGTGCCCGAGTAGGTGTCCAACCCGAGACCACCTAGCATTTCGACATGGTATACACTATGTTGGCCATGTTAGCACCAACTCTGGGCGGGGATGTCAATCCAAATAGATATATTTATAACACTCGCGCTTACACAAAGTAATTAACGGTTCATGATAATGAGCATAGTGAGTTATCGGTACTTATGCTAATCCGTAATCATTTAAAAGATACTTGCATCCATAAGTAAAAACAAGCAATGTATCTCACCCCAAGATTTGTAAAATAGTGATAAACAAGTTAAAGCGGAATTATAAACTCACCTCAAAAAATCAATGTACTCGATAAAGTAATGTAGAGCGACAGAGCAACGAACTAGTAACTCTAACCGTGACCTAAATAAATAAGTCGTTTTAGGCAATATGCAACATGTACTATATGTATACGAGTCTGACAATGATATGCCACCCATATTTACTCATAATGTGGTTTTAATAAATTATACAAGTAAAAAATTCATAAAAACAAATACAAGACACTTTACACTTTTTAGACTTTACACAAGTTTTTACCCTAACTTTATTTGGGTGTATCTGACTCGTTTTGAATCCGTTTTTATCCGTTGAACTCTCTAAATGAAGATGAATGTATCTACTTTCAATATTTCAAGTCATTGATTAGTATAAACACAATTAAGGTATTGGTCTAGTCAAAATAAAGTTTGGACAACCTGTTAGGTTTCACATAATATGTTCCAACTTTAACGGGCCATAAGTCACTCATTTTCTAACGAAATCACATGTTTCAAAAGTCCTGATTAATCGTTTTTTAGTCTACATTCCAAATATGTAGGCCCCAAACCTAATATACCCATTTGTACAGCTAATTCACTTTATACATGGGATTCAAATTTGTGAAGTTTCAGAAAATATTACCCGACTTCTAAAGACCATAAATGCTTCGCTACTCATCCTTATGACTCGATTCGACCGGCTGTGTTTAAGTCAATATGTCCTCTATCAAAGTCTTAATAGGACTAGAAATCCAATCTATCTCTAAAGTGGTTGTTTTTATGATTTATATTCAATGCACATATTTTGGTCGGTTTTAGACACTCGAACGTGTAACACTTATTAAAAATATTAAATCAACTATGCAAGCTACAAAATTTGACGGAGAGCTTCCCAAGACATGTATTTAAACGTGTATGAAAGGATTTTGTCAAGAAAAATGTTTAGGTTAGGTTTTTAAGTTGAAGCACATGGCTGAGATTTTGGGACATAACTTATTTTTTTATAGCTCAACTTTATTTCACTTTTCTCAACACCACAAGTATATATAAGTGATAATATGATCATGGAATGATATGGAGATGTAATATGAGTATGAAATGAGTTATGAATGCTTACAAAAATTTGGAGAAAAGATGAACAAGATTTCCCAAGATAACCAAAGAAAACCCTAGTTTTTATTACACAAATCCTAGACTTCCTTAGCAAACCTTATAAAAACTTCACAATTGCTTGAATACTTCTTGAAATGGCTGAGATTGAGAGTGTTTAAATGTGTGTAAAATGAGGGGATAAGGGGTCTTATTTATAGGGGATAGTAAAAGTAATTAACTAGTTGTTAAAGATAACCATGGAGTAACTAACCTTGTTGGTTTTAGGGAATTTAAGGGGACACAAGGACACCATGGGGGAAGATATGGCTGCCAAAAAACGTGGCTTTAGGGTTCCCATGTGTGAGGATCTCAATGGTGTTTGACTTGGTGAAAGAATAATGGGTAGAGGCTTTATCTAGTGTGTATTTTATAGTTTGAAGAAACAAGTTATGACAAGAATTAATGGTTTATGTTGTATATATGGGAGAGGGGTTGATCAAGAGAAGGGAAGAGAACTAATTTATTTTGATAGTTTATATGTATTGAGGGTATTTGGTAAGTTGTGCATGCATGTATGCATTAAAATGCAAGTTTAAGTGACTTATGTAAAAGTTTCCGAAACGTATGCATATGAACTGTAAAATATGCTCATGATGATGACAACATACTATAAACGAGTAAGCTAAACTTAGTCTAAAGCTGGTGCACGTGCAACGACGTTTCTTGCTATGCACGGGATAACCTCCCGGTTTTAGGTTAAAGTGGATACGTAACCGTTCAAAATATATACAGTGCAAATTTATCATAAAATATTAACCTAGAAAATGCGAGTTGTCATACAAGGTATTCGTATACAGGGGCGGATGCACATGAGGTGTGTCGGGGGCGGTGCCCTCCACGATTCGCCAAATAAAATTGATATTTAGTGTAAATTTTTTTATTGACCGTTTAATTAAAGTGCACCCCACTATAAAATCAAATTTCTCTCACCTTGAAGCCAAACAATGTAAAAACCTCATATATTTGTCTTCATCTTTATGTGCACAACGACTTTTGTCAAGAATTTTTTTCCATGCCCTCTAACTTTTTGGTTTCGCCGCTGTTTGTATATGAGTTTTTGTTTGTAAAAAAGAGGTGTTAGTGTTCAAGTCAATGAAGATCGGTGACGTGGGTTTTCTAGTACGAAAATGGGTGTGAGTGCTTGATGGGGTTGTGGTTGTTTATATATATACATCTACATGAGAGTAATAATGAATTTGTTTGTATGTTGAATATATTTTTGCTTAGATGGTGGTGAAGACTGATGGAGATGATGGAAGATGACTAAAGTGGCGTGGATGGAAATTTAGAAAGAAGAAATAGTTGGTAAGTTAGAGGAAGAGTGTATAAAAAATTATGGTACAAAATGAACATGTTTTAGTGCAGTAGGTACAAGTTTTAATGCACAAGATACAATTAAAGTAACAAGTACAAGTACTAAATCATAAATTATAAGTGTTTGATGCTCATAAGAATAAGGGTATATTTATAATTTTATAATAAAACAAAAAAATATATAGAAAAAAAACCACCGACCCACTATTACTTTAATAATAAACAATAGTACATGTGTCGGAACAAAAGATGAAAAAAAAGTGATCACAATTAGAAAAAAGTTCAAGATTTTGCACCCTTTTAATACTTTTCTCATTAAAAAATTTAGAAAAACAAAAATCGTAAAAAATAAAATTTTGATTTTTTTTTTGAAAAAAAAATTCGCAAAAAAAAATTCATAATATTTTAAAAATTTTACCCTAAAGTTTAAGACGTTTGCAAAATCTACCATATAGTTTGAGACATAATTTTGATGATTTTTTGCCACTTAATCCAATGGTTAGGATTGATTCCCTTGGCTTTCTACCGTGATCACGTTTTCTCTAGAACTCATCCTTATATATGCATATAATTTTTAGCTAGAAAATATATTAAGGTTCATTTAAAAGATTAGAGATACACATAAATAAAGTTGATGCATATCTAATGTGGTTATAATTGTTTATCATCATTCTCATTTTAAATTTCTTCTCATTTGGTCCTAAGTGTGAAGATGTTGTGTTAAAAACTCTTTGTCATGTTGATTAATTCATACATTATATAATTATAATCACATTATGAATATTCATATTAACTAAGAGTGCAAATTGTAAGTTGAAATTTTAAAAAACTATAACATCTTCAACATAGTTTTACATCAATAATGAACGTTTTATGTGCTTTTCATAAGGGTGGCAATCAAGTCGTGTTCGGGTTGACCCGTTGAGGTTGGCGGGTTATTATAACCTCTACCCAAATACGACTCATTTATTAATCGTGTCAAGAAACTCAAACGTAACCCAAACCTGCATAACACATGTAACCTATTTCTGACCCGTTTAACCTGTTTAAGTAAATATGTTAAACGGTAAATAAGATTGATGGTTTGCCGAGTTAAGTAATATAAATGCAAAAATGGTGCAAGGATCCAAAAAATGATAAACATAAAATACAAATAATTATACGGCAATTTCAAAGATATATAAGTTATAATCGTAATTCACTCGTATCAAGTACATATCAAAATACATTTGTTCCAAATCTAACATAAAATTCAAGCTATATATTTTATTTTTTTGAGGCTTATATATATGCTTAAACGGGTTCACGTGTTAACCTGTTTAATAATTACTCAACCCAAACATGACCCATTTATTAAACGGGTTAGACGAGTTGACATGTTTTTGACCAAAACTTGTTTATCCTCAACTCAAACCTGTATAACTTCGTGTCGGGTTCATGTCATTTATCGTGTCGTGTCGAGAATTGTCACCCCTAGCTTTTCATATGTGTATGTACATTGTTATTATATTTTAAATATAAATAGCCTTTTAGATTTAATAGTTAAATTGTGTGAAATAAATTTGTTGTGAAATATTTTAGAAAGTTAGATAAAAATTAATTTATTAGATTATGCCTACATTAAATGTATCTATTATTTTTACATTTTTCACTTTGTCATGTCACATCATCAAAAGTTTTCCATCACATATGAGGTCATCAACCCAGTTGCATATAACAAACCTTTTATTAGATAGCATAAATATCAGTATTTGTCTATCGGAAGAGAACTATTTTAAATCTAAACGCATGAGATTGTTTCTATCTAGTTTATCTTGGTAGGCAAGTATTTAATTAAAATGCAGGTGACCTATTCGGTATATTTTGTGACCGCTTTCGAGCTTTTTTGAGATTTTTACAAAAGGAGGTTTAAACATGGACATGGGATTGAGATGTAAAATTTATGAGCTTTAAAACATCTCAATCCTTAAACATAACATTTCTTGTGAGAATAACAAAACATATAAACAGGGCCGGATACTAGCATGTTCAAAATGACCTTTTGCACAGGGCCCACAAGTTTATAGGGGCATCAAAATTTTATATTATGTATAGGCCCAAGTTTTATCCTAGTCAAACACAAGGTACTTTTGACATCTAACTCTATATAAACTAAAGCCCTAATATTTTATTCACATTGTAAAACGAGTTTAAAAGCTATCTTGAGTCGCTGTCCTTCGCCTGACATCATCTGATCAAAACTCAAAAGCAAATTGCTTTTCAACAGCAGGTATGGTTCATTGCCTCATTGGTTCTTCTTCTATTTTCAATTAATAGTTTATTTGTTTTATACAAATATACTTTTATGCTTTTGTTTTTTTGCTAGTTAATAGTTATATAAAAATTGTGCCTTAGAAACTCTAAGTGGATCCAAATCAAACATATATACTGATATACAAGAAAGCTAGATTGCAAAACGCATTCAATTCATGAGTCAAGAAACTTATAAATCTTAAATCTTTTATTCATTGGGCCACTTAAAAATCCCATCTTTAATAAATAGATAAAGTCCTCAGGGTTATAATATTAATTATTATATAACATATTAGTTATAATTAGTTTTAATTATTGTGATATATGGATTGAATGTAAGTTACTATGGAGATTTTGATGCACCAGGCCAAATTAAACAGTTCCAATTAGCTTATTAAGTGTGATGACTTTAGGTTTAAATTTTAAAGCACTAGTTAGTAACTTAGTTTTTTTGTCGCCTTTTGCTTAAATATCTTCAGAAAAACTATGCCTCCTAAGCCTTTAAGAAAGCAAAAATCTGGACATCAAAAGCGGCTTTTGAAGAAACAAAAAACTGAACAAGCTGATAAGGCAGAATTTGGAACTATGCACAAGTACGTCCAAATAGAGCCACAAGTTGTTGCTCATAATAAAAATATTGCTGAAGAAAATGATAATGTTGATGGAATAGACAATAATAATCTTAATGTTGATGGCGCTAATGATGAAAATGTTGATGTTGATGGAGTCGACGATACTAATGTCGACGATACGGGTGTTCATGTTGGGGATGTTATTGTTGATAGTGATGACAATGATGATATTAATCGTGAGAATATGGGTGTTGATGATGATTTATCTGGTGAGATTGATGTAGACAAGATGAATATCGATGATCGTAATCCTTATGTACGTAATGTTGATATTTATGATCCGCGGAATTGGGATGGACTTACTTCTGATATGATTAAAGATTTGGTAGCAGGAGGTCCTAAAAGAGATAGTTCTTTTATCAAGGGTCCTAAAGATAAATTTTCCCGGCGCTTTTCTGCAACTTTGTTTACTAGAGTTTTACCAAATAACGAGAAGTGTGATAGGGAATGGTTAGTGTACTCTAAAGAGCTCGACAAATTTTTTTGTTTTTGTTGTAAGATATTTAAAAAAGGAGTTGGTAAAGGTTTGTTAACTAATGAGGGTTTTTCGGATTGGGCACATCTTAGTACAAGACTTAAAGAGCATGAAGTTGGTTTAGAACATATAACAAATATGGCCACTTGGTTTGACATGCGTCGTAGATTGAGAAAGAATGAAACGATTGATAAAGTGGCACATGAACAATTTGAAAAGGAGAGAGATCATTGGATGAAAGTTTTATTAAGAATAATTTCAATTGTGAAGTTTCTTGCTAAACATAATTTAGCATTCCGTGGAACAAATGAGAAATTGCATGTTAATAGCAATGGAAACTTTTTGGGTCTGATTGAGATGTTGGAAGAGTTTGACCCATTTATTAAAGAGCATGTGCGTCGTATCACGAGCGATGAAATTCATGTTCATTATCTTGGCCATCGAATCCAAAATGAGTTGATACAATTGCTTGCTCTTGGAATTCGATCACAAATCATCCAGAAAATAAAGCAAGCAAAATATTTCTCTGTGATACTTGATTGTACACCTGATACAAGTCATCAAGAACAAATGTCTTTGATACTAAGGTATGTAAATGTATCATCCACATGTGTTAGTGTTGAGGAATCATTTTTAGGATTTTTGAATGTAAATGATACTACTGGGCAAGGTCTTTTTGATGTTACACAAGATGAACTAAAGTCACTAGATCTTGATATTGATAATGTACGTGGTCAGGGCTATGACAATGGATAGTACAAAAGAAATTTATAGATATAAATCCTAGAGCGATCTATACTTCATGTGGTTTCCATAGCCTTAATCTAACATTGTGTGATATTGCTAGCTCTTGTGTCAAAGCTATGGATTTTTTTGGAGTTATACAACGTATTTACACTATTTTTGCCAATTCTTCCAAGAGGTGGTTAGTTTTGAAAGAGAATGTTAAAGGATTGACTCTTAAGTCATTATCTACAACCCGTTGGGAAAGTCGTGTTGAGAGTGTGAAAGCTATTAGATATCAACTTTTAGAAATTAAAGAAGCTTTACTTCAAGTTGCTGAAACTGATAATGATTCTAAAATCAAAAGTGAGTCATCATCTTTAGCAACAAATGAGCTTGGTGATTTTGAGTTTTTAGTAGCGACAGTCATTTGGTTTGACATATTATTCGCCGTCAATTCAGTGAGCAAGAAGTTACAATCTGATGATATGCTTATAGATGTTGCAATTAAAGAAGTTGGAGGGTTGATTTCATTCTTTGAGGAGTTTAGAGACACAGGTTTTGATAAAGCGATTAATATTGCTAAGGATATAGCAATTGAAATGGATATTGGTCTGATATTTCGTCAAAAGCGTGTAATTCGTAGAAAAAGACAATTTGATGAGGACTCGATTAATCAAGATACTTCATAGTCTGTCGAAGAGTCATTTAAGGTCCAATATTTCCTATACATTGTTGATCAAGCACTTGTTTCTCTAAGAACACGATTCGAACAATACAAAGAGTATGAAAAAGTTTTTGGTTTCTTATTCACTTCTCGTAAGTTGAATTCCTTTGATGACAACACTCTTAAGTCGCATTGTAGTCATCTTGAAGCTGCACTTAGGAATGGTGAACGGTCTGATGTTGATGCAAAGGAGCTTTATGTGGAGTTGAGATCGCTTAACAATTATTTGCCTGACAAAAATTTGGGACCTTCTGAAATTCTCAACTTTTTAAAAGAAAACGACTTTTTCCCTAATGCAATGATTGCTTATAGAGTATTGCTCACTATTCCAGTAACTGTGGCATCGGCAGAAAGAAGTTTCTCAAAGTTAAAATTGTTAAAGTCTTACTTGAGGTCTACAATGTCACAAGAGAGACTAAATGGGTTGGCATTAATAGCAATTGAGAACGACCTACTCGACAGCGTTGATTATGAAGATCTTATCAAAAACTTTGCTTCCAAGAATGCGAGGAGGATTGCTTTATTCACAAAATAAGTTACACCCTATGTAACTATTTGTGAAAGTAGTTTGCTGTTATTTTTTTAATATTGTTACGACTTACCAATTTTAGTAAACTTTTTTACTAGGATTTAATCTATTCGTATTTAAAGGGCCTCGTTTGCTTAGCCGAACAGGGCACTCAAAATCCACGGGACGGCCCTGCATGCTTGGTGCCATAGTCTATGAACCCGGGCCAGAAACGGACATGGATTATGACATAATTGTTGAAGAGCGGTCAGGGCATCCTCAACGTGTTAATAAACTCCATTCCTCCTATATGTCACTCCAATTTCCCTTATTATTTCCGTATGGAGAAGATGGCTACTCGAAAGACTTAAAATTAATTGATGCTACCAGAACTTCCGATTCAGATAAGCGGTTAACTATGAAGGCTTATTACACATATATCATTCACGACCACGCTAACCGTTACAACTATTTGTCCAGAACAGGGAGGTTATTTCAGCAATATGTTGTAACCGCCTTTTGTGCAATCGAACAAAATAGGATAGATTATGTTCGTGAGCACCAAAACGATATGAGGAACGAGTATCTTTCTGGGATTTACGATGCCATCAATAGAGGCGATAATGATGGGTCTGATTGTGGTGCAAGGTTAATATTACCTCAATCATTTTTTGGCGGGCCACGATATATGTATAGTCATTATCTTGATGCTTTGGCCATTTGTCGTGTGCATGGGAACCCTTCATTTTTCATCACATTTACATGTAATGTAAAATGGCCAGAGATTACCGAGTATATGGCACAATTCCCGCTGTTAACTACTCCCTCCCTAAATAAGTGTTCACTATTGACTTTCGAAGTCAATTTTCTTCAACTTTGACCTTAAATTATCTTGTTTGTGTTATATAATACTTGATGAAAATCATACCAATGAAAATACATTTAAAATTCAATCCATTCATATATTTTACATCAAGTATAATATAACACAGTCAAAATAATTTAAAGTCAAAGTTGAAGAAGAATGACTTTGAAAGTCAATAGTGGACATTTATTTAGGGACGGAGGGAGTACAACAGACCGAGCTGATATAGTAGACAGGTTTTTCGAGATGAAGATCCAATTATTTGTTAAACATCTATGAGACGTTCAGCTGTTTGGCAAAGTTGTTGCAGGTATTGTTGCTTATTATTTTTAACTTTACAATATAAAAAGCTATTTATTTTCATTTAGTTGGTATTGGTACTTATTTCTTTTTTGTTTTTTCTTTTGTAGTGCTATACACCGTTGAATTTCAAAAACGGGGTTTCCCCTATTGTCACACCCTGGTATGGGTGCATCAGGACGGACCCTGAATGTCATAGGATCGTCTCCGAGTTAATGATCCATGGTCCGTGTGGTCTAGCCTGCCCGTCTGCCTCATGTATGCAAAACAGTCCCAAAAGTAGAAAGCATTTCCCGAAGGAATACTGTAATCGTACCTACACTGATAGAGACGGGTTTGTACACTACCGACGAAGGGACACAGGTGTCACTATATTGAAACAAAATGTAGAGTTAAATAACCATTTTGTAGTCCCATACAACATGAACTTATTGAATACATTCTACGCTCATATAAATGTTGAATATTGTGGCTGGACGATGCTGATTAAATATTTGTTCAAATATATTTCAAAGGGCACGTACCGTATTGTCACCCGCATATCCAAAGACAGCTACATACACAAGTAGGTCACAAATAGTGGTAGATGAAATCAAGAACTACCTGGATTCGAGATACATACGCCCACATGAAGCGTGTTGGAGGATGTTAGAATTTGATATACATTACAGGGAGCCTGCTGTCCAGATTCTGTCTATTCACTTGCAAAACATGCAGTGTGTAATATTTAGAGATAAAGATAGACTTGACTCGGTTGTCGTCAACGCCCATAGTAAAAAAAGAACCTTAACGGAATGGTTGTACTACAATGAATGGAACACAGATGGGAGACATCTTACGTACCTTGATTTCCCTTCCGAATTCATTTGGAATCCGAGTGGAAAATATTGGAGGCGTCGTCGTCAAAGGCATAAGTCATCGATTGGCAGGCTAACATATGTACACCCCGCGTCTGACGTTCTCTTTTATCAACGAATGTTGCTGTGTCATCAAAAAGGGTGTAGGAGTTTTCTAGAGATACAAAAAGTAAACGATGTCGTTTACCCAACATGTCGAGTAGCAGGTCAAGCGCTAGGTCTCTTGGAAGATGATAAGGAGTGGGAGAATAATATACGAGAAGCAGTGTGCATGGCTACTCCCGCTGAACTGCGAACATTGTTCGCCCATATGCTTACCTTTTGCCAAGTGACAAACCCCTCTACACTATGGCAACGTGTGTGGAGAACTATGTCAGAAGACATAACATACACGTCTTCTATATCTCTTGGCATTCCAAATTTACATATCGACGATTCACAACTTGAAGATTATGTACTATAAGAATTGGAAGGCTGCCTTAATCATTGTTGACAGATTTCGGTCTTCCTTTGCCACCTGAAGACTTAATGTCTGTACTCAGAAATAGACTTTTGATGGAAGAAAAGAATTACAATCGCGTGTTGCTGGCCAAAGAAAAAGAAAGGTTAATGGAAAAGTTAAACGAAAAGAAAAGGTGCATATTCAATGTAATAACGACTGCTTGCAACAATAATCAGCAAGAATTAGTTTTCGTATACGCGCATGGCGGTACGAGCAAGACATTCCTATAGAAAGCAGTTACATACACGTTGCGTGCCGAAGGAAAGATTGTATTAGTTGTTGCATCATCTGGGGTTGCGTCATTATTGTTGCCATCGGGACTTACAACACATTCGCGTTTTAAGCTACCTCTCGAGCTAAATGACTCTTTTGTTTGTTCCATTAAAAAAACACACAGCTTGCAAAACTAATAAAAGAGACAAGCTTGATCATATGGGATGATGAACCTCCTATGAACGATCGTCGGTTCTTTGAGACTCTTGATAGAACCCTACGAGATATACTTGACAAACCAAACGCTCTGTTCGGTGGTAAATCTGTCATGCTAGGAGGAGACTTTAGGCATACTTTACCTGTGAAAAAGAATGCATCTCGGACCGGAATAATAGCTTCATCTATTGCTGAATCTTATTTATGGCGACACTTTAGTTTACATCATCTTACAAAAAACATGCGGTTACATGACAGGAACATGAATGAGACAGAGCGACAAAAAGTGACCACATTTGCAAAATGGTTATTAGATATCGGCGACGATCATCTTGGCACATCTGATGAAGTAGATCCGGAAAATGCATCATGGGTTGATATCCCGGACGACTACCGAATTCCTGACGATGAAAACGGAACCCTCAATCTCATCAGATTCATTTATGACGACAATACACTCCAAATACCCACTCCTCAGCAATTACAGGAAAAGGTTATTGTTTGCTCGAAGAATGAAGTCGTCGACATTGTAAATACAAAAGTCATGTCAATGATTCCTGGAAGACCACATGTATACGGAAGCTATGATGAAGCCTTACCACATGGGCACGACGGAGGCGAAGTATTGTTGCTATACCCGAGAGAATATTTTAATACTTTATCATTTGTAGGGTTACTGCCACACAACTTAGAGCTGAAAATTGGTACTCCCATAATACTCCTACGGAACATAAATATTGTGGGGGTTTTTTGTAACGGCACACGTCTGATCGTGAAACAACTATTAGCAAAGGTGATCAAAGCCCAAATCATCATTGGTACGCGGATTGGTCAGAAAGTGTATCTTCTGCGAATTCCACTCACGATGAAACCTTTTATCTTTAAACGAAAGCAATTTCCAATAAAAATATGCTATGCAATGACGATAAATAAATCCCAAGGGCAATCCCTAAAGAAGATAGGAGTGTATCTACCATAGCCTGTTTTCGGTCATAGACAGCTATATGCTGCTTTATCAAGGCAACAACTCCTAATGGATTAATTTTTTTACTTAATACACGATCCACTCAACTGTCAACACATACAAAATACAAAGATTTCTTATTTTATTCTGTCTTACAAAAGATTTTCCTCTTCTTTAGTCGTATAAATACAGCTGATACCCTTACTATAATATTTATTGCCTCTATCCCTATATGTATTTGTATGTGTCATATATAACTGTACGAGTCATGCAGACCCGTGCGTTACACACGGCTTGTGTCAATTTTTTTTTTTGCATGGTGTGCATATAATGGTCGCTTGCATCGTGATTTTGTCGAATGTTGATTCCTTTGTTGGATGGGTTATTACCCATACAATTGTAGTGGGGTATTTGAGTTTGACGTTAACGTTTGATCCCTGTACAAAGCTGTCTTTAGATTTGCGATATCTAAGATGGGCACGTCAATTTAATAGCTGTGATTTTGTTAACTGTAACTGGGGGCGTAACGTATTTCGTGACGGTCTATGATATGTTCCATTTTGAGAATGTTCAGTGCAAATGTGTCTTAGTAACGGTCGTTTGCGGAAAACTCACAAAATAAGTTACCAACTACTCATTATTAATTGCATCCATTTCATTTTCTACAAATTAGTGCTACACAAATTTTATTATGGTAAACTGATTGCTAGAAATCTTTTCAAAGAAGCAACTATGTATCTTTGGTTAGAGCATCCATAGTGCTTCGGTCGAGCACTCGGTATAGCCTTCTTGACGACACATACACTCAAAGAAAGAGAGGAGTCGGCCTTATTTTCAATCGAGTCGTGGTGTATGTTTGTGTGTGTGAATATTTTATTAATTGATTTTTGTAGGACATATTTTAAGTGATGTCTCTATTATTCCATTACACTAATTCGATCATAAAGTTTTTGTAAAGACAAAAAGCTGATGTAGCAATGTTGGTCTCGATCATGAAGTAGGCCGCGTTACGCGTAGTCTACTTTGTTAAGAGAATTTTTTTTTTCTTTTCTTTGAATGATAGAAAATGAGCAAGCAAAAAACAAAATTGAGATGATTTCGCTGCTCAAGTTTTACGAAGGATCAGTATCAACTATCAAGTTACTCTCTCCGTCTCAAAATTATTGTTCCCTATTGATTTTTCAAGTCATTTTCTTCCAACTTTGACCTTAAATATTTTTGTATGTGTTATATAATAGTTGATGATAATTATAACAATGAAAATACATTTAAAACCAATCAATTCATATATTTTTCATTAGGTATTATAACACAAACAAAAATATTTACGGTCAAAGTTGGAAGAAAAAAACTTAAAAAGTCAATAGAGGACAATAATTTTGGAACGGAAGGAGTAGCTAATAAAGTAAAACCAAATCAATATTTTGTGAAAGGGTTGTATCTAATTGTTCATTGCGAAAGGGTTGTATCTAATTGTTGATTGCATATGAGATTTGTGAATTCCCATCATTTTCGTGCGAACCTTAATCATAGTTCTAACGGTTACGGTTAGCAAGAACGTCAATTGTATACACTGTAAGTGGTTCCATTTAAGGTGGTAACTAAACGAAACTAAGTGTTTCTACCAAGCAGGTGCACTTACAAACTCCTAAATAAAAAAACATTTACATATTTAGATGCATAAATAATATCATCTTAACCACTCAAATGTAACCGAAACAAATGGAAACTTGCTGTTATAAATTTTATACAAACAAACCAAAGCCAGAAATATATAGTTGAAAGTCGACTAATTAAAATTACATATAATAGCCATATCACCGTAGAATTCTCATAATAATAACTTGTCATCAGAAAGCCTCCAAAAACACTCCGTATCAGAAACCGTCAGCATAAACCCTCCATCAGAAACCTTTCTCAGAAACCCCTCGTCAGCAAACCCTCATAAGCAACTCATTAAAATCCCTTTATAAGAAACACGTCATCATAAACACCTCATCAGGAACTTTTCATTAAGAATGCATTATAAGAAATATCGCATCAGAAACGCAATTGGTTGCTTACTCATCAGTTACTATTCATCATAAACGCTTCATTAGAAATGCCTAAACGGAAACTCTTGGCAGCAACGCAAAATCAACAGCCCCTCGTCAGCAACACCTCATCAGAAACTCCTCATTAGAAACTATTCATCAACAACTAATAAGCAACAACTCGTCATAAGAAACCTATTATCAAAACTCTTAATCAGAAACACCTTATCAGAAAGTTTTCATCATTAACTACTGATCAGAAATGCTTTATCACAAACTTTTCATCATTCTATACCACTTCTTTTAAGCTTCATGGCCATATTTTATAAGCTTGCCATTTATTTTATTTGTTCAAGAAAGGCAGTGCTATCACCCTGCTTTGGCCAGGTGTGCAGCAATGTAAGTCCTTACCTGGTGTAACATTTCTTTCATGCCCATAATAAAGGTTACACAGCTTTAGGATCCTGAACCATGCCAATGAAAGAAAAAAGAAAGTCATCAGTAGTTCAGAACATCTCGATCCTTACCCACATACGATTCCCCATGTTTACGCAAACATTCTTACCTATAAACGTGTATTTTTATACCCACTAATCATCAAAAGACCATCGTTTCAACAGGTCCCCACGTCGAGACTGTTTAGATTTCAACATGTTGTGATTAAATTGAACCCACTTATAGTTCATTAAATATAAACCAAGGATATATCAAAAACTATGTGCTAATGTTTAGTACGACATTCGGATGTGTTATTTTGTGTGACAGAAGAGTGTTTACCTGAGCCGATGGTCCACGACATATGATTAAGGCCTAGGAAAGAAGGTATAGGAATCTGTTTCAATCCAAGTGGTATACAGGGGCTGTTTAAACAGGGTCTGCAGAATAAGGGACTGTTTGGAAGAGCCTTGTTGAGAGCCGGTTTGGACAGTAAAAAAGTGCAGCTCACCGTTATAAAAAAAATGCTTTAAAGGGTGTTTGGACATGACCATTTTCAGGCAAAGGGATATCAAATATTGATTTCTTTGACACAAAAATAAACTTCTTATAGTCATGTTTTGTTTAGCCACTGAACTTTAGCAAGTACATCTAAATTCAATCATTTTTATTACATATCACCTGCACAAAGAGTAAGAAAGACTTGTAGGTTTTCAATGTTATTCATCAAGCAAACTCAAATAGGTATTTAACTTGGATTTCTATATCAATATTAGTCTAGACTATTTTGCAATGGTAGTTAAATTAAAAAAATCTTCTCACTCGCTGATATCAACAACCCAACCAATCAATCACACAAATAAACTTAGGTTCCAACCAATCAAAACATAAATACTAAAACCTAAAAAAACATAATGAGACGAATTTTACAAAAGGGAACCAACAAAGATGTTGATATTCATCATTTGAACATGTTCAGTAGCGGCCCTGTTTGTGGACTTGAGGTAAACAATTATACTATTGATTATAAATTTAATTAATAAATCATATTTATTCGTTTTGTGCAGCGAGGAAAGAATTCATTGTTAAACTCAATTATAGATTTGAATTATATGCTGGATTTAATTGGTTCGGCTAGAGATTACTTTACATAATGATGCTATATTGGGAGTGAACCATTTTGCTACACATCAAAACATGACCATTGATAGTTCTTTAATTACAAATCTTTACTCTAAACGAGCTTAATGACCAACAAAGACAAAAATGCCCAATATTTTTTGTTTTGTATTGTATTATGCAGGAAAGTGATTCAATCCAAAAAAGACTGAAAACAAGCCAAAATGACAAAACTGAGATGGAATAGAAATAAAGATTTTTTTATGGTGCAAAAAAAAACGGCCCAAGATGCAAAGTCAGGTCAATAAGAGAATCAGAGACAAACGTGAGGCGCGGAAGGGAGCGGGAAGCCGGGGGTGAAGAGATAAGACGGGAATACTATTGGATGCACATCTAAACCAATTGGATGGGCGGGAAAGGCCCCAAAATCGTATAATTATGAAGTTATTATGAGAAGACAAAATGGTTTCAAACACTTTTAACGCATTTGTGTGCAATTGACATACGTTTTTGTTAAGATTTGGAAAGACCAAATAAGCCATAGTAAAGCACAAATATACCACAACACACACTTCAAACCTTTATTGGTCCATGACAAAAAGCCAATAAGCAAACCTTATTGGGACTTTTTAAAAAGCACCGCCACACCCCAAACACAACCACAACATCCCAAAAATAATAAAAAATAATGAAAAAAAATGTAAAAAAATTTATACAACCATTGTAATAAATTAAACAAGCACAAAAAAAGAAAAGGGAAAAATGCCAAGTTAGAAGATGTATAACCCACGAAAAATACGAAAAATAACAACAACGGTCTGTCTTTTGCAATATTCCATTTTTTTATTTTATCTTTAAAGTATAATAACATAGATGGTGTACCATTATGTATACATATTAAAGCAACCGTATTTTAGACCCGTTTTTGCCACAAAATTTCCACAAAAAACATCTTTTTTCTTTATACATTTTTAAAAAAACACAGGTAGTTTACGGGGGGTATAGGGGGCACAAACCATGACCCATTAATATCTCTACAAAAACTATATATACAACACAAAAAAATTGCTATTTTAATTAAATCTTAATTCAATATAAATTTTACTTTTAAAAGAAAATGAAAAGATTGGGGGGGAGGGAAGAAATGGAGGGGAAAGGAAG
>BQNB010000103.1:67500-215573 GCA_026074375.1 Tanacetum coccineum
ATTTTTTCAGGCTATATAAAAGATTTTTTAAGGCATCTGTTTAGTTTTTTAGGGCATCTGTTTGATTTTTTTGGGTTTTTACAGAGTGTAAATCGAGGCCATATTTGCCTGAAAAAACGATTTTTAGCCTGAAAAAATTAGGGCATCTTTTTAGTTTTTTTAAGGCATTTGTTTGGTTTTTTGGATTTTCTGGGTTTTCCACCAAAATTAGGTTTTCTCATGATCCCATCCCTATATATATATATAGCTAAAGGTAAATCTGTTGACGACATCGATCAGATATATGTAGTTGCCGTGTATTGTTTATTATACATTTGATACAAAGTATAATATATTTAATATCTATAGACCATAGCTAGGGTGAGGGTGCAGGAAGGTTGGGAAGAATCAAGATGGATCAGTCACCAACGACAGATTGACCCATGTCATTAGAGGTGCAGTGTACGAGGTCTTGGAGGGTTTTAGGGTGTTGGATACAGAGGGTTTGAATTGAACCAGTCTCGTTCAGTTATATTATGAAAAGAATTGATTTACGCACTTAAAAAATTAATTGAGACACTCTCATTTGTGCATTACATAGTTATATCAGAGTTCTCACAGTGCTTTATCTGCTTGTACAATGAGTGTTCCAATCAAAATTAAGAGTGTACAAATCACCTCCCATTATGAAACGGGACATGTTATTCATACTCTCTCACAAGTTATTAGAGCATTTCCAATGCAAGCTTTTCAAAATCAAAAATGCTAAAACCATAAAAGATTTACAAAAGATTATCCATAAAATGATGTGTCATTTAACTAATGGATGCATATAAATGAGAGAATTATAAAGTGAATTTGAACATGCCACTCAACATAAGACACATCATTTTGTAAAAACTTTTATGAAAAGTAATTTGTGATTCTAGCATTTTCCTTTCAAAATACTTTTTACTATTTAAAAAAGTTTTTAAGTAGTTTTCTGCATTGCAATAAAGACTTGGTGAAAAGTTTTTTGCTAAAGACTTGGTAGATAAAAACGTTTGAAGCATAAGACTTTCTTGTGGGAATCCACAATTCTCCACACCCTGGAGGGTGCAATGAATCATTATTTGAGAATGCAATTCATTGTGGGATTGCCACATATTCACACAGTATAAATATTATTCCTCTCTTTACAAACCATGGTTAGACAATTAATGCGGGCCAAATTTCCCACTTTACTTCAATTTAATTAAAATGAAAAATACATATGACACACTTTTCTTTTGTAGTTTAGTGTATATGTAGGATTGTATGCTATTTTTTCACTTTTAATAAGATATTATTGGTTTATCAATTTATAAGTGATTGAAAATAAAATGATGATGTGGAAACCTTTTGAATCGTGTAAAGTTTAATGCATTGCGGGTGTTCTATTTAGATAATAAAATAATGATGTGGCGAACTTAATATTATTATACTATGCATTGGAGATACTCTGAGTATTAATTGTCCTATAAAGCTTTTAGATAACTTTTTTGCATTTGAGCACTTTTGCAAACATAGATATTTGAATGATAAAACAAATCATAAATATGCTAAAACAAATATGGTAAAACAAATCATAGATAAAGTAATTCGTAGTGGTAGAATTAGTGGACTTTATTTGGCCCATGCATATTACCGTCAACTCATATAAGTATATGTTTTACAGGTTATATTAGTAATACAAGTAATGTGAGATATAAACAGCTTTATAAAAATCTTAAACGTTTCTTAAAAAAGCGTTTCAAATTTGAGTCTGTTTTAAAAATAAAAGCTTCTAGCAAAGGGATCCAAACAAAGCTATTTTCAAATTTCGAGTTTTAACCAAAATACAAAAAGCTTGTATGACAAACAGGCCCTATATCTAAACTGTATCTAAAAATTGAGACTTCACCCCCTTGCACTGATGCAATGCGGGTTTCTTATTTCACACATGACATGAATGCATAAAGCATGTTATCGACTATAATATGCGATATAAGATCGACTTATTGTTTGAACAAAGGAATTTCTCTGCAAGATGTGAGTACTCATGTGTGGCCTATGCCCTGTTACAAACATAGAATCCGAAACCCGAACAGCCGAAAGGCCACATAACTGAATTATATGTGCCTGATTTACTAGGCTCCATATGATAGATCTCTAATCCAACCCACACGAGCATTAATTTAAATGGGAGTTCCTCTAGTGCACTTTAAGCACAAACTGACTAATGGTGTGTAACTTGAGCACCCGGGACTTGACTAACGGTGCATTACTTAGTCGCATGTGATTTGGATAATGGTGCATTACGCGGGCACCCGTAACGTGACTATAAGCTATTTATATCATATTGAGCTATAAAACCTCCTATACGACGTATAAATAGGTTTTTAAAATATGTTGTATAGGGCTCTAAATGTCCAAAACCTACATTTAACTAGAACTAAATTGTGGTATTTGTGCAACACTTGAGGCTAGACATATACTTTTGTTATGACATGATTAACATTTATAATTCAACTAACATCTCTTCATACTCGTACATTGCTATAACCTTTCCGCTAAGCATGAATCATAACTAAACTACAATACATGTTACGAATCTGCTACTCACCTCGATTGGTTTAGGTGTTCCTTTTGCTTTCACTTGTCTTCTAAAATCACTTTTTTTACTATTAAGAAAAAAGCTACTAGTAAGGCATTAAAAGCAAAGAGTATAGGTACAATTTAGAAATAAACAAAACTACACTATCTAGATTCCTCCAGGGCCTTAACTGCGAGGACTGCTAAAGGTCATAGAATCGAGACAAAAGAAAGATCCCCACCCACAGATAGATGCCGAGCCACCAGTTTTCATTCTTGAGTGTTTTTTATGCAAACCCAAACAAGCCCTAGGCAAAAGATAAAGAAAATTACAAAATAATGTAAGTAAGGTTTTTCTCCAAATAGATAAAGTTACTACAAGAAGAACACCAATCAAAAGAAAGTTGAACCAAGTCATAAAAAAGAATCCTCCTGTGCGGATTAGTATCACCAAAAATCACTTAAGCACGTGAATAACATTCTAACATCTTTAAAATTCATTATCTCATCTATGTCATAAAACATTATTTATTTCGACTAACTTGTTCTCTTTTAAAGACTTATGCCATAACACACTCATCCTTTAATTAAAAAATATGGTAACAATGTCTAGGATCATTAAAAGTTCAACATAGACCCAAAATTTAGCATAGACCCAATGAACCAATCATAGTCACTCATTTTTTAATCAAAATAATAAAAACTCACTTTTCACCTCTTTTTTAAAAATTAAATATCTCACAAACCGTTAAAAGTTACGCAAAACAAAACATACCATCGCGACGAGAATTAAATCATCTTTCCATAGAGGGACACTTCTATATACTTTCGACGAAATTTTTTTCACATTTTTTTAGATACGTCTGAAAAAAATCACATGTGATTTGTATCACATATGATTTTATGAAATCAGATGTGATTTTATGAAATCACATGTGATTTTATGAAATCACATGTGATTTGTATCATAAATCACGTGATTTTTTTAGACGTGACTGAAAAAAAATCGAATAAAAGTTCTTAGAAAGTATATCGAAGTGGATGTCTACTGAAAGATAAAAAAAATACTCGTCGCGATGGTGTATTTTTTGTCATTTGACGATTTACCGTTTGCAAGATATTTTATTTTTAAAAAAGAGATGGAATGTGAGATTTATTATTTTGATGAAAAAATGAGTGGCTATGATTGGTTCATTGGGTCTATGCTAAATTTTGGGTCTAGGTTGATCTCAACTCCATGTATATAACATCATAACTCTTGGTAGAATAATCATTTATAATCATTAAACAAAAAGAAACATTAGCACCTTATCACCATTCAACACATAACCAAACTCACCCCAAACACATAACAACTTACTTTAAATAAACATACCTCACACACAAGCACACAAAAAAATGAAAACAATTTGGTGGTAATAGGAATGGCGCGTGATTGGTTGTCAAGGGCGGATGTATATGGAGGGTGTGGGGGCGGTGCTCTCCACAATTCGTCAAAGAAAATCGGTGTTTAGTGTAACTTTTTTTGATGACCTTTTCTATCAAATTTCCCTTTCACTTTAAAGCAAAACAAAGTAAAAAACCTTACATTTCTATCTTCTTTTTTGTGTGTACAACCACCTTTTTCAAGAATTTTTTTTTCCTCCGTCCCTTAACTACCTGGTTCCGCCACTGTTGGTGGTGATGGTCCTTCACACTCCATAACACATAGCCTTATGTACAACATACGATAAAATATATGCCTATCAAAAGTGTATCTATTAAAACGATAATAACAAAAAATTTGACTATCTAAAGCGCATATATTAAAACTATAATAACATTCTTGAAAATAAAACCCACCATAATTAACCCTTTTGGCATATTGTTTCCCAACCAACACCTTTGCTCACATTTTAAAGTTAGATGGACTTGTGGCAGGTCCTTTTGTTTGAACGACGACATATTATTAAAAACTAGCAAAAGCTAGACATGAAATTATATAGAAGCAATACTAGATAAAGGATTTTGCATCTAACATATCCAACTACATTTAAGTGTAGGATTTCTAGAAGAAATCCAAAGAAACGATTGAGAAACAATGAAATCCCAAATAACTGCCTTCTTAGGACGAGAGGGGCTGAGAAGATCAAGAGATTTCGGAAATTCCAAATAGATGACATGAGAGTTCCCCCAACCCCTTCTAGGATCGACCTAGCCTTATTCGAAACATGGTCGACTTTACCCCGTTATCAATAAAAACAAAAATAGTACTCATATAAATTACGTAGTATCATGTTTTCATATAGGTGGACAAGAATTAATCAAGTCAAGTGAAATTTTACTGAAACAAAACTTGTGTTTTTTACAAGACGATTAGTATACCGGTTATTGAAGGGGTTGAGCGACCTAACTAGATATTTTGGTGCAATATATAGAATTGGTGTTACATAATCGATTGAATGATCAGTATATGTTCAGATATAGGAGATAAATAAATTCTTATTCCAAATGGTTAAATCTAAGTTGTTTTATAATATGCGGTGGTGCAAATTATGGTTTAGATTTTTTTTGGAGGATTAGAAAACATGTTTGCTTTAACCCGAAAGCCTTCAAGGAAAATCTCTCGCTCATTGGAGATATGTGTATTTTTTTCACATTTATGGGTCGTTAGTAGGCATAGAAACTTTAAACCAAAGTGGCTAGATTATATTTTCCTGATCCGAAATATTACGGTAACATGATGAAATTTGTTCTCTAATTTTTGCTATGCTAGTTTGTTTTTTTTATTGTTACTCAAATGTATGACAGTATCATTTAGGGATCTCTTGAGTCTTCATCTATAAAGTATTGTACTACCTCCGTCCCATATTAAGTGTCCACTTGACTTTTTCAAAGTCTTTTTTCTTCAACTTTGACCTTAATGATTTCTTCTTACGTTATATGATACTTGATGCAAGATATATGACTGGAATAGACGTTTTGAATATTTGTTTGTTGGTAGAATTTTCGTTTATCAAATTTTCTATTAACTCAAACAAAATAATATTTTATGGTTCAAAGTTGATCAAAAAAAGACTTATAAAGATTTCCATTGTGGAAAAAATCATTAATATGGGGGACGGATGTGAGTAAAAATATTGTTATTTAGAGTGAGAGTCGAGTATATATATAGATGTATGCGCTCTTGTTGTGTTAGCATTTTCCCTATTCTTTTTATAAAATTAAAAAGTTGTATGATCCTCACTTGTGTAGATCCCTTCCGTATGGCTCTTGACCTATTTTGGTCCATCTTTATATAGCTCAGTTTTATCGTACTCTCGCTTATCAAATCATGAAGAACAGAAAATTATTAGGATAGTTCTAATAGTGTTATCTCGCATGGTTTTCAGATCTAGGCTCGAATACAATGGATTAAATTGCGATCAAATAAATTACTTTATTGAAAAAAAATTACTTTTGTACCAGACGACTTTGTAAATCCCGGTACAGAAGTGGTTAAGAAAGCTTTATTAATTCAGGCTGTCCAAGATCGCGATCCCCACTTTCCTCTTATGGGATCGTCTTGTGTCTTGCAAGATCGAGATCGTAAATCGGATCTGAAGATGTGAGATCCTACCAATTTATCATGTCTGTAAGCAACGGACATACACGGTGTGAAACTATTTTTATTTTCTACTAATCATCAAATATAAAATTTATAGAATTATCTTCATTGAGAAGGTCAAAGTTCAATTTTTTTGCAGGGTTTAAAAACGTTAAAAGCGTCATTAAGATCCAAGTCCGACATTAACAAACTATCTTAAGAACCAGCTAAAGAATCCAAACCAGAACAATTGATATTAGATTTTAGAAAAGTTATTAATGTTTTAATTTTAATTTAATGTCATTGAATATGAATGAGATTTTGTTTTTGCAGCTGCAACTTCTCATGGTCCACCACACACAACCAGGTAAAACGCATCAAAATGAATCCAATCTTAGCATGGTTTATCAAAAAGATGAGCCAACCATAGATGATTCGTGTCCCCTGGATGCATATACAATATGGTTAAGTTACAACATAAGGTATGTCAGTACCTAAACTATCACATATATATGTAGTAATGAGAAATATAAGGGGGGTGTTTGTTTAAATTTATTTGTGTGGCTTATGGGCTTACTGAACGTTTGAAAAGCCTAAAAGCTCAATACTTTGAGCTTATTGCTTATTAAATCTCATAAGCTCAATTTGATAAGCTTATAAACCCAAAAACTATAGTTTATTAGCTTTTGAAAAGTTCAATAAGCCCATAAGCGACACAATTAAGCTTAAACGCACACCCCCTAAGTTAAGTGAACACCAAAAATTTGTAACATTTTTGTTTTCAAAGTATACCATTTTCCGTATTTCGTGGTTACATGTTAATTTTCTATGTTAAATATTAATTGAATGCACTTCAGTAATAGAAAAGAAAGCAAGATTTAAGGGTTCCAACATAGTGTGATGTGATAGTGTATAGCTTATAAAGAACATCATTCATTCCACCAGTTTATTCATTCAACGATAACTAATGTCTTCCAAAGTGTATTCCATGATCACCACTACAAGAAAAAGTAGAACAGGGGACGAAGTTTTCCCGGGCGACATTTGTCGCCCGGGAAAACCCACTAAACGACAAAAGTCTGTCCGACGTGGCACAAATTCTGATAGACTTTTTAGTCAAAGTTCGAAGAAGTTTTCCCGGGCGACATGTCGCCCGGGATACATTGGTATAAAATTTGACCAAAACATCAACGAAAATCTTGGCGGCAATTTTTCCCGCTCATCTTTCCCGGGCGACATGTCGCCCGGGAAAGTTTTTATTAAAAAAATTATTTCACGTGAATGTTTAAGGGTTGTGATTAGTGTTAATTAACGTGTTATAAAGTTTCCCGGGCGACATGTCGCCCGGGAAAGTTTTTAATAATAAATTACACAGTTTTTAATATATATAAAACTGTATTTTTTTCTAATAAAATCTTTCCCGGGCGACATGTCGCCCGGGAAACATTTTACTAAAAAAATATACAGTTTTTAATAATAAATTACACACTTTTTAATATATATAAAATGTATTATTTATCAAATATATAATTATTATATATTTGATAAATAATAACTATATAAGAAAAACACTCCGTTTTCTCGGTTCTGTCAGGATATGCACTACCCTTCTATAGTTGAACATGATATATCGTATACTTTTTCAAGATGCACATTCGTCAAGTAACACAAAAACAAACATTCATTTAATTAAATATTATACATACCACTTGTAGTAACACAAGCGAGATCTAAGACCGATAATCATACGTGAGTTACAAACAGACACTTAAACATATTAGACTGATAATCATACGAGACTTACAAACAGACACTTAAAGCATACGAATTACATTCCAAATGACAAACTACTCCAAATCAAGTTTTCCCATGTCATTGTAAACTTCGTGAAGTAGTGCAGCTGAATTAAGTGTGTGTTGTTCCGGATTCTTATACATTTCTAACATTGCCTCGCATACCGTTATCTTATCAAGCAAGTGCTTGCAGTTTGAGCACACTGCATTTCTTGAAGCTCCTGGAGAATAAATTGGAGTCGATGATGATCCTAGAGAATAAATTGGAGTCGTTGAAGCTCCTAGAGAATAAATTGGAGTCGATGATGATCCTGGAGAATAAATTGGAGTCGTTGAAGCTCCAGGAGAACCAACCAGTAGACGGACTCGTTCCTCTTTCCAAAAAAAAATTACATCCGAAAGTGTTTTGCTGAGGCTGTTAAAGAGTGAAGATAATAATTTTTAACAACTAACCACATTATTTATATATTACATAAAAAAACATGTGATTTTTCACCTTTGATCGTGAACATGCATAGTATAGTTTACCACAGGTTTTAGGTTTATACGATTCTCGCAGAACTACATCTCCGTCTCCACAAAGACATGCAAAAGCTTCATATGACACCATCTTCACCATAATAACAGTGTGATATGTTTGTGGTTGTGATGGTAAGAGTGTGCTTGATCTGTTGGTAGTTGTGAGTATAATATTTGTTATTATAGTAAAAAAATAGTTTTTTGGAGGGAGTATTTGGCGGGAGTATATGGCGGGAGCATTTGGCGGGAGTATATGGTAAAAGTATTTGGTGGGAGTATTTGGCGGGAGTATATGGCGGGAACATCTAATGTACAACGATAACACATCGACTCATCCGTTGAACATGTAATGTACAACGACAACTCATCGAATCATCCGTTGAACGTCTAAAGTACAACGATAACACATCGACTCATCCATTGAACGTCTAAAGCATAGAATCATCGCGAAGAGGAAGATCAAGAAGGAAATAATTCACCGGAGATTGAGACACTTCCTTTGTTTCCTACTTATGGGTGATTTCTAAGTAGTTTTGCTTCCTTTGATATGACTATCATCGTTATAATGAAATAACACATCGACTCGTCCGTTGAACATCTAATGTACAACAATAACACATCGACTCATCCGATGAACATGTAATGTACAACGACAACTCATCGACTCATCCGTTGAACGTCTAAAGTACAACGATAACACATTGACTCATCCGTTGAACGTCTAAAGCATAGAATCATCGCGAAGAGGAAGATCAAGAAGGAAATAATTCACCGGAGATTGAGACACTTCCTTTGTTTCCTACTTATGGGTGATTTCTAAGTAGTTTTGCTACCTTTGATATGACTATCATCGTTATAATGAAATAACACATCGACTCGTCCGTTGAACATCTAATGTACAACGATAACACATCGACTCATCCATTGAACATGTAATGTACAACAATAACTCATTGAATCATCCGTTGAACGTCTAAAGTACAACGATAACACATCGACTTATCCGTTGAACGTCTAAAGCATAGAATCATCGCGAAGAGGAAGATCAAGAAGGAAATAATTCACCGGAGATAGAGACACTTCCTTTGTTTCCTACTTATGGGTGATTTCTAAGTAGTTTTGCTACCTTTGATATGACTATCATCGTTATAATGAAATAACACATCGACTCGTCCGTTGAACATCTAATGTACAACGATAACACATCGACTCATCCGTTGAACGTCTAAAGCATAGAATCATCGCGAAGAGGAAGATCAAGAAGGAAATAATTCACCGGAGATTGAGACACTTCCTTTGTTTCCTACTTATGGGTGATTTCTAAGTAGTTTTGCTACCTTTGATATGACTATCATCGTTATAATGAAATAACACATCGACTCGTCCGTTGAACATCTAATGTACAACGATAACACATCGACTCATCCGTTGAACGTCTAAAGCATAGAATCATCGCGAAGAGGAAGATCAAGAAGGAAATAATTCACCAGAGATAGAGACACTTCCTTTGTTTCCTACCTATGGGTGATTTCTAAGTAGTTTTGCTACCTTTGATATGACTATCATCGTTATAATGAAATAACACATCGACTCGTCCGTTGAACATCTAATGTACAACGATAACACATCGACTCATCCGTTGAACATGTAATGTACAACGACAACTCATCGACTCATCCGTTGAACGTCTAAAGTACAACGATAACACATCGACTCATCCGTTGAACGTCTAAAGCATAGAATCATCGCGAAGAGGAAGATCAAGAAGGAAATAATTCACCGGAGATTGAGACACTTCCTTTGTTTCCTACTTATGGGTGATTTCTAAGTAGTTTTGCTACCTTTGATATGACTATCATCGTTATAATGAAATAACACATCGACTCATCCGTTGAACATCTAATGTACAACGATAACACATCGACTCATCCATTGAACATGTAATGTACAATGACAACTCATCGAATCATCCGTTGAACGTCTAAAGTACAACGATAACACATTGACTCATCCGTTGAACGTCTAAAGCATAGAATCATCGCGAAGAGGAAGATCAAGAATGAAATAATTCACCGGAGATTGAGACACTTCCTTTGTTTCCTACTTATGGGTGATTTCTAAGTAGTTTTGCTTCCTTTGATATGACTATCATCGTTATAATGAAATAACACATCGACTCGTCCGTTGAACATCTAATGTACAACGATAATACATCGACTCATCCGTTGAACATGTAATGTACAACGACAACACATCGACTCATCCGTTGAACGTCTAAAGCATAGAATCATCACGAAGAGGAAGATCAAGAAGGAATAAAGTACAACAATAACAAATTGACTCATCTGTTGAACGTCTAAAGCATAGAATCATCACGAAGAGGAAGATCAAGAAGGAAATATTTCACCGGAGATTAAGACACTTCCTTTGTTTCCTACTTATGGGTGATTTCTAAGTAGTTTTGCTACCTTTGATATGACTATCATCGTTATAATGAAATAACACATCGACTCATCCGTTGAACATCTAATGTACAACGATAAAACATTGACTCATCCGTTGAACATGTAATGTACAACGACAACTCATTGAATCATCCGTTGAACGTCTAAAGTACAACGATAACACATCGACTCATCCATTGAACGTCTAAAGCATAGAATCATCGCGAAGAGGAAGATCAAGAAGGAAATAATTCACCGGAGATAGAGACACTTCCTTTGTTTCCTACCTATAGGTGATTTCTAAGTAGTTTTGCTACCTTTGATATGACTATCATCGTTATAATGAAATAACACATCGACTCGTCCGTTGAACATCTAATGTACAACGATAAAACATTGACTCATCCGTTGAACATGTAATGTACAATGACAACTCATTGAATCATCCGGTGAACGTCTAAAGTACAACGATAACACATCGACTCATCCGTTAAACGTCTAAAGCATAGAATCATCGCGTAGAGGAAGATCAAGAAGGAAATAATTCACCGAAGATTGAGACACTTCCTTTGTTTCCTACTTATGGGTGATTTCTAAGTAGTTTTGCTACCTTTGATATGACTATCATCGTTATAATGAAATAACACATCGACTCGTCCATTGAACATCTAATGTACAACCATAACACATCGACTCATCCGTTAAACATGTAATGTACAATGACAACTTATCGAATCATCCGTTGAACGTCTAAAGTGACTCATCCGTTGAACATGTAATGTATAACCGACAACCTCAATCGATTCATCGTTGAACGTCTAAATACAATGATAACACTCAACGTCATCCGTATGAACTCTAAAGCATAGAAATCATCGCGAAGAGGAAGATCAGTGAAGGAAATTAATTCACCGGAAGATTGAGACACTAATAAATATCTCCTTTGTTTCCTACTATGGGGTTAATTCTAAGTAGTTTTGCTACCTTTGATATGACTATCATCGTTATAATGAAATAACACATCGACTCGTCCGTTGAACATCTAATGTACAACGATAACACATCGACTCATCCGTTGAACATGTAATGTACAATGACAACTCATCGAATCATCCGTTGAACGTCTAAAGTACAACGATAACACATCGACTCATCCGTTGAACGTCTAAAGCATAGAATCATCGTGAAGAGGAAGATCAAGAAGGAAATAATTCACCAGAGATTGAGACACTTCCTTTGTTTCCTACTTATGGGTGATTTCTAAGTAGTTTTGCTACCTTTGATATGACTATCATCGTTATAATGAAATAAACACATGTCGTCGACCGTGAACATTAATGTAATAACGATAAACATCAGACTCATCCGTTGAACATGTAATGTAACAAGCGACAACTCCATTGAAACATCCGTTGAACCGTCTAAAGTACAACCCGATGTTAAAAAAACAAATCGATCATACCGTATGACGTCTAAAGCATAGAATCATCGCGAAGAGGAAGATCAAGAAGGAAATAATTCACCGGAGATTAAGACACTTCCTTTGTTTCCTACTTATGGGTGATTTCTAAGTAGTTTTGCTACCTTTGATATGACTATCATCGTTATAATGAAATAACACATCGACTCGTCCGTTGAACATCTAATGTACAACGATAACACATCGACTCATCCGTTGAACATGTAATGTACAATGACAACTCATCGAATCATCCGTTGAACGTCTAAAGTACAACGATAACACATCGACTCATCCGTTGAACGTCTAAAGCATAGAATCATCGCGAAGAGGAAGATCAAGAAGGAAATAATTCACCAGAGATTGAGACACTTCCTTTGTTTCCTACTTATGGGTGATTTCTAAGTAGTTTTGCTACCTTTGATATGACTATCATCGTTATAATGAAATAATACATCGACTCGTCCGTTGAACATCTAATGTACAATGATAACACATCGACTCATCCGTTGAACATGTAATGTACAACGACAACTCATCGACTCATCCGTTGAACGTCTAAAGTACAACGATAACGCATCGACTCATCCGTTGAACGTCTAAAGCATAGAATCATCGCAAAGAGGAAGATCAAGAAGGAAATAATTCACCAAAGATTGAGACACTTCCTTTGTTTCCTACTTATGGGTGATTTCTAAGTAGTTTTGCTACCTTTGATATGACTATCATCGTTATAATGAAATAACACATCGACTCGTCCGTTGAACATCTAATGTACAACGATAACACATCGACTCATCCGTTGAACATGTAATGTACAACGACAACTCATCGAACATACCTATGAACGTCTAAAGTTACAACATAACAGATCAACTCATTCCGTTAACGTCTAAGCAAAGAAATCATCGCGAAAGAAGATCAAGAAGAAAATAATACTCCTGGAGATTGAACACTTCCATTGTTTCCGACTTATGGTGATAACTAAGTATGTTTTGCTACCTTTGATATGACTATCTTCGTTATAAATAAATAACACATCGACCTCGTCCGTTTATATATTGAATATCTAATGTACAATATAACACAAAATCGACTCATCCAGTGAACAGGTAATGGTACAAAGACAACTCATCGAATCATCCTTTGAACGTCTAAAGTATAATTTATAAACCACATACGACTCATACCTTCGAACGTCAAAGCATAGAATCATCGTAAAGAGGAAGATCAAGAAGGAAATAATCACCGGAGATTTGAGACACTTCCTTTGTTTCCATACTATGGGTGATTCTAAGTAGTTTTGCTACTTTGATATGACTATCATCGTATAGAAATGAAATAACACATTGAACTCGTCGATGAACATCTAATCTAAAACGAATAACAACATCGACTGCATCCATTCAACATGTGATGTAGCAACTCACAACACATCGACTCATCCGTTGAATGTCTAAAGTACAACGATAACGCATCGACTCATCCGTTAAACGTCTAAAGCATAGAATCATCGCAAAGAGGAAGATCAAGAAGGAAATAATTCACCGAAGACTGAGACATTTCCTTTATTTCCTACTTATGGGTGAATCCTAAGTATGTTGCCTAACTTTGATATGACATATCAATCGTTTTAAAAAAATAACACATCGACCGTCCGTTGAAACATCTAATGTATAAAGAAACACATCAGCTCTTCGATTGAAACATGCAAATGTAACAACGACAACTCCTTGAACCATCCGTGAACGTCTAAAGTACAATGATAACACATCGACTCATCCGATGAACGTCTAAACATAGAATCATCGTCGGAAGAGGAAGATCAAGAATGAGGATAATTCATCGGAAGATAGAGACACTTTCTTTGTTTCCTATCTTATGGTGATTTCTAAGTAATTTTTTTGCTACCTTTGATATGACTATCATTGTTATAATGAAATAACACATCGACTCGTCCGTTGAACATCTAATGTACAACGATAACACACGACTCATCCGTTGAAAATTTAAATGTATAACGACAACTCCATCGAATCATCCCGTTGAAACGTCTAAAAGTCCAACGATAACACCTCAAACCATCCGTTGAACGTCTAAAGCAAGAATCATCGTGAAAGGAAGATCAAGAAGAAATAATTCACCGGAGATTGAGACACTTCCTTTGTTTCCTACTTATGGGTGATTTCTAAGTAGTTTTGCTACCTTTGATATGACTATCTTCGTTATAATGAAATAACACATCGACTCGTCCGTTGAACATCTAATGTACAACGATAACACATCGACTCATCCAGTGAACATGTAAATGTACAAGATGACAACTCATCGATCATCCTATGAACGTCTAAAGTACAACGATAACACATCGACTCATCCGTTGAACGTCTAAAGCATAGAATCATTACGAAGAGGAAGATCAAGAAGGAAATAATTCACTGGAGATTGAGACACTTCCTTTGTTTCCTACTTATGGGTGATTTCTAAGTAGTTTTGCTAACTTTGATATTACTATCATCGTATAATGATATAACACATTGACTCGTACCGTTGAACACTAATGTACAAACAATAACACATCGACTCATCCATTGAACATGTGATGTACAACCACAACTCATCGACTCATCCGTTGAACGTCTAAAGTACAACGATAACGCATCGACTCATCCGTTTAACGTCTAAAGCATAGAATCATCGCAAAAAGGAAGATCAAGAAGGAAATAATTCACCGAAGACTGAGACACTTCATTTATTTCCTACTTATGGGTGATTGCTAAGTAGTTTTGCTAACCATTGATATGACTATCATCGTTTTAAAATGAAAATAACACATCGACTCGTCCGTTGAAACATCTATGTATAAACGATAATACATCGACCTCATCCGTTGATACATGTAACGTACAAACGACAACTCATCGAATCATCCGTTGAACGTCTAAAGTACAACGATAACACATCGACTCATCCATTGAACGTCTAAAGCATAGAATCATCGCGAAGAGGAAGATCAAGAAGGAAATAATTCACCGAGATTGAACACTTCCCTTTGTTTCCTACTTATGGTGATTTCGAAGTAGAGTTTTGCTACCTTGATATGACTATCATCGTCAATAATGAAATAAACGACATCGACTCATCCGTTGAACATCTAATGTACAACGATAACACATCGACTCACCGTGAACATGTAATGTACCACAACAACTCATCGAATCATCCGTTGAACGTCTTAAGTACAACGATAACACATCGACTCATATGTGTTGAACGTCTAAAGCAAGACATCGCAAGAGGAAGATTAAAAGAAATAATTCACACTGGAGTTGAGACACTTCCTTGTTTCCTACATATGGGGTGATTCTAAGTAGTTTGCCTACCTTAATGATAAGACTATCTTCATATAATGAAATAGCACATCGACTCGTCCGTTTGAACATCTAATTACAAACATAACGACATCGACTCATTCTGTTGAACATGTAATGTACAACGACAACTTTGAATCATCCGTTGAACGTCTAAAGTACAACGATAACACATCGACTCATCCGTTGAACGTCTAAAGCATAGAATCATCACGAAGAGGAAGATCAAGAAGGAAATAATTCACCGGAGATTGAGACACTTCCTTTGTTTCCTACTTATGGGTGATTTCTAAATAGTTTTGCTACATTTGATAAGATTATCATCGTTATAATGAAATAACACATCGACCCGTCCGTTGAACATCTAATGTACAACGATAACACATAAGAGTTCCCGACACCATCCGTTTGAACATGAATGTACAATGACAACTCTCGAATCATCCGTTGAAGCTCTAAAGTACAAACGATAACACATCGACCTCATCCACTGAACGTCTAAAGCATATAATCAACGTGAAGAGAAGATCAAGAAGAAAATAATTCACCAAGAGATGGAGACACTTCCCTTGTTCCTACTTTATGGGTGATTTCTAAGTATTTTTGCTACCTTTGATATGACTATCACGTATAATGAAATAATAACATGGACTCGTCCTTGAACATCTAATGTACATTATAACACATCGACTCATCCGTTAACACAATGTAAAGTACAACGACAACTCATCGATTCATCCGTGAACGTCTAAAGTACAACGATAACGCATCGACTCATCCGTTAAAAACGTCTAAAGCATAGAATCATCGCAAAGGAAGATCACGAATGAAATAAAAATTCACCAAAATTGGACATCTCCTTTGTTTTTCCTACTTTATGGGTGATTTCTAAGTAGTTTTGCTACCTGTGATATGACTTTCATCGTTATAATGAAAGTAACACATCGACTAACCTCGTCCGTTGAACATCTAATGTACAACGATAACACATCGACTCATCCGTTGAACATGTAATGTATAACGACAACTCATCGATTCATTCGTTGAACGTCTAAAGTACAATGATAACACATCAACTCATCCGTTGAACGTCTAAAGCATAGAATCATCGCGAAGAGGAAGATCAAGAAGGAAATAATTCACCGGAGATTGAGACACTTCCTTTGTTTCCTACTTATGGGTGATTTCTAAGTAGTTTTGCTACCTTTGATATGACTATCTTCGTTATAATGAAATAACACATCGACTCGTCCGTTGAACATCTAATGTACAACGATAACACATCGACTCATCCGGTGAACATGTAATGTACAATGACAACTCATCGAATCATCCGTTGAACGTCTAAAGTATAATGATAACACATCGACTCATCCGTTGAACGTCTAAAGCATAGAATCATCGTAAAGAGGAAGATCAAGAAGGAAATAATTCACCGGAGATTGAGACACTTCCTTTGTTTCCTACTTATGGGTGATTTCTAAGTAGTTTTGCTACCTTTGATATGACTATCATCGTTATAATGAAATAACACATTGACTCGTCCGTTGAACATCTAATGTACAACGATAACACATCGACTCATCCGTTGAACATGTGATGTACAACCACAACTCATCGACTCATCCGTTGAACGTCTAAAGTACAACGATAACGCATCGACTCATCCGTTGAACGTCTAAAGCATAGAATCATCGCAAAGAGGAAGATCAAAAAGGAAATAATTCACCGAAGACTGAGACACTTCCTTTATTTCCTACTTATGGGTGATTTCTAAGTAGTTTTGCTACCTTTGATATGACTATCATCGTTTTAATGAAATAACACATCGACTCGTCCGTTGAACATCTAATGTATAACGATAACACATCGACTCATCCGTTGAACATGTAATGTACAACGACAACTCATCGAATCATCCGTTGAACGTCTAAAGTACAACGATAACACATCGACTCATCCGTTGAACGTCTAATGTACAACGATAACACATCGACTCATCCGTTGAACGTCTAATGTACAACGATAACACATCGACTCATCCGTTGAACGTCTAAAGTACAACGATAACACATCGACTCATCCGTTGAACGTCTAAAGCATAGAATCATCGCGAAGAGGAAGATCAAGAAGGAAATAATTCACCGGAGATTGAGACACTTCCTTTGTTTCCTACTTATGGGTGATTTCTAAGTAGTTTTGCTACCTTTGATATGACTATCATCGTTATAATGAAATAACACATCGACTCGTCCGTTGAACATCTAATGTACAACGATAACACATCGACTCATCCGTTGAACATGTAATGTACAACGACAAATCAATGACTCATCCGTTGAACGTCTAAAGTACAAAGATAACACATCGACTCATCCGTTGAACATGTAATGTACAACGACAACTCATCGACTCATCCGTTGAACGTCTAAAGTACAACGATAACACATCGACTCATCCGTTGAACATGTAATGTACAACGACAACTCATCGACTCATCCGTTGAACGTCTAAAGCATAGAATCATCGCGAAGAGGAAGATCAAGAAGGAAATAATTCACCGGAGATTGAGACACTTCCTTTGTTTCCTACTTATGGGTGATTTCTAAGTAGTTTTGCTACCTTTGATATGACTATCATCGTTATAATGAAATAACACATCGACTCGTCCATTAAACATCTAATGTACAACGATAACACATCGATTCATCCGTTGAACATGTAATGTACAACGATAACTCATCGACTCATCCGTTGAACGTCTAAAGTACAACGATAACACATCGACTCATCCGTTGAACGTCTAAAGCCTAGAATCATCGCGAAGAGGAAGATCAAGAAGAAAATAATTCACCGAAGATTGAGACACTTCCTTTGTTTCTTACTTATGGGTGATTTCTAAGTAGTTTTGCTACCTTTGATATGACTATCATTGTTATAATGATTTGAACATCTAATGTACAACGATAACACATCGACTCATCCGTTAAACATGTAATGTACAACGACAACTCATCGACTCATCCGTTGAACATCTAAAGTACAACGATAACACATCGACTCATTCGTTGAACGTCTAAAGCATAGAATCATCGGGAAGAGGAAGATCAAGAAGGAAATAATTCACCGGAGATTGAGACACATCCTTTGTTTCCTACTTATGGGTGATTTCTAAGTAGTTTTGCTACCTTTGATATGACTATCATCGTTATAATGAAATAACACATCGACTCGTTCGTTGAACATCTGATGTACAACGATAACACATCGACTCATCCGTTGAACATCTAACACATCGACAATGTAAAACGCAAATCTAAACATTCCTTGACATTGTAAAACGTACATCTAAGCACTCCTTATGCTGCCAAAATGATGAGAATAAGCTGCATAAGTTGTTTAAGAACATCTTATGCTGATAAGCTATTGTTAAATAGTTTATGCAGCTTATTTTCATCATTTTGGCAGCATAAGGAGTGTTTGGATGTGCGTTTTACAGTGTCAATGAGTGTTTGGATTTTCGTTTTACACTGATAAGCTGTTTAACAACAGCTTATTCTGATATAAATGTATGTTTTTTTTCATTATAATAGAATTTGAAGAATACTAGTAATCTTTTATATTATGCAAGAACTAGAGAGATAAGTAGGTTGGAAAGTTTCTTAAGAGAGAAAGTAAGATGGAATAGATGATAATAATATTATGTGTGTGAAATGAGAAATGAAACAACCAACCACCCTCTCCAAGGCATGGATGGGTGATTTCTAAGTAGTTTTTTGCTACCTTTGAAATGACGATACATCGTTAATAAAAGAAATAATACATCGAATGTCGTCCCATGAACATCAAATGTACAATGATAAACACATCGACTTCATCCCGTTAACATGTAATGTACAACGACAACTCATCGAACTCATTCGTTGAAACCGTCTAAAGTACCACCGATAAGCGCATCGCCTCATACGATGAACGTCTAAAAGCATAGAATCACGCCAAGAGAAGATCAGAAGGAAATAATCACCACTAGATTGAGACACTTCTTTGTTTCCTATTTATGGGTGATTTTCTAAGTATTTATCTATCTAGATATGACTATCATCCGCATAAATGAAATAACATATCGACTCGTCCGTTGAACATTTAATGTACAACGATAAAACATCGACTCATCCGTTGAATATGTAATGTACAACGACAACTCATCGAATCATCTGTTGAACGTCTAAAGTACAACGATAACACATCGACTCATCTGTTGAACCTCTAAAGCATAGAATCATCGCGAAGAGGAAGATCTAGTAGGAAATAATTCACCGGAGATTGAGACACTTCCTTTTGTTTCTACTTTTTGGGTGATTTTCTAATAAGTTTTGCAAACTTTGATATACTACTTCGTTATAATGATAACACATCGACTCATCCGTTGAACATCTAATGTACAACGATAACACATCGACTCATCCGTTGAACATGTAATGTACAATGACAACTCATTGAATCATCCGTTGAACGTCTAAAGTACAACGATAACACATCGACTCATCCGTTGAACATCTAAAAATCATACGAATTACATTGCACATGAAAAACTACTCCAAATCAAGTTTTTCCATTTCATTAAGAACTTCGTGAAGTAGTGCAGCCGAATTAACTGTGTGTTGTTCCGGATGCATATGCATATCCATTGTTGCCTTGAGTACACTTATCTTCTCACGCAAGTGCTTGCAGTTTGAGCACTTTGTATTTCTTGAAGATCCTAGAGAATAGTTTGGAGGTGTTGAAGGTCCTGAAGAATAGCTTGGAGGTGTTGAAGGTCCTGCAGATGGAGCTCCAGGAGAACTCATCAATTGACGAAGTCGGGTCTCTTTCCATAAAAAAATCCACATCCAAAATGTTTCGGAGGCTATTAAATAGTAAAGAAATCAATTCTTTTAACAACTAACCAGAATATTTCTATATTACACAAAAAAAAGTGATTGTTCACATTTGATTTTGGACATGCATAGTATAGTTTACCGTAACTCTCAGATTTATACGATTGTCGGAGAACTACATCTCCTTCTGCACAACTACACGCAAAAGCTTCATGTGGCACCATCTTCACCATTATTTTGTGGTTGTGATGGTAAGAGTGTGTGATATGTTTGTGGTTGTGATAGTATCTGCTTTTATGGAATAAAAGAGTTTTTGGCGAGAGTATTTGGCGGGAGTTTTTGGACATCTAATGTGTAACAATAGCAGAGAATCATCGCGAAGAGGAAGATCAAGAAGGAAATAACTCACCGGAGATTGAGACACTTACTTATCATGTTCTAGCTACTTATGGGTGATTTCTAAGTAGTTTTGCTACCTTTGTTATGACTATCATCGTTATAATTGAGCCGGTGAACATCTAATGTGTAACGATAGCATATCGACTCATCCGTTGAACATCTGATGTACAACGATAGCATATCGACTCATCCGTTGGACATCTAATGTGTAACGATAGCAGAGAATCATCGCGAAAAGGAAGATCAAGAAGGAAATAACTCACCGACGATTGAGACAGTTACTTATGATGTTCTAGCTACTTATGGGTGATTTCTAAGTAGTTTTGCTACCTTTGTTATGACTATCATCGTTATAATTGAGCCGATGAACATCTAATGTGTAACGATAGCATATCGAATCATCCGTTAAACATCTAATGTACAACGATAGCATATCGACTCATCCGTTGGACATCTAATGTGTAACGATAGCATATCGAATCATCCGTTAACCATCTAATGTACAACGATAGCATATCGACTCATCCGTTGGACATCTAATGTGTAACGATAGCAGAGAATCATCACGAAGAGGAAGATCAAGGAAATAACTCACCGGAGATTGAGACACTTACTTATCATGTTCTAGCTACTCATGGGTGATTTTTAAGTAGTTTTGTTACCTTTGTTATGACTATCATCGTTATAATTGAGCCGATGAACATCTAATGTGTAACGATAGCATATCGACTCATCCGTTAAACATCTAATGTACAACGATAGCATATCGACTCATCCGTTGGACATCTAATGTGTAACGATAGCAGAGAATCATCGCGAAAAGGAAGATCAAGAAGGAAATAACTCACTGGAGATTGAGACACTTACTTATCATGTTCTAGCTACTTATGGTGATTTCTAAGTAGTTTTGCTACCTTTGTTATGACTACCATCGTTATAATTGAGCCGATGAACATCTAATGTGTAACGATAGCATATCGACTCATCCGTTAAACATCTAATGTACAACGATAGCATATCGACTCATCCGTTGAACATCTGATGTACAACGATAGCATATCGACTCATCCGTTGGACATCTAATGTGTAAACGATACATAGAATTCATCGACGAAAAGGAAGATCAAGAAAAGAAATAACTCACCCGGAGGTTGAGACACTTACTTATCATGTTCTAGCTACTTATGGGTGATTTCTAAGTAGTTTTGCTACCTTTGATATGACTATCATCGTTATAATGAAATAACACATCGACTCGTCCGTTGAACATCTAATGTACAACGATAACACATCGACTCATCCGTTGAACATGTAATGTACAACGACAACTCATCGACTCATCCGTTGAACGTCTAAAGCATAGAATCATCACAAAGAGGAAGATCAAGAAGGAAATAATTCACCGGAGAATGAGACACTTCCTTTGTTTCCTACTTATAGGTGATTTCTAAGTAGTTTTGATACCTTTGATATGAGTATCATCGTTATAATGAAATAACACATCGACTCGTCCATTGAACATCTAATGTACAACGATAAAACATTGACTCATCCGTTGAACATGTAATGTACAACGACAACTCATTGAATCATCCGTTGAACGTCTAAAGTACAACGATAACACATCGACTCATTCGTTGAACGTCTAAAGCATAGAATCATCGCGAAGAGGAAGATCAAGAAGGAAATAATTCACCGGAGATTGAGACACTTCCTTTGTTTCCTACTTATGGGTGATTTCTAAGTAGTTTTGCTACCTTTGATATGACTATCATCGTTATAATGAAATAACACATCGACTCGTCCGTTGAACATCTAATGTACAACGATAACACATCGACTCATCCGTTGAACATGTAATGTACAACGACAACTCATCGAATCATCCGTTGAACGTCTAAAGTACAACGATAACACATCGACTCATCCGTTGAACATGTAATGTACAACGACAACTCATCGACTCATCCGTTGAACGTCTAAAGTACAACGATAACACATCGACTCATCCGTTGAACGTCTAAAGCATAGAATCATCGCGAAGAGGAAGATCAAGAAGGAAATAATTCACCGGAGATTGAGACACTTCCTTTGTTTCCTACTTATGGGTGATTTCTAAGTAGTTTTGCTACCTTTGATATGACTATCATCGTTATAATGAAATAACACATCGACTCGTCCGTTGAACATCTAATGTACAACGATAACACATCGACTCATCCGTTGAACATGTAATGTACAACGACAACTCATCGAAACGAAGTCGATGATATATTTTATAAAAAATAATCTGTAAATAATAATATATATTTTATATAATAAATTTTAAATAATAATTATTATACGAAAACCGTAACACAAGAACGAACGAGGACACCAGAAGACCCAGCGAACGAAACGAACCGATTATATATTTTATAAAAAATATTTGTAACTAATCATTATATTTTATCTAAATAAATTTAAATAATAATTATATCGAACGACCCGGAACGAACGAGCCACCGGACCGACCCAGTGAAACGAATCCGATTATATACTTTTTAAAAACATAATTGTAAATAATAATTATATTATTTTATGAAAAAATAATTTAAATATAATTATGATACGAACCGACCGGAAGAACGAGATAACGGAGACCCCAGCCGAAACGACAACCGATTATATATTTTATAAAAAATAATTCGTAAATTAATAAATTATATATTTTATATAAAATAATTTTAAAATAATATCTTTTTTTAAATGTTAAATACTATAATTTTAGTAAAAAATATAGTTCTTGATATATTAATTAAAACGTTATAATTTTTTTAAAATAAAACTCGGGGGAAACCTTTTATCTTTTCTGCCAAAACGCTCCAATATTTGTTCTGGCTGTCATTTTCCGCCCTAAGCGGACAAAGTTGTAGTTTTCACTGGCGACATGTCGCCGGAGATTACATCTGACTTACCAAAAGCAGATATGAGTTACTACTAGCTGCACACAAACGTAAAACATAAAAAAAACAACTCGTGGCGATTTTTACACCGCATCACTCACTCTCACCCACCCCACCCACCTCAAGGCACCACCCGACAGAACCCACCACCACCACTAACCCATTACCTCAACAACTCACCACGTACTCTACATGCACTGAGACACCAATACCGCCACCCCCACCATACCTCTCTTCTTAAACCAGAATTCTTTCTAAAACCCTCTAAATGATAATTCTTTACTTCATTTTTCTAACCCTATATTTGTTCTGGTTGGTGACCTCTGTAACAGTAGCCGAAGTCCGATAAGTGGTTGTGAATTTTGTTTTAATTTTTTGTTATTATGATAGTTTGGATTATAATTCTGGTGTTTATGTGGTTACTTCTTTTTTTGTTTGGCAGTTGGTAGCCGAGTCCACAGCCGGGCCGAGCTGAGTCCACCGAATGTATGTTATAATTTTTATTTCTCCTTTTGGTATCCCGGGGGACATGTTCACGGAGCATGTTATCGCTTAAATTTTGTTCTGTTCTATCGTTATTATTAGGTGAATTGCGTTTTTAAAATTATATATGTTCTATAGTTTGCATGTCTCAGGGGTGGTTATAATACAAATAAGCTCATATTGCGGAAATACGTTTAACTAAGTTGTAAGCAGTTTAAAGAACAATTATTTTAAAAAAGCTGTTTAACATCCAGCTTATTTGATTTAATTGTATCGTTTTTATTGATATAAAAGGATAATGCCTCTTGGTACTTTATTTTATTGAACCCTTTAGGAATGTTTTAGGATTTTAGTGATTAAATTCGAACAAAAAAAATACCTCGTTCTAATATAATCACCATATCAGAAGACACCCGTTGAAATTAATTTTATTAGAAATTAATTTCGGAAAAAAGAAGAAAGTCCCCTGTTTGGGATGCTTTTGCTATATGTTTTGTTTCATTAGGGTATATGAATGCGTATAATTGGTTTAATATTTGAGCTGCTTTCGACCGTGTTTCTCCTTTACTTCCTACAGAATATTCTTTAAACACATAATTGTAGGAGTTGCGGGGAAATGCTGCCGAATTTCTCAAATAGTAAAATCGGTTTATACGCATTCCTATATGAGACGAAGCATTAAAATATGTGGGGTTAGGATTGCCTTTCCATACGTTGACTAGGTGAAAAAGACCTCTCGTCTTATAGTGTTGGAATGTGTTTAATTAAGTTGCATTATAATACTAATGTATCGATAAAACAGTTATGGTAATCGATATGATAAGAGTTTGGACCACTTTTTAGAGGTCATGAGATGAGCAATATTTTTTATATCGGTCTTGAACAAATATTCGTCGATATTTGCAAGCGTTAAAGTGATAGTTCGGGAAAATTCGATGTCCATTGCAAGTCTTGTCGGAACAATATTGTGGGTATCATCAAAACTTTAAGACACATTATGAGAAGTGTTGACCTGGTTCTAAAACATGGGATCAACGCGTGAACCGGATCTTCCTTCTCCACCGCCAGTAATAGAAAACACAAGACATTCGATGAAGTGAATGACCGCGTTCTTACTGATTTAGAACATAAAACTACATTCCTTCCGAACACATGCACCCAATGCGCCAACTCCCGGATCTCTTGTGAGACACAGTAACGAACCGACTCAAAGCTACACGTACGGTTGAAGGTAATAGCCCGTGCAAGCGGAGTGTACCCGGTATGTGACCCAGTGCACTCGAATATAGACTTTTATGGCACAGTTTACCTTTATACTGTTACATGTACCTTGATGCTTTATATTCAATGAAATGTTAGAGTTTTTATTTTCCAAATGTATTTCCCTCAGTAAAGGAATACACGCTTTCCACCGTCATACTATGCAATAAAGAAGACATTTAAAATGATCGGGTTAGGGTACGAGTCGATACATGCTTGTGAAACACGATGCTGTTATTTCAGGGTGATGATAAACAAAGATTTGGATTATCTGTCCGATGTGTAATATCGTGTAGATGGAAGAAAGACAGTAAACACCACCAGGGAGGGAAGTTCCTAAAAGGTTGTTGCGTACTTTCTGATCCTTCCCTCGACTACAACGTTTGTACAAGTCTAGTCACACTGCAAAGGAAATGATTTGGCATGCTACTGGAAAGTGTACGGAGCCCGGTAAGATGCAACACCCTGTTGATGGTAGAGCATGGAAGAACTTTGACACCAAGTATCCGGATTTTGCAAGAGAACCAAGAAATATTCGACTAGGGTTGGCTGCTGATGGTTTCAATCCGTTCGACAACCTTAGTCAGGGCTTTAGCATGTGGCCGGTGCGGTGATATTGACAAAATACAAAGCTGGCCTCCTGTGGTTATGTATGAAAGAGGAGTTCTTTTATGCTGACGTTGTTAATTCTGGCCTATAATCCGGGCAAGGACATTTGATGTATACTTGAGGCTTTTATTGAGGACTCAAGGTTTTGGGCCCGGAAAGGAGTCGAGACTATAGACGTTGCTTCAGTCCCAGAAGTTCAATATGAGAGCGTATGGTTTTTATGGACCATCAATGATTTTCTGCTCGATAGTAGTTTGTACTGGGTTGCGTGGCAAGGTTATAGGCATGGCCCTACATGTAATAAAGACACTCTATCTGTTCGTGTGTTAAGCAAAACAGCTTATGTTGGCCACAGAAGATTCTTAAAGAAGCCCCATAAATGGAGGAGTTCACGTGAATTCAATGGCCAAACCGATAACAGAGATCCTCCTAAAAAATTTGGCTGGGATGAAATCCTGGCTCAGCTTGATTAGCTTGCCAACGCGTGCCGGGGTAACAATCTGAGTTTATGCGGGTGTGAAGATAAAACGCAATGTTCTTGTCGAGCGATTACACTGGGACTAACCGGTCTATTTTTTACGAGCTTGAGTATTGGTCTTTTCTTCCCTAGACAAATTTAGGACATCATGCATATCGAAATAAAACTCTCTTGGAGGCCATCTTGAACACCTTTGTAATGAATGACAAATCTAAAAGACCCACCCCCCCTCTTGCTAGGCAAGACAAGACTTGCAAAGGTTGGGCATTCGAAGTGGCTTGTGGCTCGGCCAAACCAAAAACGAGAAGTGCTTGAAGCCTCGGGCTGCGTATTCTTTCACACCTCAGAGAACCGAAAAAAGTTTTGTCAGTTCATCAAAGGAGTTAAACTACCAGATGGGTTTGGATCATGCTTTAGCACAAAAAGTGACCGACAATGGATACCAATTAACGGCCTGTAAGGTCTCGATGACTGTCATATAATGATGCAACGTTTACTTCCTTACGGACTTCAAAATTACTTGCCCGATAAGATTGCAAAACCAATAATCGAGCTATGTTCCTTGTTTAAGCAAATCTGCTCTGCAACTTTGATGGAGGATGACATGTTGAAAAGCTCCGTTCAAGTGGTTGATATTCTTGTGGCGAACTTGAGCTATATATCCTCCTGCTCTCTTTGACATTATGATTCACTTGGTTATCCATTTTCCTTTAGAGGCTCTTGAAGGTGGGCCTATTCGCCCCCGGTGGATGTTTCCATTTGAAAGATACATGAAGAAGCTAAAAGGTTATGTACGAAATAAAGCTAAGCCGGAAGGTTCTATTGCGGAGGGTTATGTTGTAGAAGAAGCATTGACTTTCAGTTCTCATTATTTTCGAGATGTTACTACGAAATTTAATCGTCCCAACCATAATGTGGATCCCCCTCCCCCAACGTGTCAGTTTCAGGTGTTCCGATAAGTATGTAAATTGATTGGTTTACGGTCGGTTATTCGGTTTGATGCCCAAGAGTTAAAGAAAGTGAAATGGTATGTACTTCACAACAGTCCTGAGATCAACACGTACCGGTCCTAGTTCAAGAGGTAGGCGTTTTTTATTTTGAAACTTCTTTTCTTTAACTCTCATTTCGGCCAACTTATTCTACTACAACCACATGACGTTTTTCAGTTTATTTCCTAACAAAGACATGAAAGAAGAATTCCCCAAGTGGTTTGGGTCGCAGGTAAACTTAGACTTATTTTGTGTACTTAACTATAAAAATAACAATATCATATTTGTGTTCTCTATCTAATCCTATCTTCTTCATAGATCCGTCAAAACATCCGAATCCAAGACCAAAGACCGAGTTTGCACACCAGCGAGTTATTTCGGTTTGGCTTGTTGGACCAAACAGGACTCCAATCTCAAACATCTTGCGTAGTCGCGGTGCGCTGTTCTGTCGTGCAAGTCGCGATGAATTGTCACACACTCAACAGCGGCATTTGTTCGCCTGGCCCTGACGGAGAAATGTATTATGGTCAGCTTAAAGAAATCCTCGAGTTTACGTAATTTGTTTTTAGTTGTGTTGTTTGAGTTAAGTGGTTCGACATCGAACTAAGGACCTTAAGAAGTCAAAAAAAAAAAAAAAAAAAAAAAAAAAAAAAAAAAACAAAAAAAAAAAAAAAAAAAAAAAAAAAAAAAAAAAAAAAAAAAAAAAAAAAACAAAAAAAAAAAAAAAAAAAAAAAAAAAAAAAAAAAAAAAAAAAAAAAAAAAAAAAAAAACGTTTGTTCCTTTGAAACAACATGAACAAATCGATGCCATGAGGTGTGAGGCGTTTAAAAATGATCAATACATTCTCGTAACACAAGTCAAACAAGTCTTCTACCTTGAAGATAAGGCCAAACCCTACTGGAGGTCGTCGAACATGTTAATCATAAAAAGTTTTTCTGACGGGATGGTATTGTGGTTGAGGACGATTGATCTTATACATTTCGTCAACTTATCTGATCTCCCACTTTCTACTAGTTTGAATGACTTAGATAATGCGACCTTGCATATAGATGGTCAATCAATGGAGGTTGACGCACCGCTAGATATCATTGATGTTGTTGACTAAGACGATGATATTACTGATGATGAAGACGCCCATTTCCTCTTGATTAGCAGATGTCAGATGATGAAGACCACAACAATGTTGCTGATGATGATGGTGTTGACAAAGTTTATTCTAGTGAAGAAGAAGATTGATCTTGAGTTGTACTTGCAAAAGACACTTATATATATGAATTGAATGAATGAAATGTTGTGGATTGTTTAAACAATATATATCTTTATTTGGATATGTCATGTATTGGATGTGTGCATGACTTATCATTTTTATTGTTTATGAATTTCTATATGTTATGTTAAATGTGTATATTTATTTGGATATGGACTGTATTGGATTGTGCATGCTTCTATTATTTTGTTCATGAATTCTCTATATGTTATGCTAATTGTACTTGTAAGTGTCTAGCAGATGTATGCTCGTCCCACGGCTTGGTGACGGTGAGGTGGCGGTGAGGGATCGTCCCCCTCTACCACTATGTACCCATCGTTGCTGGGGTTGCTTTGCTAACCTAGGTAATAATTTCTGGATATTGTAATACAAGCATAAATTTGATACATATATTGAACTTGCTTGCCTTGAATTTTTATGACTTTATCACTCACTTGATTTTGCAGGCAAAGGCAAACGAAAGCTCAATTTAGGCGGCAGGGTAGCGGGCAGGCTGAATACCCACGACAAGACCAGGAACCTCTCCTTAAAGGAAATCACGGATAAAAAAGGCCCCGTCCCGATCCGGTTTGAGCTGCGTGACAAACAAACCCTTATGCCTCTCGGTGACCATGCGGCTCATTGGTCTAGCTACATCGGGGAGGTCATTAGGGGTGTGCCTTTGTACTACTCTTCTTGGCTGAAGGTCCCGAAGGAGCGGAAGGCGGCGCTCATTACAAATATTGGGGTCAGTTGTCCTTTTATGTTTATTTCATTATCGTGTTCATTTATTTAATTGTGTATATTTATCTAAATTCGTTTATTTATTTATATCATATAAATAAATAAAAAAATTTAAATAAATATATAAATTATATCTCTAACTCTGTCTTTATTTTGTTGTATATGATTGCAGACCCAGTTTGATCTGAGGCCGCACATGGAATCCCCCGACTGGACAGAGATCAACGCCGGCATCCAGCAGCACTTGCAAAAAGCATACAATACCAACAAGGCTGCTTTCAAGGCCCATCATTAGGTTATAGACCCCACGACCGGGACTTACAATGTGGAGAAGATCAGGCGGGCACGTCTTGAGGACATTACGGCGGAAGAGTGGGATAAGTATATTTAGTTTTGGAATGATCCCAGGAACATTGCCCGAGCCGCTCAAAATCAACAAAACCGGGCAAAGAGCACGGTCATATCTCGACAGGGATCCCGGTCGCTTGCTCGCCTTCGAGATGAGATGGTAATAAACATTATAATTATTTTACATACATATATACATATATATCTGATTATACGCTTTGGTGTGTTGTGATTTGTCATTTTTAATTTGTTTCATCTTATATGCGTGTGTATGTACAGAGGCAGATCTCAGGCACTCAGGAGTACCCATCGCTCATTGACACCTTCTTCGTGGCACACACTGTTAACGGGGAATTCCTTCAGGATGAGGACGACGTTATCTATGTAAGGTTTTGTTCAAAACACACTTTAATGAATTATCGAGAATTAATGTAGCAACCCGACTAATATATTAACTATCTTGTGTTTTTGTCACTACATAGGAGGAGATGAGGAGGCTGGAGGCTACGGGCACCTACACTGATGACGAGATCAATCGCTTGGCTAGAAGGGGTAAGCAGCGAGGTCACATTCCCGGTGTTGGTAGGGTATTGCTAGTACGGGCCACAGCCGGCCCAAGTACGCCCGCGTCTGAAGCAAGCTCAACAGCCTACACAAAAAGGTGGACTTCATGATGAGTCTTTTCAAAAGTGACTCAAAGTACTCAGATATGTTTTCACAGTTTGAGTCAGGTGGTGCCAGCGGGAGTGGCAGGTGCGGGGACGACGAGGAGAGTGCCGACGATCAGGAGGACGAGGATGAGGATGGCGATGGCGATAGTTAGTTGTGTAATATATGGGTTAGTATGCTACTTTGTTACTTTATGTTTATCTTGGCGACCTGTATGTAAACACTTGTTTCCCTATCCTATCATGTTGAATATTGACTTGTAAGCCCCGTTTATGACTAGGAAGCAACGTTTTGTAGACTTATTCAGATTTTGGACGATTTAGGTTTATTATGTTTTGGTTTGGGTACAAGTTGTGATGTATTTGTATTGCGTTGATCCGTTATATTGTATTGTGTTTTGGTACAAGTCGTGATGAGTTTATACAGGTTTTGGTACAGGTTTGATGTTTGGTAGATTTTTTCTGAAAAAAATATGGAAATCGCCTGCTGTGCATGCTGCATTTAAAAAAAAAATGCAGACTATTCCCCGGCGACATGTAACCGGGGATAGTATTTAAAAAATGCAGGGTTTTAAAAAAATGCAGAGTATTCCCCGGCGACATGTCGCCGGGGATAGCTTTTAAAATTTTTTTTATACGTTAATATTCCCCGTCGACATGTCGCCGGGGATAGCTTTAAAAAATTTTCTTGTACGTTGACAAGTCAAAGTATAAGGAACACTATCCCCAGCGACTTGTCGCCGGGGATAGTGCCCAATTAACTAATCGCTTAATTAAGTGTCTTAATTACTTAATTTTAACTAAGACATTCCCCAGCGCCATGTCGCCGGGGAATATGTGCCACGGTGGCACTAATTACTTGAATGAAAAATACGTGGGACCCACCTTGTCGCTGGGGAACGTATCCCTAGCGAGCGTTCCCCAACGACCATTCCCCAGCGACAAGTCGCCAGGGAAAGGTATCCCCAACGACAAGTCGACGGGGAATCCCCCAAAATGTCGCTAGGGATAGCGGTTAATGTTGTAGTGGCGTTAGTGTATTGCATGCATGTGAAAGTTTTCATGCTTACACAAGTTACATACGTATAGGTTTTTTAGTTGAGAGTTACATCGTTAGTTTTGTGAAGTCAAGAGGGAGTTTATATAGCCACCAAACTTATTCTCCAAGTTAGAGTCTATCACCTCTTCAAGTTTCAACAAAACGACACTCGGACCTCTCTTTTCCCTTTGTTTTGACTGGCCTAGCAACCAAGCACTCTATGGGTTTGGCTTTAGTACTAATAAGTTCCTTATGTATTAGTTACTCTATTTATTAGTTAGTTATTCCAAATAATGATATAATTAACGATCATTTAAATATTCGCGACTTAATATAATAAAAATATTATAGTTAATACATTACTTATGTCAATAAAACGTTCCCTAGGTGTATACGTGAGTGCCCCCGAAAGGCTCAAGTATTCCTAGTTGTAATAATACAGATTACGGCTTGAGCATTCCCAATAGCTCCCACTTTGTGAAGTCACATATTTTCATACCAAACAATGGTAAGCGCTAACAACACGTCAGTGCTCTGAGACTACCTGAGAGTGGTTTCAGTAAAATGTCTTAGTTTAAAATGGTTTTTATTAAAACATTGTTTTGATACAGGATAATGTTAAAACCTATGGGATATGGATCAAAGTCATTTCATATTGTTTAACTAATTCTGTTTCTCGATATAGATATTGAACAAGATTACCAACTAATCAAGATTCATCTTAATTGCATTTGGGTATGGCCACACATACATCTGATCAAATCATCAAGAGGCCCAGTAGTATCTAACTCCATAAGCAGGTGGAGGAACAAATCCTATTTTGACTGCCTGTGTCATTCATATACTTCACATCACTTCGCCTTTATAACTACCTTATTCAAGATAACTTTTAGCTATAATCAAGAAAATGATACTCACACATGCAAGACCTACTTGCATCTCAACTCTGAGCACGAGTAATACAACCACTTACGAGATTCACCTAATTGTGTCGATCCATAAAGTGAATACTTATAGGTTTGGGGTAGCCCAATATTCATCACTAATGAATAACATATGAGTTTGGCGGGAACAATACATTATATTCTAAGAATATAACCAAACGCTCACATTTGTCTTAATCTAACAATACTCCTATATTGTTAATTGACAATGGACAAAGTTAGAATGATACAAGTCATTCATGGATAAAACATGCGAATATAGAACATAATTGTATAAATGAAAACGATCATACCAAGTATATCAGTTCATTATGTAATACAACTGCTTACAGTTCCATCATCCAAAAAAACTAAAAACAAATTTGCATAAGATTGCTAGTAAGTTAAAATCCAATGTTCCTAACATACTCAACTCTATTGGTACAAGACAACTAAGTAGTCATCTGAGTAGACTTTGTCAATACTTGTTTTAAACTCACAAATTATGAAGGGTTTGAATAATATGATGAGTTTCATATTGTACGTGTGCATTATAGCACAAGTACCATAATACGAGTATTGCCACGGTACTCTCCATAGGGTGTTTGAAGCGAGCACAACACCTATATGAGATAGTCATCTCAACAACTTCGCAAACTGCAAAGTATTCTTATTTTTTAATGTGTATTGCAACATTGCTATCTTCTGAGCACGTCTTGTCAGCAAGATGATTATTGAAAATGAAATCCTATCATGACTAGGATTAAGTATCCTCTCAATCAAACTAGCATCATGTATACAAGCAACACTATGTTTTCTATAATTCCATAAGCAATTTAACATTTCTTTGGTAATGTTTGGCGCCTTTCTGAACTCCACGCTCGTTAGCTATGATAATTGCGTTAGACTTGTCGTAATAACCATCAATAGGTTTTTCATTACTAGGGACGAATCCAGTTTTAGTTATGAATTTTCATATTCCAAACAACTTCTATTAGAACGTTTGTTTTAACTATCATCTAATAACTCTCACTTAGATATCGTTGTTGTCAACTCATCTTGCACTCATGCAAAAGTAATAACCAGCCACATACACAATATAATGTACATAATGAATCCTTAGTAAAAACTAAGGTATCCTATTCATTGTGTTTTAAATTTATTTGCAAGTGAAATATGTTGGACTTATTTCTTCCGGACTTAGTATCGGTTAGTAATAATACTTAGTACCGATAGTTATAGTTAGTACTGACAATACAAAGTGTTAAGTACTGATCAGTTAGTTAGTACCGTTAGTAAAAAATAGTTAGTACCGTTTAAGAGATATGTATGAGATATTATAGGAAAATATATGTACTATCTTTTATGCGTTTTGTAAGTCTGTTAGGGTTTATCCTTGGTCTATAAAAGGAACCCTCACGACATAGTTAGAGATATCAGTTCAATATACATCTCATACAATCATATCTCATAGTTAGTAATCTGTAATCACTTTAACAGATTAGTAGAAATCAAAGTTTAGTTTTTCATTGTTCTTTTTAATACTATTGTGTAGATTCCGCATATACAATAAGTATTCATAGTCAGTGTTTTCTCTATAGTTAATCTGTATTTATACAAGTTGGCTATCACCTTTAGCAGGCTGCAAAGATCTGTTTAGTTTGGGACTCACCTTGTGAGACTCTGAGTAAAAAGAACAAAAACCAGTTATAAATCTCTATCGTACAAAACTAATCATGTCTGGTTCACAAGACGAAATTCCACCACCACCACCACCACCATCATCATCACAAACACCAACACAACAAACTCCTCATACTGTCTCAACCATCAAACTTCCTATCCTCAAAAAGGGAGAATACGATATTTAGGCCATGAAAATGGAACATTATTTGGCCCATACAGACTATCCAATCTGGGAAGTTATACAAAATAGGAATGGTCCTGTATCAATCACCACAGATACACAAGGTCAAATCAAGGTTCTTCTCCAATGCGGTGTTGGAAGCAAAAGAGTCCGTAGCCGGAGAAAGAGAAAGAAAGCAGGACGATGATGAAATGAAAAAAATACAAAATTTAGCGTCTTTCTTTAAAACTTATAGAGAAACTGTACGTTCTAAGGCATCAGGGGATGCTAGAGAAATAGTTATAGAAATAAATATAGATTGTTGGGAATTATACATTCCTGACTTAGTACCGTTAGTTATATACTTAGTACCGCTAGTTATAGTTAGTACTGCCAGTACAAAGTGTTAAGTATTGCTCAGATAGTTAGTACCGTTAGTATAAAATAGTTAGTACCGTTTAAGAGATATGTATGAGATATTGTAGGAAAAGATATGTATTATCTTTTAGGCGTTTTGTAATCCTGTTAGGGTTTATCCTTGGTCTATAAAAGGAATCCTACGACATTAGAGAGAACACATACATTGATAACACACATATCTCATCTCATACAATCATATCTCATAGTTAGTAATCTGTAATCATATTAGCAGATTAATAGAAATCAAAGTTTAGTATTCATTATTCTTCTTAATACTATTGTGTAGATTTCGCATATACAATAAGTATTCATAGTCAGTGTTTCTCTATAGTCAATCTGTATTTATACAAGTTGGCTATCACCCTTAGCAGGTTGTAAAGATCTGTTCAGTTTAGGACTCATAAGTGGTATCAGAGCCTGTGAGAAACTCTGAGTAAGAAGAACAAAAACCATGATTTCAATGAGAATGAAAAAGTTCTACAAAAAGACAGGTAGAAAGCTACAATTTGATGCCAAGGAACCAGTTGGTTTTGATAAAACCAAAGTCGAGTGCTATAATTGTCACAAGACAGGGCATTTTGCTAGAGAGTGCAGAACCAAGGGAAATCAAGATAGTAAGAGGAGAGATGCTTGGAACTCTGGAAATAAGGATGGGAGAAGATCTGGTAAGCAGGAGGACTCTAAAGCTTTAGTGACTATTGATGGAGAAGGTGTTGATTGGACCAGTCACTCAGAAGAAGAAGAAGATTATGCTTTGATGGCTTGCAACAGTTCAGGCTCAGACATAGAGGTAACTTCTTGTTCAAAAGAATGTAAAGAGTCTTATGCTAAACTTAAAAAACTGTATGATAAACAAAGAGCACAACTCAGTGATGCAAGCATAGAAATACAGGCATTTACTCAAGCTTTAAAGAAAGTTGAAGCACAATTAGTTGCTCATCAACAATATCAACTTTGGTATGAGGAAAAGATAAGGTTTATGCAAATAGACTTAGATGATAAAACTGATGTCCTTACATACCATAAGAAACTATTGGCAGAAGCTGAAAAAGAAAAAGAAGATTTAAAAGCTAAAGTAGAAAAATTGCACAACTCTTCTAAAAATCTTGGTAAACTGCTAAATACACAGATGAGTGCTAATGATAAATTTGGGCTTGGTTATGGGGATCATAGATATGATGGCATCTTGAGTTATGAAAATGAAGTTTTACAAAGTGTGTTTATGAATAAGGAAAGTGATTTAGAAAATCAACCTTTGTATGATAGGTTTGTTACAGCAGAAGGAATGCATGTTGTACCCCCACCCAAGATAGGGAATTACATACCATATGGACCTGATATTGAAATAGATTACTCACAATTTACATATGGTTTAAAACAGTCTCAACCTAGTAAATCTGAAACCCAAACCAGTGACTTTGATACATGTGAATCAGATTGTAGTGTTGAAACACATAAATCTTTGCCTGAACCAACTGTCAATAAACCCAAAGTAGTAAGTCAACCTAAGATTTAGTCTGATGCTCCTATCATTGAGGAGTATGAATCAGATGGTGAAGATGAGCATGTGTCTCTACCAACAGAAGAACATGAAACACCTAGTTTTGCTAACCAGCAAGTAAAAACTCCTAGAGAAACTGTTAAAAAATCAATTCACACATAGTAAAAATTCTAAAGTTGACAAGAAAGGGTTGGGATATGGGTTTACTACAAAATCATGTTTTGTATGTGGAAGTCTTAGTCATCTTATCAGAGATTGTGATTTTCATGAAAAAATGATGGCTAAACAGGTTGAACTAAACAAAAAGAAGGGTGATTGGCTAATTTTTAGTTATTAACTATATATATAATATAATAAAATAAAATATATATAATCTAGAAAAAAAAACAACAATCAATGATGCCAGGAGTAGTATAAACTATTCCCGGGTCGTTAATCCCCAATGAGGCTGTGCTGGAAAATCGATACAGTCGGAAGATTTGAGTTTGAAGGAGAGAAATAATTTGAGAGTGTGGAAAGGTAGATTAGACAATAACAAACAAAAACGTTTAAGAAAATCCCAAAAAAATACGAAATTAAACTAAAAAAAACGAGAGCACGGATCCCGAACAAAGGGGGAAAAACCTAAAATCTTCAAAATTAACTCTACGAAGAAATTTTCACTTCTAAACTACTCTAGGGAACAAATAACGAAGAATGAAAAAGACTAGACCGAAAACGGAGTTCGTTTGACCCAAAAACGAGTCAAGACAAAAACCGCACCCGGAACCGTTCTTTAAAAAGCAAAAAGATGTAAAAATGATCCTACGAAAATTTTTATATTTTTCCTACAAACTAGATGACTAAAGAAAATTTTCTAAAAAAGAAAAATATTTTTTTGATAATTTTTGTATTTTTTATGAATTTTCTAAACTTTTAACGAAATTAAATTAAATAAAATTTATAAAAAATTCTAAATGGACTTTTAAAAATATTATATTTTTTAATTTTGGAAATTATTTATATCTAAATAATAAATTTAAAAAAATTAAATAATAATTATCAATATTTATATATAATTAGTTAAATTAAATATAATATAATAAACATATCTTTTATCCTTTTAAATAAAAAATAACATATTATCATTATTGATAAGATCTCATATATCCCCCCCTCAATAATTATAACCTCCCTTGTTTCACCCCAACATAATTCACCCACTAACCCCACCCAATAATACCACCACAAGCCCCAAACAAACCACTCACAAAGCCCCCCCCCCCCAAAAACCTCCAAACAACACACCACCCCCTCAACAAACACAACACAGCCCCAATACCCCCCCCTCCACTCCCCACTCCACCTCCACCGCCCCCACCGCCACCCCCCACCATAGTCTTCCTCCCTCCCGCCCAACTCAGCATACACCTTAAGGCTTAAATCGCCCACACAACGTCACAAAATAACTACGCCCTTTACCTTATACCGAAAAGTCCCCCGGGCGCAGCGGATGGTTGTTACAAAGAGGTGTCCGAGGTTGGACCCGGGTTCGAGTCTTGCTCACCCCGGGTACCCCTTGTCTCCTTTCTTTTTTTGTTGGAAAAACTTTGTAAAGCAAAGTTGTTAAGCTCGTGGGGCTTAACAACTTTCTCAACTACAACTTTTTTTGAAAAGCTATGAATAAGCTGTAAACAAGCTTTTAAAACGACAGAATGCTTAAAATGAGCTTAAAGCTAAAAATCGACTAAGTCTTTTTGGCTTTTTGGACACTTAAGCTAACTTGGACAAAATAAGCTAAGAGGGCTGGCTAGCTTATCCTAAATAAGCACTAAAGGCTAAAAGCTAAACTAAATAAGCTGAAAATGCTTATGATGACAGAAGCTAAATGATGTTTAGAGGGCAAAAGAGGGTTAACTGTTGGCACTCAAATAAGCATAGAAAATAAGAAATAAGCAAACACAACCTAACACATTAACCTAAAAAGCAACTAGGAGTACAAATAAGCTATTGAGTTAAACTCAATAAGCTAGAAAATAAATAAGCATACCCTACACTAAAACTAAGCTAAACAGTCAAAGGTGGCAACTTTTTACTTAAAAAATAACTATCCTAAGAGCTTTTTAAGGGCTAAAATTAGGAGAGCTTATCAAGGAGCTTATTGACTCTCCAAATAAGCCAAAAGCTTGGGCTTGAGCACACTAAAAAGCTAGAATGCAAGGGCTTAAAGTCACCCCCTAGCACCAGGGGAGACTTAGTGCTAAAAACAAGCGAGGGCTTATTGACAAAAACAAATAGCTTTTTAAAGCTTCAAATAAGCTTCAAAATAACAAAAAATAAGTTTAAACAGCTTAAGGTGACTCTAACATGGACTTGTTCACAAATTTTAAGAAACCAAAAACCATTAAACCTGCTATTTTAAGAGTGAAAAAAGGCTTTGTACTTAAAGAATTTGACACTTAAAAACTTGGTGGTTTTGACTCAACAAGTCAAATGACACACAGGGTTGTTAACAGCTTGATTTAAACACTCTAAAACACAACTTTTTGAAACCACAACTCACAATTACAAGAGCTTATGAATATAAGCTCTTGTAGCTTTTTTAAAGTCACAGTTTTGAGAAATGACTTAGAAAGACTTTGAAAAACAACTTTAAAACTTAAAAACTTTTAAAAACAGCCTCTAATAAGCTTAACACTTAAGCTAAATCTAACTTAATTACCACAACCCATACCAAAACTTGTTTAGAGAACCCCGTTTTTAGTGTTAACCCAAACACTCCCTTAATTTTCTAAAAAGTGATTTAAAAACCTTTAAAAGCTAAGTTAAACTGAAATTTTAAAAGACTAATAGTACTTAAGCAATCTAAGACAATAAAAGATAAAAAGCAAGACAAATAAGCACTTAAAAAAGAGACAATAAGCTAGAACAAAATGAGCTAATTTTGACAGTTTTCACCAAATTGCATAAAAATGAAATGAAAAGCATTAAAAGCATACTTAGACATTAATAAACACTAATAAGCACAACTAAACAGTAATAAGCTAAGAAATAAGCTAATAAGCTATTGCTACAGTAACTTTTAAGCAAAATTAAAAGGAATTGTACCTTTAATCCTTTGCTCAAAAAGGATTTTTGGAGACCTAATAAGCTCTAAGTCCTACCCACAGCTTATAAATAAGAAGCATAAACTAAGTAAAACTCAATAAGCTTCCAAAAATATCTTATCTCATCCATTCTTGATCAACAACAGTAAAATGCCTTTTTCTTGAATTTTCCTTAAAGTTTTGTGAAAATGTTTATAAACAGGTTATAAAGGGGGTTTTAGTGAGAGCTTAAAGGTTTTAAGAAGACAATTAAGATTTAGAACACAATTATAAAAAAAACTTACTGAATTTTCATTAAACAAAGGTGAAGTACAAGTACATGAAAAACTTTAAACTTAAAACACTAAAAACTACTTTAAAACTATAAAAAAAACTACCCTTCAGCCACAATGGCTTTACAATGCTTTATATAGTGAAAAACGACTAGGGTTCTTGACTTCTTGTCTTCATGCTGATGTGCTTGTTTGTAGACACACAAACACAAGTGTGTTTGTTGTGAGTGTATAGAGGAGCAATGATCCTGGCCCTTCAAATTCCTTGGTGCCCAAGCTAAAAATTCTCAACCATTGATTAGTTTTGGTGGGGGTTTGGATTGCCAACATGGCAATCCCATGTGGGTATGTGGGGTTTAAGATGGTGAAGGATTTGGATGTATGTTGGGGGTCAACCAAGGGTGAAAATGACAGTTTGTGGGGTTGGGGAGATTTGGCGGGAAACCAACGAAGGGGATGTACAGTGATTCAAAGTTTGGGTGAAGGTTTGGGAGATTGGCAAGATTAGCCCCTCATGGTGTGTGTAGTTATTGCACCATACGTCCTTGTGTTCTTTCAAAGTTTGGGACTTGGCAAAATAACCCTTTGTAGTTTATCTTTCCCCCATTGGCAGTTTCACCCCTTCTCTTTCTTTCTCTCATTTCTTCTAATTAAAATAAGTTTAGGGATTTACAAGTTTAGCCCTCAAACTTATTTTTCTTCACATGTTGACTTTTGGATTTGTCGGGGTTGACTTGGGTTGACTTTCTGTTGACTTTTTCAGGCTTGGGCTTGGACTTTGACTTTGTCTTTTTCCTGCTTTTCCATTCCGAGTCCGGTTTTGTCGTTTTGGCTTCATTTTTCGTCCTTTCTTAAGAAGGCAATTGGACAAAATGGTTATACAGAAATAAGAAGGGATTAGAGAGGAGTTGTGGTTAGAAATGAGGCAAGGTTAGTTGCTTCGGACATAGGCAAAGAGGAAGGGATTAATAGATTATGATGAGGTATTTTGCTCCTGTAGCCAAGATTGAAGACCATTGGGGATCTTTTTAGCTTTTGCCTCTTACATGGGATTCATAGTCTATCAAATGGATGTGAAAAGTGCATTCCTGTATGGGAAAATTGATGAGGAGGTCTATGTGTCTCAACCTCTAGGTTTTATAGATCTTAAGTATCTGATAAGTGCTTAATTACACATATCTTTTACCTTCAAAAATGAGCTTAAATGACCAAAAACAGACAAAAAACTGCCAAATATATGTTTGTTTTGCATTTGTATTGTGCAGGAAGTGGATATCAACAAAAAGACAGAAAACCAAGCCAAAATGACAAAACTGAGCATGGAATGGAAGACTGTGCAAAATCAAGGCCAAAGTCCAAAAATGCCTAAAGTCACGAGTCAATAACTAATGAATCAGCAGGTTTCAACGGAGCCTGGAAATGAAGAATACTATTGGATGCAATCTTACCCATCTGATGGGCCGGGAAGCCCCAATAGTATAATTTTGAAGATGTGGAAGACAAATGGGCCCTCAATCACTTACATAAGCCCATTTGTGTGCATTTTGACAAGGACTGTGAAGACTTTGAAGGCCCAATCCTAGCCCAGTTTCAGCCAATCTCAGCCATTGTACGCAAAAAAATCCACTTAAACACTTATTGGGCCTTAAAAGCCCAATAAACATAGCCTGTCTTATTGGGCCCAAAGCCAAACCCAAACCACGTGTGGGCCCAAACAAGCCCAAACCACCAAAACCCAACCCAGGGGGCCCAATAAAGCCAAACACAAAAACCCAAGCCCAAATCCCATTTTTACAAATACCATTAGGATGTTGTTTTTTTGTTTCACTGTGTTATTTTCAAAAGTATTTTTATAAGTATCCGTTCCTGCACAATACAATTAGCAAAACAAGCATATATTTGACATTTTAAGTTCGTTTTTGGTTATTTTAGCTCATTTTTAAAGGAAAAAGGTATGTGTAATTAAACACATACCAAAGGGCAAGGGTAATGTTCAAAGGGAGAATAAACCAGTTTGGAACAATGTTTAAAGAGTGAATCATAAGAACCAATTTGTTCCTATAGCAGTACTAACTAGAACTGGCAAAATTCCAGTTAGTACTGCTAAAGCTAACGGTACTAACAATGTTAGTACTGCTAGACATAATTTTAAAAGTCAAGCAGTACTAACTATTGCTACTAGGAAAATTAGTACTGTTAAACCTTTTGTGAATACAGTTAGACCAAAAACTATTTTTTATAAAACTCATTCACCATTTAGAATGCCTTTTAATAACACAACAGCACTTAGAACAAATTTTTCAAAACAAAAGGTTAATATTGCTGAGGTAAATGCAGTTAGTGCTGTTGGGGGGAAAAGGGAAACTGTTGTTAAGCCCTCAGCAGGTTGTAATTGGAGACCAAAAAGACATTACTGGTACAAAATCTCTAAATACAATGGTGGATCAAGACCTAGAGATTGTGCTACTTTCAAAGATCCACTAGGCAGACTCAAGCCCAAACAGGCTTGGGTCCCTAAGAGAATCTAATCTCTTTTATTAAATGTGCAGGATTATCCACACAAAACTTTTTAGAACAAAGGGATTGTTGATAGTGGATGTCCCAGGCACATGACTGGAAAGAAGGCATACCTTGCTGAATATCAAGACTTTAATGGTGGCCCTGTAGCTTTTGGAGGAAGTAAATGTTACATAACTGGTAAAGGTAAAATAAAAACAGGAAAGTTAGATTTTGAGGATGTGTGCTTTGTGAAAGAACTACAGCATTTCAATCTCTTTTCTGTGTCACAAATCTGTGACAAGAAGAACAAAGTTATTTTTACTGACTCTGAATGTCTTGTTTTGTCTCTTGAATTTAAGTTACCTGATGCAAATCAAGTCTTACTTAGAATCCCCAGACAAAACAATATGTACAGTTTTAATCTAGAGAACATTGTTCCTTCTGTAGGTTTAGCTTGTTTAATTGCAAAGGCCACAATTGATGAATCTAACAAATGGCATAGGAGGTTGGGTCATGTTAACTTTAAAAACTTAAACAAACTTGTGAAGGGAAACCTTGTAAGAGGTTTACCTTCAAAGATTTTTCAAAATGACCACACTTGTGTTGCTTGTCAGAAAGGAAAGCAACACAAGGCCTCCTGTAAGGCCAAATCAGTGAGCTCTATTAGTCAGCCCTTACAGCTTCTTCATATGGATTTGTTTGGACCTACATCTGTAAGGAGCTTAAACCATAAGACTTATTGCCTGGTTATCACTGATGATTTTAGCAGGTTTAGTTGGGTGTTCTTCTTAAGAACTAAGGATGAAACTAGTGGAATCCTTAAGGACTTTATAAGACAAATAGAGAACCAATTAAATCAAAAAGTTAAAACTATTAGATGTGATAATGGTACAGAATTTAAGAACAGGGATTTTATTGAATTCTGTGGGTCAAAAGGGATCAAGAGGGAATACAGTAATGCCAGAACTCCACAACAAAATGGAGTTGCTGAAAGAAAGAACAGGACCCTTATTGAGGCTGCTAGGACTATGCTAGCAGATTCATTTTTACCTAACACTTTTTGGGCTGAAGCAGTTAGTACTGCTTGTTATGTTCTTAATAGGGTATTAGTGACCAAGCCTCATAATAAGACACCTTATGAACTTGTAACTGGTAAAATACCAATCATAAGCTACATAAGACCTTTTGGGTGCCATGTGACCATCTTGAATACCATTGACCATCTGGGCAAGTTTGATGGGAAATCAGATGAAGGGTTTCTAGTTGGGTATTCTCTACAAAGCAAGGCTTTTAGGGTATACAATTTAGAAACCAAGAGAGTTGAGGAAAACCTGCACATAACCTTTTTAGAAAATAAACCAAATGTTGCAGGAAAAGGACCAACTTGGCTGTTTGATCTTGATTATTTAACTGATTCAATGAATTATCAACCAGTGAGATCAGAAAATCAAGCTAACAAACATGCAGGTCCACAAGAAGCTAATCACAATGCAGGTACAAAAGATAATATTGATGCAGGTGATTCTGAAAAAGAAGATGAATCGGCTCAGGACTACTTTGTACTGCCTATATGGTCTTCTTATTCTTCAACAGTCAAGAGATCAACAGAAAAGGATGCAGGTGAAGCACCTACCAAACATCCTGATTTAAAGACAAATGAGAACCCAGTAGATAAAGAGGATCAAGTCTTTTTGGTTGAACTTGAAAGACTTAAGAGGCAAGAAAAGGATGCTAATAATGCAGCTGAAGCTCTCAGGAAGGAGTTTGCCCAAGAAACTGAGGATTTACTTTTACAAGCAAGAGCTGCTAAAACTAGCAGTACTAACATAGTTAATACTGCTAGCACACCAGTTAGTACTGACAGTGCTTATGATGGACTATCCTTATCTGATCCAACCAATCCTAACCAAGATGACTTAGAAATACCTGCACTTGAGGACATTTATAAAAATCCTACTGATGGTATTTTTACAAATTCATCTTATGATGATGAGGGTGCAGTGGCTGACTTCACAAATTTAGAAACTGTTGTGAATGTCAGTCCTATTCATCCTTAAACTCTAATTCTTGGAGATCCACAATCAGCAGTTCAAACAAGAAGTAAAGTGACTAAAAGTTCTGGAGCCCATGCTTTTGTAAGTTATATTCAAAAGCAAAGGAGAAATAATCATAAGGACTTCCAACATTGTTTATTTGCTTGTTTCTTGTCTCAAAATGAACCCAAGAAAATCTCTGAAGCACTTGAAGATGAAAGTTGGGTTGATGCTATGCAGGATGAATTGCTGCAGTTCAAGATTCAGAAAGTTTGGATTCTTGTAGATTTGCCTTATGGGAAGAAGGCAATTGGAACAAAATAGGTTTATAGAAATAAGAAGGATGAGAGAGGAGTTGTGGTTAGGAATAAGGCAAGGTTAGTTGCTCAAGGACATAGGCAAGAGGAAGGGATAGATTATGATGAGGTTTTTGCTCCTGTGGCCAGGATTGAAGCCATTAGGATCTTTTTAGCCTTTGCCTCTTACATGGGATTCATAGTCTATCAAATGGATGTGAAAAGTGCCTTCCTGTATGGCAAAATTGATGAGGAGGTCTATGTGTCTCAACCACCAGGTTTTATAGATCCTAAGTATCCTAAGAAGGTCTACAAAGTAGTGAAAGCTCTCTATGGTTTACACCAAGCTCCCAGAGCCTGGTATGCTACTTTATCTACTTTCTTGTTGAAGAATGGATACAGAAGAGGAACTATTGACAAGACTCTTTTCATTAAGAAGGACAAACATGATATCATATTAGTACAAGTTTATGTGGATGATATCATATTTGGTTCTACAAAGAAATCTTGGTGTGATGAATTTGAGGCATTAATGAAGAGTAGATTTCAGATGAGTTCTATGGGAGAGCTCACCTTCTTTCTTGGATTACAAGTCAAACAGAAAGAAGATGGTATCTTTATAAGTCAGGATAAGTATGTTGCAGAAATCCTGAAGAAGTTTGATTTTGTCAGTGTTAAGACTGCTAGTACACCAATTGAGACCCAGAAGCCTTTAGTCAAGGATGAGGAAGCTAGTGATGTGGATGTACATCTTTATAGATCCATGATTGGTTCTTTAATGTACTTGACTGCTTCTAGGCCTGATATTATGTTTGCAGTTTGTGCTTGTTCTAAATTCCAGGTCAATCCAAAGACTTCCCATTTAAGTGTTGTTAAGAGAATCTTTAGGTATCTAAAGGGCAAACCCAAACTGGGCCTTTGGTATCCTAGAGTGTCCTCATTTGACCTGGAAGCCTACTCAGATAGTGACTATGCTGGAGCAAATCTTGACAGGAAATCCACAACAGGAGGTTGTCAATTTCTTGGCAGGAGACTTATTTCTTGGCAATGCAAAAAGCAGACCATTGTGGCTACTTCTACTACAGAGGCAGAATATGTTGCTGCTGCAAATTGCTGTGGGCAAGTTCTATGGATTCAAAATCAAATGTTAGACTATGGGTTCAATTTCATGAACACAAAGATCTACATTGATAATGAAAGTACAATATGCATTGTAAAGAATCCAGTATATCACTCCAAAACAAAGCATATTGCCATTAGGCACCACTTCATAAGGGATGCTTATGAGAAGAAACTTATCCAGGTGCTGAAAATACACACTGATGACAATGTAGCTGATCTTCTAACCAAGGCATTTGATGTTAGCAGGTTTCAGTTCTTGGTTGTTACTATTGGCATGATTAATCCATAAGTTGCATTTGTTAAGGGGAGGCAATATCATTTGTTGTATAGTTTGTATGAAGTGTTCAGTATGCAGAAGCATCTTGACCATAGTGTTCAGATGGTACTGAAGCACTGTTGTTGCCAAAGTTGTTCATTCTTTGGTTGACAATAGTTAGTACCGACAGTGCAAAGTTAGTACCGTTGGGCAAAGATAGTACCGCTATAGAGACGTTGAAGAAAATACCGCCAAGGGTATAAAGTGTAAATTGAAACGGTTTCTTTGCTTTTAGGTTTGCCAAACCTATATAAACCCATCTCAATTGCACAGTTCACTCACGTAATCTTTCTTAAATACTTTCTTTCATTCAAGCCCTAATCTCTCACTCACTGACGATCTCTAATCATGGCTGTTCTTGAATCGTGCCCTAAACACAATATGGTTGCTTATTTGGAGAAGACTGATAGGAATGCAGAGTTTCATGACATTATTGATTTTCTTGCACGAAGCTACATCCACAATGCTCTCACTGTAAGTCCAGTAGTCTCTACTACATTTGTTGAACAGTTTTGGATGTCTGCTAAATCCAAAATAATCAACAATGTTAGGTATATTACTGCCAAAGTAGCTGGCAAGCCTGTGTCTATCTCTGAAGCATCAATAAGAAGTGACCTTCTTTTTGATGATGCCGATGGGATATATTCACTACCAAATCAGGCTATATTTGATGTTATACAGCTCATGGGGTATGAGGGGGATCTAACTGTGTTAACATTTAACAAAGCTTTGTTTTCACCCCAATGGAGATTTCTTTTTCATACAATGAATCATTGTATTAGTTCTAAAAGCACCTCTTGGGATCAAATTCCCACTAACATTGCCACTGCTGTAATTTGCTTAACATCTAATCAGAAATATAATTTTTCTAAATTAATTTTTGATGGTATGCTTAGACACTTAGATGCAAAGAAAAAGTTTGTTATGTATCCACGTTTTATTTCAATCTTTTTGGATAAACAGCTAATGAATGTACCAGTACCTTTAGACCATTTTCCTGTAAATGCTTTGACAAGTAAAGTTTTCTCCTTTATGGTTAAAAAGGGTAAACATTTTTCAGGGAAAGTCACACCTTTATTTGCTTCTATGTTGGTACAACTATGTTGGTTCAAACCAACTAAGGATGAGGGTGAAGCATCAACAGACAATTCTGAACCACAGACACCACACCTCAATCACTCCTCCACCCAAGTGCAGACCAACATGATATACAACCTAACCTATCTCCCAGACCTTCACCTATAATTCCTATTCCTGATTCCATTCCAGAGGGTTATGGTGGGAATCATGGAGGTCAGTCATCCAGCGATAGATCTCTCATCATACTTCCAATCTATTAGGAAATGAGGATGGCCTGACACTCCAAAGTGTATGTGATCTTTATGTGTCTTTATGTGAACAGGTCACAGATCAAGCCAAAAAAATTAAACACTTAAAGGCACAAATCAAGAAGCTTAACAAGAAAGCCAAACCTGTTATTACACATCACAAAGCTTGGATGATGAGTGTATCCATGAAGCAAATATTGGCAAGAAAGAAATCATTGAAGAAAAAGTGGATACAAAAGGAGTCTGTATCCAAACAAGGGAGGAAACGTGCCAAATCTGAACCTACAGTGCATAAAGATCTAGCTTTCGATGATCTTGATGATGTGGATGTTAATGATGCAATGGATTATATGGAGACAGATGCTTACATGCAAAAGGGAGTTAGTACTAAAGATCAAGTTAGTACCATCAAGTTAGATGAAGGTACTGACAAGCCTGAAGTTAGTACCGCTAAGCCAAAAGAAGTAAAAGTTAGTACCGACAAGCTTGATGAAGGTACTGCTGAGCTAAAAGATGGAACTTCAGATGAAAGAACGCACCTGGAAACAAACTATTTTAGAGATGAGAGACAAATTACCTTAAAAAATGATGAGTTTTTGGTATCTATGAGCCAAACTAAGGCTAAACAAAAAGGTGTTGAGATCAAAGATGCTGAAGATTCAGATAGACCAAGGGCTACATCAACAAGATCAGTACTTACATTAAAGCCTTTTCCTAAAATTGATCATAAAGACAAAGGTAAGAAAGTACTTAAGGAAGAAGCTGAGTCAGATGCTGAGTCAGAAGGTGTTGATGAACCTGAAAGAAAGTTTGATCAGCTTGCTAAGGATGAAGAAATAGCTAGAAAGGTGCAAGAGGATTGGGAAGAAGAAGAGGAGATGAAAAAATTAGATGAGGAAGAAGCTACAAAGGCTGCTCTTATACAAGATTTTGTTGATATTCAGGCTAGAATTGAAGCTGATGAGACATCTAGTTAGTAAGAGTGATTTAGATGAGGAGAGAAGAGAACTGTTTACAGTTGAATAGAGAGCCAATTTCTTTATGATCTATTGCTATCAAAGCGGTTCCTTGCTCAACAAAAGAGCTGCTGCAATCAGAAGCAGACCACCAATAAGAACTCAGCTAAGAAACCAAATGATGACCTATCTAAAGCATGTAGGTGTAACATTTCATATTTTCGGGTCATTTTACGACACTATTCATCTCGATGCCTATTAATTTTTGTATCTCTCTTAACTCCGTTTGGTTTTAATTTAAAAATCGCTCAGCCTATAAATTAATCATTTAAAAGTAAAAACGGTCACCCACCAAATTAGGGTTTTACTTCTAGCATGTGTTAGATAGTTATTGAAGAATAATTATTATCTTTGCAACTAGTTTATTTTTGTAGGGTCACGGTAAAGGGGGTTTAATTTTCGCATAAAATGTGTTTAGGTATTCACGAGGATCACAAAAACGATTATCTACGATTCAGACAAAATACCTATGTTTTTACCAAAGGCTAAATTATTTGTATAAAACTTTTGTCCATTGAGTCCTTTCCTAGCTGCATGTCACAAGGACTATCAAATACATCATTTCTAAACCTTTGTACAACCATGAGCCATTAAGACCTAATCTAAGTACACATCAAGTAAGAGTTTTGCTAAGATATCAAAGAAGAAAAAACTTGTGTCTTACTTACCCTCATGTTTCTCCTTCTTCCCCGCGTCACCTATAACCAATGGACAAAGAAAGGAACTTTTAGCACAAAATATCCTAGCAATAAATCATGTACAAATTTTCCCTTTTCATTATCCTAAAATGGTACAAAAAGTGCTCTCAAGACAGACTTGTAACATACTAATTTTCCCTTTTCTTGTCACATTACCCCCCGACGGGCCTGGACGGGAACACGTGTCAGAGCGTGATTGATTGATCATACTCAAGGTACAAAAGCATAAAGAACGACCTCTAAGGGTTACGGTTTGAAAATAAACACCGTTCATAGATTGAAAAATAGATAATAATAATTTTTACATTGGCTTAAAATTCTAAGAGATTCAGTTTAAAAATGCGGAAGCTTAAATAAGTCAACAACGTTATTTAAAAACATAATAATTCTCTTGGTAAACTGTGTATGCATAAGACTCCTATATAAGTTCAATCAACATCATCCCTTGCTATGCACCCTGAGAAAATACCATGCTAAAATGGTCAACCATCAAGTTGAGTGAATTCATAGGATTAAATTCCAAACGTTATTACAGTGAACACAAATCCAACACGATATGCGACAGTTATAACAAATAACACTTCAGCACATAAAAATGGTATTTACGTTTGCGCTAAGCTCATGACACTGAAGCTAATATGTGTAATGTTAGCATGTACATTGCTATAAGTAATTGTGCCCCCTTCCAGGTGTCCGACCAAAGACAACCTAACCAGTTAACGACATGACTTGATATCCGTTTATATATCATATCGGGCGCCCCTTTGGGTAGTGAGCCTACTCACCCGTATCGGGATAATCAGTCACAAAAGATCTATTTACTCATTCGCGCCATATACTCAATACGCCGTCGCCCGGTACCTCCAGTTCAAGAGATTACAGTTCAAGATAGTTCGGTGCAGTAGTTGTCTAACAGCTACTTAGCAAAAAACCGACGTAAACCGGGAAAATCTCACATAAAGTACTTGTGTCCAGTTTTAAAAAACCCAAGCAATGTTTTCTTCTCACCCCAAGTTATAAAACATTTATTTCAAACTAGTAAAAGAGTGGGCTTGAACTCACCTTGATGATAAGTTAAAGAGTATACACAAAAAATGGGTCGCCCCCACATGGAATGAAACGTCGGAACATGGGTATTGACCTAAACAAATATGGGTTTATCGATTTAGACTCGGAAGGTATCGTACCACATATGATTGCATGCACGTACAATGTCAATTTTTTTTAGCAGAACTTTAGTTATACACTTTAAAAACGTTAGTGATCGATTTTACAAAACGTACACTATAATATAATATACTTATATAGATATTATATTTGTTATGGTTAATCCATAAGTAAACTTGTTATTTATATTTTAATATTTCCAAATAGTTAAGTAATTTTAATCGAAATATTTCATCATTTATGTTTTTCCAAATAGTTTCTAAGTAAGAATATTAAGATTTTTTACAAAATTTCGGCATGACCCATCGTGTTTACACGTTTTCCAAAGTCGTAGACTTTAATTAAAACCACTTTCAAACCACTTTCCATATTTACAATTTACTCGTCATCAAATCCATTATTAATCGTAACGTTCGACGTCTAAAAATAATTAAAACGTAAAAATCTAAATCGTTAAAAAAACTACACTATAAAATAAGTCACTCACAAGAACTATATCCCAATAAACTATAACACACCGTAAGCTTAATTCTTTGGCGTTTTGCATATATGTTGGGCTTTGGCCCGTTACGTCCGAAAATGTAGTTTTACTTATCCATTTAATTCGATAAGTAAAATATTAAGAAATAAATACGCGACCTCAAGATAACTATCAAAAAGCTCACAATAATCAATATAATAACCAAACCATATGAGCCTCTCAAGAATTGATCTCATGTTTGGGGTCTTGTATGTGGGACGTAGCTTAATGCTTTAATAAACTATATTCGAGCTTATTTATTGAGCCGAATAAGTTTATCATTTGTCCGTTCACAAAAAGCTAGAAAATAAGCTAACAAAATATATTTCAATACACAAAATAAGTTAAAACAATAAATCTTCTTTATTTCTTTGTGTTTTGGTGGTGCCGAAATATATATATAACCCTAATAAGCTCAAATAATTAAATAAGCTTTCCACAATTTAGCTTGTTAAACATAAGCCAAACAAAATGAACTATAGCATATCGTATTTTTTCATTTTTTTCTTACAACGAAAATAACCACGATCACAATAACTAAGATTCCTTATATTTTATCTTTGTATGGTCGAAATATTTACATACACTTTTATTTTTTATGTATTTTTCAAAACCTTTTGTTTTTTTACAATAAAATTGATACAACTAGTATGGTATGCATCATGAGAGGTATAAAAATTACAAGTTGTTTGAGTATTTGAAGACTTTTACAAAAATTAAAGATTTAGGTGATAACAAAGGATTTATACAACCCAAATGTTTGTTTAACAATATACCCTATGATACCAAATGATCAAACCTTCAATAAATCTTCAAGTGTTTTTGATTAAAGATGAAAAATATATGGATTTGTATGTGTTTGTATATTTTCGTGGGTTTTGGGGTGAACAAGAGAGAAAGAGAGCTCAAATGCAAAGTGTGTGAGTTGTGAATGAACAAATGACTAGTAACAATGTTATATATTACAAAGTTTACTTCATACACTATAGTGTGTGTGTGTGTACCGAGTATGGACAAAATATGGGATGGGGGGACCAAAATGATCCACCAATGAGGATTTAGCTAGGAAAGAACATGTGATTTACTCTTGTCTTATGCCATTTTGAATTCAAAACTTGTCCACCAAGTTGATATGGTTGTTATGCACCGAAAATGACAAGAGGAGGGGGGGACCATTTCATTTTTATAATCCTTGTTGCTAGTGCTCTCAAAATGATTTAATTTCCATGTCTTGTATACTTAAGCTTATAGTTTAGGTAAAACACGGATAACGCAAGTAACGAAACGAGTAACGGTATCACCAAAAATTATGAAATTTTAAACATTACTTAAAAACATAAAAACGCGGATATTGCCAAAATACTACAACGTTTGGTGTCCCGGTTCGCTCCCGGAGACTATTCTCAGATAACTACGAAATAACTTTCCGGTTAAACGGCAAAGCTAAACGAAACATTTAAAAATTCAAATTACTACACGGAAACAGCTAACTTGATGAACGGAAATTCTCAGGTTGTCACATTCTTTCCTCGTTAAAGAAGCTTTGTCCTTAAAGCTTAGGACGCAACCTCTGCAGCGGGTGTAGAGTTGGTGAATAGGGGTGGGTATTTCTTTTGCATTTGGTCTTCACGCTCCCAGGTGAACTCAGGACCTCTCCTGGAGTTCCACCGCACTTTGACAATCGGAATACGACTCTGCTTCAGACGCTTGACCTCACGGTCCATAATCTTGACAGGTTCTTCAATGAAATTCAATTTGTCGTCAACTTGGATCTCGTCCAATGGTATAGCAAGCGGTTCATCAGCCATGCATTTCTTCAATTTCGAGACGTGAAATGTACTATGAACTCTAATCAACTATTCTGGGAGTTCTAGATGATAGGCAACGGTTCCTACTTTGGCAACGATCTTAAAAGGTCCAATATAACGCGGGTTCAGCTTTCCCCGTTTGCCGAAACGTATCACTCCCTTTCCAAGGAACCCTTCAACATGACCTTACTCCTACTTGAAACTCAAGAGGTTTTCGTCTCTACAATCGGCATAGCTCGTTTGACGATCACGGGCAGGCTGGATATCGGCTCTTGATCATTTAACTATACTCTCGTTGTCTCCCGTGGATGATCTTTGGGTGGCCAGTGACTGACTGTCTCCAACTTCACCCAGCCGATGGGTGGAATCAACACTTGTGCGCCCATACAACGCCTCAAACGGAAGCAGCAGCCTTAAAGACTGGTAATGATAACTGTTTGGTTTTTTATAACGAAAATTCTACCAACGGTAAGTGTTTATCCCCAATACCTTTTCTAAAGTCGAGTACACAGGCACGTAACATATCCTCTAACGTCTGATGTTCTCTCACTTTGACCATCGGTCTTTGGATGGTAGGCTGTACTCATATCCAATCGATTACCTAATCTTATATGTAGAGACTTCCAAAAAATGTGAAGTAAATTTTCCATCGCGATCAAGAAGATCGAAACCCGCACTCCCATGCTTTGAGACTACTTGTCCTTCAAGTATTGTCTAGTCAATATTCTAATGTGCATCCTCTCTCATAGGCTAAGAAATGAGCAGATAAGTGAGAACGGGTCAACGATTACCCTAAATCGTGTCTTGCCAGGTCTTGCCCATCCGCTGATCCTTGGCAGTTTAGTCCACAAAGTTCCATTGATTATATTCTCGCCATTTCCATTTGGGACCTATGGTTAAACAAACAACTAGATGGTTTCTGATATTTCCGTATCTTAACCTTTTGCACATTTTAAACACTTGCTGACATAAGTGCAATCACAGCTTTCCATGTTAGGCCACCAATATAGCTTTTTTCAAGTCCTGATACATCTTATCCGATCCAGGGTGGATGGAATACTTTGACTTATGCGACTCATGCATAATCAAGGCCCTCAAATCACCAAGACACGGAATCCAACTTCGATTGTTCAAACATAACGTTCTGTCGGCGCGAGGTTCTAACTTGTTAATCATGTCACGCAAGTCTTCGTTGATGAAGTTCTCTTCCATTCTGGCTTTCGATTGGGCACTTAAAATCTTCTAGGAAAGGTTAAAACCCTATAGTCCATATACCAAAGACACGAACGTGTAAGTTTCTTAATGTAATTTCCTTTTAAAAAGCAGTGTAATCTCTTTTGAAGTTAATAAAATTCTGTTTTCATTTAAAAAAAAGGGAAGAGGGGAAATCTAGGGTGAGCAAGGCTCGAACCCTGGACCTCAACCTCCTCAACCTTTTATAACACCACACACTCAACCATCTGCCCTGGGGACTTTTTCGATTATTCTTTGCAAAACTTTAATTATATAGTCTTTTAGCCAGCTTTAGCTTATAAGCTTATTTGCTTAATTTACTGCTTATTTGTTTAGCACCTTTCCAGATTCTTATTTTTCATGCATTCTCCATAGTTTGAGCTACTTTTCTATTTTTTTCATAATTTTTATAATTTGTTTACTATTTTTAATAATTAATTTTCATTAAAACTATTTTTAAATCATATTAAATAAAATAAAAGTCAAAAAAATAAAATTCTTTTTTTCAAAATTTTCTTTTATCATTTAGGACCTAGGAAAAATAGATTTGCTTTCGTAAGGTTAATATTTTGAAATATCATTTTTTAAAGAACGGGATTTCGTTCCCGTTCTCGTTTTCTTCGTTTTTAAGCTTTAAATGTTCTCGTTTTAGAATTTCCTTAGCCTTTTCTTATTAGTTAGAAGAATAGGATTAGGAAAATTAGAAAAATCATTTTAGGTTTAATTTTAGATAATTTAGGCTTTAAATGTCGCGTTTTTAATGCCCGTTTACATTTAAAGCTTACGTGTTTAATTTTCATTTCTTGTTTACTTGTTTTCGTGCATTTATCTACTTGTCATTTATATTTAGTAAGATTTAGAAAACCCAAATCAAAAATCTTTAAAACCATTCAAAACGCGCAATAACGGACTTAACCGATTTTCAATTCACGCTTCGTCGAGGGAAAACGACCCGGGAGGTTTTTGAGACAACTTTGGTTAAAAGTTTGTTTCTTGAGCCCAACGGAAAATACTTACTATACTATTATTTGATATAATCCTTATATATTATATTATATATAGTGTGTTCGGAGCGTATCAAGTAGACTCTTGATCCTTGCAATTGATCAAACAAATCGTCGATTCTCGGAAGTGGGTATCGGTTCTTCACAGTAAGTTTGTTTAGTTCACGGTAGTCGATACACATCCGAAAAGAACCATCTTTCTTTTTAACAAACAAAACCGGTGCTCCCTAGAGTGAGGAACTGGATCTTATAAATCCTTTGTCAGAAAGTTCTTGCAACTGAGTGGATAACTCTTGCAATTCGGGTGGTGCTAATCGATACGGGGTTCGTGCTATAGGTGCAGCACCAGGGACTAATTCGATTTGAAATTCAACTTGTCGAGCAGGTGGTAATCCAGTCAGATAGTCTGGAAAGTCCTCCGGAAATTCCCGTATGATCGACACGTCTTCAAGTCGCTTCTCCTCCGACTTATCCTCAGCCTTCTTGGATGTAACTTACGCTAGGTAGACCTGACATCCCTTCTGAATATACTTCTGGGTTTTTGTACACGATATAATGTTCAGCTTACTTCCGTTGCCATAATCGTCACCTCGGATTATCAATACTTTGTCTCCATAAGGTATACAGACGACCTTCTCATCACAAACGATCAAAGAGTGGTATTTCGCCAACCAATCCATACCGATGATGACGTCGAAACTACCAAGTTCTACGGGCATTAGGTCTATTGCCAAACCAGTTTTCCAGATTTTATCCATGTTTATCTTAAATACCGTTGTTGAACTTATTTAAGCTTTCGCATGTTGTCTTTTGAACCTTTTAAATTTGATTGATGTAAACTTATTAATATTTTAAATTTATGCAACGGTGTTTATTTTTCAAACGTACCCTTAGAGGTCGTTCTTTATGCTTTGTACTCGAAATAGCCATGGACGTCACACCCCCGGATACCAAATCGGAAGGGACCCTATTTGTGAGTTCACCTGGGAGCGTGAAGACCAAATGCAAAAGAAGTACCCGCATCTTTTCCCGAATTCTGCACCGGTGGCAGATACCACGTCATGAGTTTTGGGGACAAAGCTCTTCTAACGGAGAAAGAATGTGACACCCCGAGAATTTCCGTTTAATAATTTAGCCATTTCCGTTTAGCAATTTGAATTTTTAAAGTTTCGTTAAATATTTACGTGAAACTGGGCAGTATTTCCGCTTTTATCTGAGAATCGTCTCTGGGAGCGAACCGGGATTCCTAACGTTGTAGTATTTTGGCAATAGCCACGTTTTTACATTTTATGGCAATATTTAAAATTTCATAATTTTCGGAGATACCGTTATTCGTTTCGTTACTTGCGTTAATTGTGGTTTACTTATAACATGTTGGAAATTAAATGAATTGGGAAGCACTAACAAAATAAAATGAAGAAAATTAGTTAGTCCCCCCTCCCCTTGAGTTGTTCGGCCCAAACAAACACCCTTATCACCCTTAGTGAGCAAGTTGAATTCAAAATCAATAAGACAAGCCTTGATCACATGATTTGTTATAACTTGAATTTGATCGGAGGATAAAATTGGTCCCCTCCCCCTTCTTGTCTCTTGTACACGAAACATACACACACACATTTAGTGTGTGAAGTAAATTTGTATTATTTAACCCATTATACTTCCATTATCTCATTCATAACACACACACACTAAAAATTTGGTTTTCTCTCTTCTTCTTGCCTTATTTTGTTCGAACCACCCAAGACACACACACACTTTCATAAATTTTCATCTTTGATCAAAAACACTTGAAGATTCATTGAAGGTTTGATTATTTGTATCATCTGGGTATTAATTAAACAACATTTGGGTTGTTCTAATCTCATTCTTCCTTCTAAAAACCTTCCAACTTTGTAAGTCTACAAATTTTTAAATAACTTGTACTTTCATAATTCTCATGATGCATACATGCTAGTTGTACAACTTATTTTGTGAAAAATGAGATTTTAAAACTACATAAACCCTAAAAGGGTGTACTTATGGTTCGAAATACATGCAAAGAAATATAAGGAAATCTTAGTTTTGTGATCGTGGTTATTTTCATGTAATGATATTTGTACTTTGGAGCTCATTATATTCGGCTTATTTTTGTGAGCTTATTTGAAAGCTTATTTGATTATTTTGAGCTTATTAGGGCTTATATATGGTTCGGCCAAACTAGAAAAAAAAAGAAGAAATATTTGGTTAGCTTATTTTGATTTGACTTATATTTTATTAGCTTATTTTCTAGCTTATTTGGAAAGGACAAACGATAAACTTATTCAGCTTAATAAATAAGCTCGAATATACTTTATTAGGGCTTATAGCCGCGTCTCACATACAAGACCCAACACCATGAGCTAATTATTAAGCTTATGTGGTTCGGCTTATTATACTTGGCTTATTGTGAGCTTATTAATAGCTTATTATCAAGTCGTGTGTTTATTATTTAATGTTTTGCTTATTGGATTAAATGGATAAGTAAAACTACATTTTTGGACTTAACGGGCCAAGGCCCAACATAAATACAAAACACCTAGGCGTAAAGCTACGGTGTAGCTTATTGAATAATTTCGCGAATAGCTTATTTAATAGTATACAATTTAGATGCGATACGTTTAATTTATTTTTAAACGTTGGATGTTGCAAATAGTAATGGAATTGATGATGTATAAATTTGTAATTATGAAAAGTGGACTGAAAGGGGTTTGAAAAATGGTTTTAAATAAAGTCTACGACTTTGGAAAAACGTGTAAACACGAACGGGTCATGCCAAAATTTTTATAAATCATTATACTTAGTAAATACTAGAAAACGTACATGGTAAAATGAGATATGAGAATTTAAATAAAGTGACGAACAATATATATATATATATATATATATATATATATATATATATATATATATATATATATATATATATATATAAAAAATATATTTTTTACTTTATGACGTTTATATGTATATAATATTAATATACGTACTATTATTTACTCTTTTTACTTACGAAAATATTTTAACTATTATACGATCACAAGCGTTAATTTTCATAAACATATTAACAAAAGTGCCTAGTATATGTCTATGCATTATCCGTAATTCGTTGCTACTCCGATATTAAACCAAATCCACATTTCATAGGTTGTCTTTGTGAACCGTCATTCGTTATCGTGTGATTTTATTCTAGACTATTCTTCTTCAATTCACCAATCAAAGTGAGTTCATAGCCCCACTTTTACTTGTTTTGAATAATTGTTTTATAACTTGGGGTGAGAAACATTGCTTGTTTTAAAAATAGACACAAGTACTATACGTGAGAAATTCCCCGTTTACGTGTTGCCTAAGTAGCGTTTAGACCACTATTGCCCGAATTATCATGAACTGTTAATCACCTTTAACCGACTGGCTAGTTAAGTGAGCACGAGTGAATAAATTGATCTATTGGGACTAATTATCCCTATCCGAGTAAGAAACACTTACTAGTTTGAGTTCTCCAAGAACTAACGGATATATGTCATGTCGAAAGTAGTTAGGTGGTCTTTGGTTGGACACCTGAAGGGCAAGCGTTTATAGCAATGTACATGTTATCTTCCAGTATTAGCTTTGGTGTAATAAGCTTAGTGCAATGTAAATGCCTTTTTATGTGAAGTTGTATCTCCTATAACTGTCGCATATGTTTTAATAATCTTGTGGTCCACATTAATTACATTTAAACAAAACCTATGAATTCACCAACTTTATGTTGACGTTTTAAAGATGTTTTTCTCTAGGTGCTTATCATGGATGTCATTGCTTACTTATGTGATTTGTCTGTCCCGAATCGGCTTTCCAAGAATTTATCTATGTCTTTAAATACCGTTGGGTTGAACTTTAATTTAAAGCTTCCGCATTTTAACTTTTGGGATCTTTAATTTGATCCATGTAAACTTATTATTATTTTAAATTTATGCAACGGTGTTTATTTTTAAAACGTACCCTTAGAGGTCGTTCTTTATGCTTTGTACCTGAGATATTCGATAATGTCACGCCTCCAGACAATAAATCGAACGGGACCCTATTTGGGGGTGTGACACAATAGAGAGTTAGAATCAGCACTTAATTTCTCATATCTTCTGTACACTCTGTGTCTGCACTCAGGGGATGATACTGAAAGGCTGAAAACGCCTGATGTTTGACTCTGAAAACTCTAGACTTTGCTAGATTAACCTATCCTTGCATGAAAGTTGACCTCTATATGAACTGTACTCACTCAGACTCAGAGGTCCCCTTAACCAATGAAAAGAGTCCCAAAGTCTTAGACTTTTGAGGGGACTGGATAATCACACCCAATCTTCTTAGGGGCAGCGAATGGAGATCCTTCGCTATATTGCAACTCACAACCGAAAAGAGTCCTAAAAGTTTTAAACTTTTGAGGGGACTATATAATCACACACAGTCTTCTTAGAGGTAGCGAATGGCGATCCTTCCCTGTATTACAAACTCACAACTAAAAATAGTCCTAAAAGTTTTTAACTTTTGAGGGGACTGGATAATCACACCCAGTTTTCTTAGGGGCAGCGAATGGCGATCCTCAACCTCACTACAAATCATAATTGGTTTTTTTTATCTTATAAGTTTATTGCAGGTATCTAAGATCAAAACGTTTGATGAGGAAGTAAATAATGTTGGGTTTGTAGCTATGAAAGAGGTCACCTTTGAGTAGATAAGGATGAAGTTGATTCAAAGACTTAGGGTGCTCAAGAAAATGCTGAGTCTCCTTATGACACTGAATCAGATATCAAGATAATCAAGTCCTATCAAGCTGCTACATCGTCTGTTTCACTATTCATATCATTAGAGCTCTTTATATAATCAGGGAGATCTGGATGTAAATGATATTACCCAAAGATTCTTGATGGAATGAGATACTTTGAATCTCCTACTGGCCTATAGGTCCATGCCTGATGATGACCTGGCCTCATATGACTATTTTGAGACACAAGACTCTTGCTATCCTTATTCTCTGAGGAAGGTATTGAAACCTTACCATGCTTCTGCTAGATAAGACAGCACAGTCAACACCCCTAGTCATCTTCATGAAGAGCCATGCTTACTCCACAACAAGGTTAATCAGCTAGAGTCCAACATAACCAAGCATGTCTCTGATTCCATTCAGTCAACTGTACCCTTAATTGTTACTAACACTCTCAAAGAACAGCTGCCTAGTCTACTCTCAATCTTGAACCGATAACTCTTCCTCAGTTAATTAAGGACTCCATCAAAAGTTCTGTTTTGAAATCCATTACAGAGTTACCTCACATTAAGGCACAGGTTCAGAAGAACTTACAAGATTAGCTTCCTAGCCTTCTTCTGAAGCCAATGTACAAGGAGTTTAATGCCTTCAACAAACTGAAGAGCCAGAGATTTGTTTCACTTCAGAAGGAGCTGAGCAAATCCCTTCATACCAAAATGAGGAAATCCACCAGACTGAAGGTCCGAAATCCACTGTAGACACAAACTCCCAACATGTTTAGGATCTTCATATCATGTTTAAGGACATGGTTCCCCTCCTCGAAGTAGCAGAAGTCTTTAAAAAGGCTAATGCTGAGGGGGAGAAGTGAGAGAAAAACAAATCCTGAATCACAGCTGAAGAAAAAGATGCTCAACACCCTGATCAAACTAAATAAGAGCAAACTCAGGGGCCACCACTAGTTTGTTTAGCCTTTAAATTTTAATAATCAAACAAGAATGTCAACGGTCTTATTAAGTCAACTAGGTCTTGGTAATGTAATAGGCTAGACGGGTATAACGGCTTGGGTTTGTAACCTAATATTGTCCAAGATTAGGGTTAAAGCCCAATTAAACGAAGCCCGACCCATTTAGAAAGCCCAAGTGCCAAGTTAGTGGCTAAGGGTATAAATAGGACCCTCTCCACACATGGAGAGGGTGTTGGTTGCTATTTTCTCACATTTCATATGTGTGTAACCATACCATTCTCTCTAATCTAATCTTTCTCTCTTGTTTCTCTCTCTAGTTTCTCTCTCTACTTTTTCTCTACATCCTAGCTTATTTTCTACTCAATCTTGCTTATTGGTATTGCTTATTGTTGTGATATGGGATAAGTCTTGGGATAACATTTGGTATCACTCGCCACGGGTGGGTTTGGTGGTTTCGTTGTTGTCTTAGTGAGCTTATTGGTTCAGCTTATTTATAAGCTAATAATCATTCGGCTTATTTTATTCTTTTATTTTTTACTTTTTATTTTTTTTGTGATGTGTTTTGATTTAAAGCTTATATGGTTCTCACAATTTCATCTTGGGCTTACTGTTAATAACAAAAAAAAATCGGGCTTATCTATAGCTATTTCAAACTATGGTTACATATGGGTGCATTTTAGTTTGACAAACAAACCTGTGTCACCAAGTTTTTTTTTACTTCTTTTCATGTCATTTTTTTTTACTTTGTGGCTTAAAACGAGCTTTCATCTCGAGCTTATTAGTGGTGCTTTTCAGTGGCTTATTCGAAGGTTAAAAGCTAAACAAAGCTTTATTTATAAGCTTACACCATAAGTTAGCCTATTCCGAGCTTTTTGGTAAATTTGCTTATTTCCATCTTTGTGTCACGTTGACGTCACAAGGGAACCAAGATCCCATTTTTTAGCTTCACAGTGCATTGTTTTTGTTGGCACTCTTCGGTAGAAGACAAATTCAAGGACGAGAGTACGATTTAGAGTATAGCGTGCACCGAACTAGTTCATTCTTCATCAACCGAACGAGTTCAAATTTTCATCTACCGATCTAATGAGCTGAAATAATGCACCGAACTAGCAAAGTTGAGAAGGAACCAATCTAGCAATGTCTTTGGAGACCGATCTAAACAATTCCTTTGTCAACCGACCTATTGTATTTTTGACGGACCCGAACTATCATTTCCTAAGAACGATCTAGTCAAAACACCTAAAGGACCCGAACTATCAAAGAATATAAGGATACCGAACTAGTAATTTCCTTACAACGTTTTTAACATTTTTGAGACGAGTATCAATATAAGGACCGAACGAGCAAGATTTTTTAGGACCGAACGAGGGGAACACAAAATCTTAACGTTTTAACAAATTTTCGGTTTTCGGTTTCGAGTGTCGGTAATCTACGGGACTTATAACGTATACCGTTGTGTCCGTGTCGTCGTTTCGATCATCGTGGTATATTCGGTTTTCACCGACGATTACCGTATCACTCCGCGAGATCAATAATACAAAACGTATTATATCTTTCAATTTTCAAATGAAAAAGATGAAATGCATGGAGGGAATTTCGTGTTTGTAATTATACAATTTCAAAAATTGCACTTTTAGTCCCTGGACTTCATACTCCATTTACCATTTGTCCTAACTTTGTTATTAATCCCTCATCGTTAAATCAATCTTTCACCATTAGTCCTTTCAAGTTATAAATCAAACGTTAGCCCTTCAAAGTAAACCGTTTGAGCACCGTTTGCCGTTTTAAGCTCATTAATCGTTTTAAAAGCTTACGTTCTTCAACGACAACAACGATTTCAACATCAATTAATTTTTGTTTTACGGTTTCTTCTTGATTTTGTAAAATCCCGTGAAAGATTCCATTCTTTTCTCGGTTTAAATCCAAGACTTGTAAAATCCCGTGAACATTAATTGATTTCAATCCACAACAACAATCACTTTACCTACTTAAGATCCGATATCCATTCACAACATCACAATGTCAAATACCAATAACAACATGCAAACTCAAACATCAAGTGTTCCTCAAAATGACACAACTTCTTTGTGTTCGACTTCTAACATTCAAGAGAAGACACAACTTTCAAGAAGTAGATGCATGCACAGTCTTAAAGAAATCAAGTCTCTATTTAAGTTTCTCTCAGAAACTTTACAAGACTATGGCACGATGCCTATCTTCAAGAGAACGTTCTCTCAAGACTTGGATTTACTAGAACAACATCTTACTAAAGATATACTTTCTAGGACTGATTGCACAACTACTTTGACTAATCTCAGAACAAAGTTTGAAAATGCTTTCAATTCAGAATTCAAAGAGCGTATGAGGAAATATACAAGATACAATGCTCAATCCTTCAATGATGCAATGATATGTACCATAGATTCCATTCGGAAATACATGCTTGAGATAATTCTTCATCAACAACGGACTCTACATTTGTTGAAACAAAAGACGTTGATGCAGACACAAGAAGATCATTCACATCAAACACAAGCAGTGAATTCTGATTCATTGAAAGTTGATTTAGTTGTCAAACAAAACTCTTGTTCTGAGAAAGAAGACAGTAATTCAGAGACTGCATCCAACAAATCAGCAAAGGAATGCAGCTTGAATTCTGAACCACAAGATGTTCATGCAATCAAATACAAGATGTCAAAAGCAAAAGAAAGATGCATGGCATATTTTCGATCTCTTCATTCACACCTTCAAGTTCTTTCAAACACTGACTTAAAAGTCACTCGCATCGAACATGGATTCAAACGGGCATTCATGTCACTCTTTGGTCAAGATGTTGATACTTTCACAAGTATAATGCTCCTCAACGTAGATCAACTACAAAAGTAACTTGACAACGATGAATTTCAAGAAGATTGATCCATGGCAGCCTTTTGGGTGGTAAACAACCAGTTTTAGAAGTTTATCGATTCATAATTTACTTTGGATTATGACAGTCAAATGACAGACAAGCACTTTGTTGAATACACTCGGATCGAGGTTAAACACTTCAGAGATACACTACTCTAACACATGGGTAATGTTAAGAAGTCCGTTTCTGAAAGAACACGTCATCAAAGACAGTATGAAAGAAGGGTGAATAAAAGACAGATGACGCAAGAGAGTAAGATTGATATGGGTAAAGCAGTAGATGCTGATTTGGTTGTCACAGAAAGCAGTGGAACAAAATCAGAAGTGCAAAGGAAAAAAAAAAAAAAATGAAAACAAATAAGCCCCCCAGGTCAGGGAATGATACAGATGTTTGATGAAGCAGATACAACCCATTTATGATGAAGAGCCACTGGCTGGTATATTGAGACTGCTGAAGTAATAAATTGCTATAGGTACAACAACATATTAACAACTGAAATCAATAATGTAGCAGGTTTGACCAGTATCCTGAACAATGTCAAGTTAAAAGTCCTATGCTTGATTCATCACCTGATAACCAGACAACTGACTACTCAAAACAATCACTCGAGTCTGAAAATATTTTACTCAAAAAGACCGTTGCCTAATTTCAAAAAGATTTTTCAAGAATGGAAGCACATTGTATTGCCTTGAACTTAAATATCAAAATCAAGCTTTAAAATCGGGGCAACATGGTCAAATTTTGAATGAAACAAGTAATAAAGCCAAGATTAAAAGGAAATTGATGTACTTGAAACAATGAACATTGAATTAGAACATAGTGTGGCTAAATTACGTAAGGAAAATCAGACTTTAAAAAAGCATTACAAAGATTTGTATGATACTATTAAAATTACGAGATCTAAGACTATAGAACAGACAACTTCTTTGCTTGCTAATAATGCTGATTTAAAAGCTCAGATTCAGGAAAAGGTTTTTGTAATTACTGCTTTAAAAAATGACTTAAGGAAGTTAAAAGGAAATAGTGTAGATACCAAGTTTGCTAAAACATCAGTCTTGGGGAAACCGGTTTTATAATCACTAAGAAACCAATCAGTTGTTAGACAACCGAATGCGTTTAAATTCAGAAAAGCCCTCAAATTGTCAATACATCAACGGTTTGCCTCCAAGTTGATGTGAAATAACAATTATGTCAAAGACCAGTAACGCTCAACACTATTTTTCTTAAGAGAAGAGAATCCGCTTTTCCAAAACCTGATCATATGATTGCATCTAGCTCATCTAGGAATAGTTCTAAGAACATGCCAAGATTTAGTTCAAATGACATGGTTTACAATTACTATCAAGAAGAAGCTAGGAAAAAGACATAAGAAAGAAATAGGAATTCAAAATCTAGTGTGATGCATACTGCTAGTCCACAAAACACTACTAAAGGTAGCAAACCAAAACCTAGGAGCAACAATCAAACATCTAGGAGTTTGCCTGTATCTAAGGTATTCATAAAACGATAACGGTTGTGGCCTAAAGCAAGATCACTCTAAGGAATCTCTAGTTCTTTTTCAGATTCCAAACACTTTGTTTGCTCGACTTGTCATAAGTGTGTCTTTAGTGCAAATCATGATGCTTGTATAACAAAACTCCTAAAGGAAGTGAATTCACGTGCAAAGATTCAATCCCATAAGACCAAAAATAGTAACAACCCCGTAGATCAAAAGAGTCATACTCAGAAACTTGGTAGGCAGATCTTTACAGGACATAGGTTTTCTTCTAATAAGACCTCTGCTGTGTATGAGAAAACATCTTCGATATCTGATCTTAGGTGGAAACCCACGGGTAGAATTTTCAAATCTGTTGGTCTTAGGTGGATTCCTACAGGAATTTTTTTTAACTCTTGCACAAGCAAGGTTGACAGTGAACCTCTACTTGGTATCAAATGTATATATCTCTAAATTCATGAATGCAAACAAACCTATGGATGTAAGGTGCAGGTACATGAATCATGTTCAGAAGGAATAAAGTCCTTGATTTAGAGTGCAGGTACCTTATGTAATGTCAACAAGGAAAATCTCAAAGTGTGGTTGCTGAAAAAGCTGATATCTCAAAAACCAATGTCACAGTAGATTCACAAATGATGAAATTGTTATGACGTTTGAACACATCAGTTCAAGCCTCAATCCTTAATGTCAAATGATGTTTGAACAAAACGATTCAAACCTCGCTCCACAACGTCAATAAAAGTTCCTAAAGCAGATTGATAGTCATGATGTCAATGATAGAGTTGGAAAGTCTGTTCGGTTCTTCGTTCGACGAATATTTTGATAGAGAAAATCAAGTTGTTTCAAAGTCTTCCGCTGTTACTACTGCTGATGCATCTGATAAACGTCAACAACAACCTGATTCAACTTCATCTACTTCAACTCTAGCAACAACTGTCTCTGCTGATGGAAACTTCGATTTGTAAATATTTTTATTTTTCTCTTTATTTTGATTTATAAATATTTTTGAAAAAAGAAAATACAAAAATATAAAATCAACAAAAAGAAAATACAAAAATTTAAAATCTAGAAAAACAAAATATTAAATCAAAAAATTTCAAAAATATCAAAAAGAATCTTCTCGACATGTCTCTTGGAATCGATAACATTTACGTACCCAGAAATGTTGATTAACATCGACACGGCGTGTAAATGAAGTCGAGCAAGAGTTTATTCAAATGCTTTTCAAAACATAGTCATTTCTAAATTTTTTCCTCTATGACTTATGGTACACATCAATGCATAACCGGACCCGAATGTAAAATGGAATGTGTACGTTTCACAGTGCGCTAGACTCTTTAAATGAAAGAAGTCTTATATAATTTGTTTTTTTAAAAACCCGTTGAACACAATTTATTCAAAAAAGAACTTTATCCATGTCCAAATTGTTCACTATAAACTTTGTTATAAACTTTCATAATAAGTCTTATTTGTTTAAAATAATGTCGTTTATCAACACTCCCTTCCACCAAATAAGTTGAAAAAGTGTGTACTATACGAATGTCATTTTATGTTGGATCAATTTCTAAGGGGAGCTTAAAACAACGTCTTTTAATGTTTTTTTTGGTACATCTCATAAATATCAATTTTATGTATCCCAACATATTTTGTGAAATTAAAATGTGGGAAACTAAAAAAAGTCAATTAATAATATACATTGGTCACTAAGACATCTCCGTCCGCCTTCAACATTTTGTGGTGTCTGTCAATTTTTCATCCAATGTCAAGTTTAATAATATCGGTCTCCACATATACTGTTTAAGGGGAGGCTATCGGATATTAAATTCATAGCAATATCGTGGTAAATTTTTCTCACCCATGAATTTTTCCATGTCAAATTTTAATCATTGGTATATCACATAACTAAGTGTTTTATTATTCAAAATAAGAGGAAAAATGTGATTAAAGTATGATGTAGAAGAATGAGATCTTTCAGAGACTCTAAGTACAACTCTTTTCCTTCATGTGCTAAACAATTTGGAATCACGGAGCACGAATGTGTAAGGGGAGTATTTGAAATAACAAAGTTAAAAATGGTTTATGGTTTCAATCTCATACCATCAACCTATTAATTTCAGGATGAAATTCTGAGTCATAAGGTGGTTAAGGTAGGGAAATAAGGTCCTAAAACGATCCAACCAGAACCAGGAGGGATCTACCAAGGACAATCCATAGTTAGAAATAGCAGTCCTTATGTATGAATGGAGAAGAATGAGTAAAAGGGAAAAATGCAGACTAAGATTGAGCTAACACTGGAACAATCACAACAAGGTGTTAGTAATGGACGACTTAGTAAGCAATGAGGGTTGAATAATTTAATAAAGAAATGTAGGAAAAAGGTGAAAAAACAAAGCAGCCCTCCACACAACTTAGGCAGAAACCAGGTCAATACATAATCTATCAAAATCACTAAGATGATTGTTGATATTGAAGACGACATCATGGACTCAGTGATGCAATGCACAACCCTTCCCAGCCATTCGAGTTTCTCTTAAAAGAAACTTGTCTCATTTGTCACGGAGATACACACGTTATCTATTGACATCTCACTCCGAGATTGTTGATATTGAATAGGTGGCAGTCTGCTCCAGCCTCTGATTACTAAAACCAAAGTGCACAAATCAAGTCTAGAGCCAAAAGAATCATTTATAAAACTGATAGGACACAAAATTATGTCAAAAATACACTTGCTGAACCCTATAACAAAGAGTCGCTAAACGCATTATACCTTGAGATCTTGCCAGAACATCCGAGTGATACTTAAGTATTCACAGTGAAGATGGAAATCCTGCTTGAGCCAACATCAAACAAGCTCTTGGTAGGTGACATTGCAAGATTCTATATGAATTGACTTGTTTCGCAACTAGAAGAAACATGGTGCGATTCTATGTGAATCAAACTTGTTCTAGTAAAATGAATTGATGACTCAATCAGAAAGTATAATAAACTATCCTGATTTCACTATAACGTCTTACTCCTTTGTCTGCTTTGAGATGCTCTGGTAACGAGAACGGCTAGTACAGCTGCGAAACCCTGTCAAGAAGATTCATATGAATTCTATCTGATCACAGGCAATATTTATACTGATTAACGGGGAACCGTGGTTATTGCAACCGTATTCGACGAAGTGACAAAGACACTTTCGTCCATATCTGTTGTTTATCACTAACCTTTTAAATGCAGATTCAAACGTCGGTGTTGCAACCATGTACCAGCGAAGTCGGATTCATTACCACATACTCATACTCGAGCTCTAAAAGTCAATCATTTAGCATCAAGAGTGTTGATCCTAAACTTCCTCAAAGATCTTCAAAGTCAAATCAAGAATCGTATTTTGGGGAGATTGTTAGCCTTATGTTCATATAAGTCAAACAAGAATGCATAAGTATGAGTATGTCGGTCAAGAGCACAAGTTGACCAAGGAAGTCAAATCAAGATGATTCATGTCAAGGAAATGATGCAAGATAACGATCTCAAGAACTCAAAGTCAAAAGATAAAGGCTCAAGATTAAGATCACAAAGCATGAATGAACAAAGCCATTACAAACAAGACAAGACCAAAATAAGGCAAAGCATAAACGTCAAAAGTCATATCTTCAACATCGGGGGAGACAATGATAAAACAAGACAACCTCCTACAAGAATGTTATCGGTCGTACAAGAATGTCGACATAGAAGATCAAGTCATTCTCATAAAGAAGACCTCTACAATGGAGGAGTTTGAAGAAAGAGACCTCAACATTGGGGGAGATTGTTAGCCTTAATTTTATTAAGTCAAACAAGAATGTCATCGGTCTTATTAAGTTAACTAGGTCTTGTAATGTAATAGGCTAGACGGGTATTAACGGGCTTGGTTTGTAACCTAATATTGTCCATGTTTAGGGTTAAAGCCCAAGTTAAACCAAGCCCGGCCCATTTAGAAAGCCCAAGTGCCAAGTTAGTGACTAAGGGTATAAAAGGACCCTCTCCACACATAGAGAGGGTGTTGGTTGCCATTTCTCACATTTCATGTGTGTGTAACCATACCATTCTCTCTAATCTAATCTTTCTCTCTTGTTTCTCTCTCTAGATTCTCTCTTTACTTTTTCTCTACATCCTAGCTTATTTTCTACTCAATCTTTCTTATTGGTATTGCTTATTATTGTAATATGGGATAAGTCTTGGGATAACACTGTTGCTATTATTTAGGGGGAGCAACCATCAGCTCAAGTTGTATCAAATGCAGGACAAGCTGCCCCTGTCAATGAAGAAAAAGCTCTGGTTCTTCATACCTCAGAAGAAAAGAGTTCAGAGGAAGACATTTCACGAAAGAAAGAAACTGATGATGAACCTCCAACCAAGAAACTGAAGTTCTTAATTCCACCATCATCAATTCCATCACCAACTCCTCTGAAGTCTATCATGCCTGAACCTCCTAAAGTCACTGAAGCTATCAAAATGACTCTGGATCAATTCACTAAACATCTCAGCAAAACCACATCATCCATCTTCTCTCATACTCCTCCAAGAGAGCTAACTCCTCTCAGAGATGAATCTAAAGGGAAAGGTATTGCTACTGAAGAGCCACTAAAGGATATCATGCCTTTCCTTAAAGAAGGATGTTTAGTTCTCAAAATATCAAGTCTCAAGTCCTTTGTTACTCTAAAAGGACCACTGAGTCAAGAGAAAATCATGGCTCAGCTCAAGGAGATGAAAAGATTAGTTGATTAGAAGGCTGAAAAAGAGAAGTCTAAGAAGCTTCTGAAGAAAATCTTAAACCTTACTACAATTAGGGATCAGACTCAGAAATGGACTGAACATGAGGCAAAGAAAGCCAAGATATTGGAATAATACAATCAACAGATATCCTTCAGAGCTGATCCTCTGCCAGTCATAAAGATCAACTATGTTGTCAATCCAAACAAGGAGGAAACTATGAAGATCATCAGAGGTGACAATCCTCTGAATATCATTAACCACCCTAACTTTAGACTGAAGACACTAGGTTTTAGTGAATGGCTAAAAGTTTATGCCATGGCATCCAAAAAGACTGGGAAATTAAACGATATGCTTTTGAAGAGTCTAAGAGCAAAATTCCAATGGGTCATAAACCAGGCAAAGAAGCTAGGATTTCCTCCGCCTCCAGCACTTGCAACTTTTGGGATGACAGTTGAAGACAAGAAAAGAAAATGGGCAGAGTTTCTCAAAGAAGTCTTTGTGACTGAAGACATCAGAGTTGATGGGATGTACAGGAACTTGATTCCTCCTCCCGGGGTCGTGCCAATCTAGGGCCTTGTCATTAACGAACCTGAGTCAGGAATCTTCTTTATAAATGAGAATACAGATATAGCCTTTTAAAGAGAAAGTAAGTTCCACCTGACCCATACTACCTAGCTAATCCGCATTTAGAACCAAATCAAACTTGACTCAGATATTGCTAGTGAGATGTTCACAAAGATTATCTATGTAATAGAGGTTAGGAGTGATTGTATAGAGGCTAGGAAGATTGTAGAAAAGAACTTAGATAATTTGGGCTAAAAGATAATAAAATCAATGGAGTTCCTTTTATTAATCTTTCTGTCAATTATGTGTAAGAAGAAGCTGTGTACTCACTTACAATAATTTTTACTTAGCATAATTTATATTCAAATAGGGGGAGATTATTGGGCCGATTCAAAGCCCAGTAATCAGCTCTTAGATTTAAGCAGAAATTAGGCTAAGTATTGAAGAACCTTTGAGTGGTGGACCCAGAGGTAATGAAAGGATTCTCTGAGTGTAAAGCCTCAGAGAGCAACATCAGACGTATTCAAGTCAAAGACATCATCAAGGAAGTCAAAGATTACTTGAAGACATACTCGTCAGCTGGGATGGATATCAGCGGTATGTAAAAGGAATACGATAAGGTTCTAAGGAGAGTCAGAGGTGGCAATACTCTGACTATCCTATTACCCTTTGAAGAAGAACGAGCTGAGCTTAAGCTGTTCTCTGAAGTTTAGGCGGGAAACTCAATATCTCCTAAAGGTGCGACAAAAGGTGATTTGAGTTGTCTGTACCAAGTACGAAGTTGGTAAAAGTAGTGTACAGTTGGCAAAACTGTTCACTAAAGTATGGGTGGGTAGTTTCCAAGATTGGACGTGTATTAAATGCTTTGTACGTCATCCACTAGATTCTTGACAGGTTGCAACTACCCCCACTAAGGACGCAACCTCATATTAGTATAAATAGAAAATGTTGTAAGGAGTAAACGCTACCGCTTTTATTGTTGTTGTTTTTATAGCCATTTACTCCTTTGTCGAACTTACACAGTAGACATCTGATCCTATCAGCTGGATATATAAGTTCGCTTGTAAACTTGATACTCTATCAAGTTTACTTGTTCAAAGGGTGATCATACATTGTCATTCAACTTGTGCGATCCATAGCACATTGTAATACTTTGATTCTTAATCAATAAAGCATTACACGATTAAAAACTTATTACTTGTGTTATTTACATTAGATAAGTGTTATACTCCATATAGACGTGTTAATTGGGACTTTGAGGTAAATATCATGGCTTCCTTTTTATTCTTTATTATTATTTGAAAAAAAAACAACCTCCTGCACTTCATCTTCTTCGTCAAGAACCCGATAAAACCCGAAACGCACCAGCTGCTATGTTGATCTCCCGTAAAAAGAAAACCAACGAACCCTTAATCTTTCTTTAACCCATGTCGATAATCCTCAAAAACTCGAAAAACTCAAGAACCCTTTTCGTCGATAACTTGTTGCACCTTGATGTCAACCTAAACACCAAGAACCCTTTGTTGTTAATAACCTGGTAGCCCAAACAGACTTACAACGCTTCTCCTTCCAAGATACACCGAGCAACAAATCTTCTTGATCGATCCTAGATAACAAGTGAACCCGCTAACCCGAGCTTCGTTACCACTTGGAGTATAAACCTCCTGCAACCTGAAAATCTAGCGCGAAACTTCGAAGCAAGAAGGCGACACACACAAACACAAGCAGATTATATCTATATTACTATATAAAGCATTTATAATGTGGGACCCATTAAAAGTTAAAATAAGAAGGTGCAATCTTGACCATCCATCTCATTTTAGGGAATCACATCATAAAGTGACATGTGTCACCTTTTGATTAAAAAATCACCTTTATTTTCAAATTGAAATATTTTTTTATCAATTTAATTTTATTAAGATCTGATTTCATCATATTTTTTAAAATTTTGTGCTCTTTAATTCAACATCCATTTTGATATATTTTTATAATTTTTTTGTTTTTACATTTTTAGTGGGTTTATTTTATGTTGATTATATTTTTTACAACTTTAACCTTAATTAAATATAAACTTGATACGTTAAAACTATATATTTTCGAAGAGAGTGTTGTCCTTTTACATGCGAGAATGATGATGTTAATATGGTGTTGCGGGAAAGCTACGGAAAACCCAAACGAACACATACAACGAACACATACATTCAAAGTGTTGTGAAACGAAATTACTAAGCGGGTAAGAAATTGCGTAAAAAGTTACGTTAGTAAAGTTTTTATTGCCGCCGCTATGCGCGGACAACTAACTAGTAGACAGAAAAGTAAAGAACACGTGCACAAGAATTATAACCCTAATCGGACGTTTGATTAGTAAACCTTGAAAGAATGATGTACAATGATCATCCCCCCTCACCTCTATTTATAGAGGTGAGGGGGAAGATTTAGGTTCATTTGGATACAAAGTTTTTTGTGGATACCAGGGGACCAATCTCCACCCTTCATCTTCATCTTAATTTAATGGATTAGATTAAACCAAAAATTATTTTCAACATTTTTTTTCAAATCTTAATATCTCTCAAACCGTTAATCGTCAAGCGAAAAAAAAATATACCATCACGATGAGCATTTAATTATCTTTCTATAGATATCCACTTTGATATACTTTCGACAAAAAAAAAAAACATTACATTAAAAAACACAATACATAAAAAAAACATAAATTATGACATAAAATTAAAAGACTATTAAAATGGGAAATGCATAGAATTAAAATCAATAAATTTGGCGCGCCGACTAGTTTGGAGGTGGGGTTATGCCACTCGGATTTTGCCTTCTTGGGCGTTGATGTAGCGGGCGGCGCCGAATCCATCCCGCGTGAGCTCGATTTGTAGACACACACTTGTCCTCCGCAATCCTTCTGTGTTGGATTCTAATGCCATTCGGTCTTCACTCTCTCTCTCTCGAGAACGGTCATTTTGGCTTTGCGGTCTAAATGTATTGTTCTCCGCATGAATTCTTGACACGCGGGCCGGTGTTTTTGAACCGAGCTAGCGGTCGAGTTAGAACCCGTACGTTGACTTTTAGCAAGTCGTTGCAAACCGGATGGTCGAGGCAAATCATCATCTCCAAAATGCTCCGGTTCCTCGTCGGTGCCCAAAAGACGATTTCTTCTTTGCAAAGTCGAATCGGGGTTTGTCCACTTGTGTTTGCCTTTCAAAAAAAGCCAAGCACTCCGGTGCTTAAACTCACCCCCCACGGTTGGATCATACAAACGGTGCCACCCTTCGACATATGATCATCATCATTCTCCCCACTATGAACCGCGGTTTCTTGCACCAATTGATTAAACTTGAGAACGAGGTATTCATTGGAGTCCATTTACCTGTCAACATGTTCTTGGTACGCTCCGTGAAGCCTTTTTTCTTCGCTTCCGTATTGTACACATTTTGGATTTTGATCACACCCGGTTTTTGGATCCTCGGAAACTTGAATGAAACATTCCGCCAAAAGCAACTCCTCATCTTGAGTCCACGCATTACGAATTCTTTTTTTTTCTCAAGTGGCGGTTCTTTTTCTTTGTTTTTTTTTGCCTTCGACTTCAAACGGCCGCCGCGGCTAGGCTTCGACGTCGGGGTCGGAACCGGCTTGTCTTCATCTTCGGTATCTTCGACTTCAAGGTGATGCGATTGTTGCTCGGAATGTGGTGAATTGGTTTGGTAATTGTTGTGCGGTTTGTTGTTTGGTCATTTGTTGCATTTTTAATTTGTTGAAACATCAACAATTATTCTTGGTTAGTAAATTGAGGTTGGTAATTTGGATTGAGATAGTAAGAATTTGGTTGAAAGCCGGTTGAGAGGGAGGAGCCCGGATTAGAAGCGACCCCCGGCAAGTTTGGTTTGGTTGGGTCGTTATGCATCGGAAATACAATTTTGCGTAGGTTGAGTTGGGATTGGGGATTCATTTTTTTTTTGAGTGAAAAATATAGAGAAGTAGAGAAATGTGAAGTAGAAGATGTATTGAAAGTATTGTGTGAAGTATGCAGGTGTGTTCAAAAAAACGTGAATCCGACGAACCGAGCGAACCGCTAATCCGAAACGAAAATAAACCCGAAACGAAACCAAAAAAACCCGTTATTATTTGGTTCGGTTTCGGTTTTTTTACTTTTAGATCATCGACGGGTTAACCGACCGAACGTGCCATATTATAATGAATATTTTATACTAATATTCAAATTATTTGTACATTATTAACCGATCGATTTTGCTATACTTTTAGTGTATAAACGACTTTTTTACGCTCGTAAAAAGTAAACATTTTGTAAATTCTATGTGTGAAAATTGATTAATGTGATCGTAATCTTTAAAGTTCGAGTAATATTTTTTGTTATTTCTTTATATATGATTATTTGATGCAATTATTGTAACGAAAATTACTTTTAAGTGTTTATATGACTTTTAAATTCTTATCATTTAATTTTTCTCGAAATACATTTTATGTTTGACTATGTAATTTTTTTATACGGTTAAACGCTATTAAACGACAAAATGGTTTACGTGACCCGAACGCGGGTAACCGCTCACTTCGGGTACCCGCATGTCCGGTTACCCGCCTAGTACGGTTCGGCGACGGATAGTAAAATTAATTACCCGCCCCGCGACGGATAGTTTAAATCTTCCAACTAACCGAACCGAACCGCCCCGTGAACACCCCTAGAAGTATGAAATAAAAAGAGGGTATTTATAGGATTTTTAAAGGGGTAAAATTGTGATTTTGGGGGTATTTTTTTGAATATCCGCTCCCCCTAACGGATAGATTTAAAAAAAAATAAAAAATAAAAAAAAAAAAAATAAAAAAAAAAAATTAAGTTTGGCGTGGGCTGTTAGCCACGGCGTGAAGACCCTTGGCGCGAGCCATGGAGTCGTGCGCCGTTGGCCATTTTGGCGCCATGGCTTGGCACCAAGCCAACAGCCATGAACTCCCTCCCCTCTTAAATGATAAAAAGAAAATGTGTACGACTTCCAACTGGTCTCAACAATCCACCAGGTTCTTTGTTGTACTTAATTGTGGTATCCTTCATTAAAAAAAATTTAGCTTTATGATATAATGACAAATTCAAATCAAATCTTTAAAGTGTGTGTTCTTTATTGACAACATAACTTAATAATATAAAACAAATTTCAAGATTTAGAAAAATGAAAATGCTATAAAAGACTTTTACCAGATTCACAATACACAATGAAAATATAAAACAAATTTCACAACAAAATAAAAGACTTTTACCAAACTTTAATGATGCCTCGGTTGTATCTGTCGTCGAGGAAGGTGGGGCCGCGGTTGTTGCCGTTGTTTGCGGTGACGTTGGGTTTTTGTTGGTCTGCTCATTTGTATATATTTATATTTTGTACATGGTCTGTTCATTCTCTTATTGTATATCTCTCGTTTTTGTTTGGTCTTGGTGGGCCTTGTGTGGTTTTTCTAGTTTCTCTAAGTGTAGTTTTGGTAGGGGTTTTAGTCCTTTGTGTCTTAGTTGGATTATAAAAGTTTTGTTTAGAAAGTCAAGCGTAGAAACTATAATTATTACATGAAACGGAATTATTTATTGTCATGTTACTTAAAGTATTTTTATGAAACGGAATTTAGCGGTGGTGGAGCAGTTGCGTAGAGGTGGTGGAGCAGTCGAGCGGTGGTGTTGGGGCAGTCGAGCGGTGGTGGTGTCGCCGGAATTTGAAAATAAAGATGGCGAGGAAGGTGAAGAATATTGGTGATGATAAAGAAATATAATATAAAAGATGAAGGTATTTTAGACGTTTTACTCTTTTAATAATAAGACAAATAATCATATCACATGTACTTTTTAATAACAAAAAATGACACGTGTCGAGCAATGAGGAAGTAGAGCAGTAGAGCGTGACCAATTTGGGAATTGAAACAAGTTTTGACCAAAACACGCGAGGTGTACTTCTTGGCTAGAACATGAATTTTCTCGTATAGATTGGTATCCTTGTACTAGTGGTCCAATGGTTGGAATGGAGTCCATGGGTTCAAATCAATGGTCGAATGCTATTTAATCATGACATTAGACGATTTACCTTTCACATATAAGCCGCACTAGGGCGGTCGGCCGGAGAAGCTAATAAATGTTCGGTTACCCATTATTTATCTATTTTGATATTGAGTTATTTATGTATATAGACTATATTAATATTTTACCAAAGAATTGCATACGTTAATTATCAAATTCTCTGTTTTTCTAATGTTAACATGTTGTGAGAGGAGGCAGTTTGATGAATTACTATTTAGGTATCTAATCATATTTTAAGAACTCCAGCAGCCGGAAGGAAAGTTGGTCTAGTTTGGAGGCTTTGAGTTTTCGAAGGTCAAAGTAATATCTTAATATAACAGTTTATATGTAAGTTAAAAAATCTCAATATGTTTTAAAGGATAGTGTTCTAAGACATTCATGATAGCACCGTATTGCACTTGATCTTTTATGAAGTGAGAATATTCATAAAACAATGACAACCAACGCTTATGAAGCTATATTTATTGTCATTTGTCATGAGCCATGACCTACTTAAACTATGACCCGACATGTGAATCTTTCATGTTATATTATATTATAATAATAATACTACACATTTTACAAGTGAAACGATGTGGTTTTGCACTGCTACAGTAACTGCGATGAATATTGCTACAGTAGCGCTACAGTGCTCGGCCCACTGGGCTTTATTTTGGGCCGGCCTATTTTTTTATTTTTTATTTTTTTAAATACGCAATATATATATAAAAAAAATACTAGACACAAAATAAAATAAAAAAATTACAAAGGTATTTATTTATTCAGATAAAAATAATACCCTTTTTTTAGATGGATGGTGTGGATGAGTCCCCTAGTATCCAACCTTTTTTTGGTATTCAATATAACTCTCCTCCAAAACCTATTTTAAACAGAATAGAAATCTGCTAGAAACTAGGACTACTAATTTGATGCAACTTGGGACTCAAGTCACGACACAAACATCCTAATAATACATACTTGGCTAATAAATAATTTGACTTAACACTAAGACCCCTAGACTAATATAAAGACTAAATATAACATCTTCTTTTCTGTCTATTTTGTCACTTCTCTTCTCTTTTTTTATTTCTAAACTCGTGAACATAACGTAAAGTTATTAGTGAGTTTGATTGGTTTGTTTGAACATTGTTTATTGTCCAAAACATTCTTAAAATATGTTTAATTGATGGAAATTTAACTGGCCACATTAATCGATCATGTCTACGTATCTATTCGTATCATATACTTAATTAGTTTTTGATTATTAAAATGGATATGATGGGAACACATGATGCATGCTTAATTATTTAACACGTTGACCAGCATAATCCTATAAAAAACAAGTTAGGTTCACCCGCGCTCCGCTGCGGGATGTTTGGCGGCCGGTGTTTTTGGTTGGTCGTGTTAGAAGGTATATTTTTGTAAAAAAAAAAATTAACGGTCGTTAAGTAACGACCGATTTCAAGCACTGTTTTGGTGCATTCTAAAAAAAACTAACGGTCGACCGCTGGTAGGGAAAAGGTATTTTATAAAAAAAATTAAAATGAGGGTAGTTTTCGTAATTTAACACATAGTGCGAGGGGGTATTTCGTAAATATTTGAGGGGTTATTTCGTAAATAAAAAATGGAACGGGTCGGGGCGGACCGGGTCGGGTCGACCCGACAATACCGATAACTGAAAAAATGCGAGTGAATATTTTGGAAAAGAACGCAAAAAAACAATTAAAAAAAAGTTTTAAAATGTTCTGACCGGGTCGGGTCAACCCGGTGCATTTAATGCAACTTAATGCACCTGAAGCGCGTGGTTAGTTCTATTGTTATTCATAAAAAAAACAGACCGATGACTCAAAAAGTGCGAGAGAGTATTTAAAAACAAAACATCTTTTGTTTCTAAAAAAAAAACCGATCGGACCGGGTAGGGTTGACCCGGCGTATTAAATGCACCCCGGTCAACCCGGTGCATTTAATGGACACTAAATGCAAAAGGCCATTTAATGCATGCGAGAGGGTATTCCGAGGAAAAAAAAGGAAAATTTTATTTTAGAATTTTTTTGAAAAAAAAATAGAGGCAAAATCCATAGAGGAATTTACAATCAAGTTCACAATATCTTTGCTCATCACTTGTTCCAAGAGTCGTTCATTTTGTTCAAAGCTTGATTCATTTTAACTTCAAATGTTTTTGACTCTACACGATGTTGTTCCACAGCCTGTTCCATTTAATGGAAGACATTTTGGACTTTAGCAAGTTCATCAACTAATTGTTGGTTGAATGTACTAAATAAGTCCTTTAGAGCTTTTACGAATGGAATTATTTCATCCTTAAAACAAGCTTTTGTATGTTCGAAACCTCACGTGCCCTTAGTGATAGCTATGGGCATAGTTCTTTCTTTGACTACCACATCAAAGTTAGCAAGATGGTATTTAAGTTTCTTCAAACTCGTATTCACCAAGCTGACTTTAGGAAGTTCTTTAGGAACCTCAACATTGGTGGGTCTATAAGAAAGATCGGGTTCTGAGGAATTCACAGAGTTATGCTTCCAAAAGGCTTGTTCAGCAGATAATTCAGTTTGTGGAACAAACTGTGTTTCAAAATCTTTATAAAGTTTATTAAGAGCAGCATAATCGATTGGGGTGGTATCAATTTGTTTTATCTTTTCTTGCATCATATTATCCTTATGTTTTAAAAGCATTTTTGAACGAATCTCTTCAGTAAGTGTTAAGGTCTCTTCTGAGTCAGGGATCAGAATAGGATTGGTTTTTTGAATTATATCACCAACATATAGCATAGGTTCCAACTGCTGAGCTTTCTTCAGATAGAAAGGATTTTGAAAACCTAGAGCTTGTTTAGTGGTATTATCATAGAAAAACTGAGGTTTCATCAACATGTGAATAGTTTGTGCAGACTGATCTCTTTTAAAAACGATATTATCTAGGTGTTTGATCTGCTTTTCTAAGGCTATTTCCATATCAAGGTTTCTAGATTCTTCTTTCTGAAAGTCATTTTTGAGAAGTGTAACCATTTGCAATAAAGATTCCTTTTCTTTTAAATGTTCTGAAAGAGTTCGTTTAAGATGATCAATCTCTACAGACTGTGCACATGAATCTGAAACGTTATCTTGACTCTTTAAATCAACGTTTTGTCCTTCTTTCAACACTTTGACTTGTTCCTTATATCTTTCAAGCTCAGCAGTTAAAGTATCATTGACACTTTTATTTTCCAGATTCGTCTTGGTACAATGAACTACTTGGGTTTTTAGTTGTTCAATCACAGATAATATCAAATCATCTTGTTGTGCAGAAGAGTTAGAATTTTGAACAGCTACCTGTTGTGATTCAATCAGATACTGAGAATAAGGAATGATATTGCTATCACTGGTTATTTCAGTCTCTGAATGGTTCACAACATTTGACTGTTCAGAAGACGGCATAGCCTGCACAACTTGATTAGTCATATCATTATTCACATTATCATGATTGTGTACCTCAGAAAGAGCGTCTGAACCATAGTGAGATAAATTCGCCATGAGAGCAACTTTGGCAGTGTTAAGTTCATCACAATCAGAGTCATATGCATCCAAATCATCAGCTTGATAAGCAGCATTGTGAGTTATGACAGTCTGTGTGGCTTGACCTTCTGGAATTCCTGGATCTGCCAAAAATGCGAGTTCCTCCTCATGTAAAATTTGACCACTTGCTTGAGCTTGAACCAACAACACTTTATCCTTAAACCACGAATCATCCCTTTTCCTCTTTGGTTTGGTGCACTGTTTGGACATGTGGCCTTCCCCTTTGCAGTTGTAGCAAATAACCGTTCTTTGTTTTCCAGAATTGTTTCCACTTGCTCCCGGAGTATAAGTCCTTGAAGTACCCGCAGCTACAGAAGTTTGTCTCCCCTGAATTGGTTGTAGTGTAACTCTTCCATTATTAATGGTAGCTTGTTGCCTAGGGTTAGACGAGTTTCTCAACTAATTATTGGTAGTGGGATAACGGAAGGTGACAACTGCAGTCAAAAATGACATCATGTGATTGATGGCATCAATGGGATCATCACCTTTCTGGAATACTGGAACAATTAGACAGGAGTCTTGTTGGGAAAATTCAGATTATTGGTTAATTTGGAGAGGATATTCTAATTGAGGGATGGATGATGATGGAGAATAAACGTTGTGGTGAATTGATGATTGAAAATCATTGGATGGATAAGTTACTGAAATAGGTGTTGATGATTGGTGAGTTAAGTATTGTTGAGACATATAAGGTGAACCATATTGTAGAGATGGATATGTTGAAGCTGGTGGTTGAAGTTGAGTGTTTTGGTAAGTGTATTGATGAGTTTGATAAGGTGATTGTGTTATTTGGTGAGATGCAACTAAAGCAAGAGGATCAGAGTTACGTTTATGCATCAAACGAACTTCATTTGCATGTCGTTCATGTTGTTCCAAGTAAGCATGAAGCTGATCAACATTGGTAGTATGTAAGTCTTTGACCAACTTAACATCAGTAACGAATTTGCTCCATTCATCAGGAAGTGTGTTCAGAAACTTCGTATTAACTTGAAATTGCTCCAGTGGCATCTTTTAGATGTTCATATCATTGAGTAGCAGTGTGAATCTCAAGTAGTACTCATGTAACGACTATCCTTTCTTGTAAGTGAACTTATCAAATTCATCGTACAACTTATACTCTCGTTCTTGCTTTGTTAACGACGTTCCTTGCATGAGCAGTTTAATCTTCTCTAAAAGATCCTTGGCTACACGATGTTGACTCACAAGAGCATAAATTTCTGTTGGAAGGCCTTAGAGAATGATATTAATTGCTTTGATGTCACAATCAGCTTGAATGGCTTCTGCAGGGGTGAGCTCAATATATTCCTTAAGTCTTGTTACACCATCCACTGTGATTGATGGCCAGATGAGTGGACCTTTCTCAACGGGAGCAAGGATCATTCTACCATGTGGTCTATTCATCATATAAAGTTCCATTATGCTTTTCCATGAATCATACAAATGTTTTTCAAGCATCGGTGGTTTATTGTCACTACCCGAGAGAAGTGATTTATCAACAAGAGTCATCATTGATTAACGTGGTATAAAAAAGATTACTAATTGATCTATCGGTGGTAGAAATAAATTGTGTTTGATTATGTGGTTGTCGAGTCTTGAAGTAATTCTTGAAACTACACGGGATTTTACAATTCTCGACAAAACCGGGAAAACAAGTTAATGTTTTACGGGATTTTACAAGTCAAAGAAATAATAGTATAAATTAGGCAATTGAGTGATAGGTTTTAATTGGCAAGTGACTAGTTAGGTTCTGAAACAACTTGATTGGTTCGGTTGTCAAAGAAGTTAGTTTAGTTCGGTTGACAAAAAATCTTGTTTAGTTCGGTTCACTAGTTCGATTGTCAAAGGAATAAACTAGTTCGGTTCACTAGTTTGGTTGTCAAAGAAGTAAACTAGTTCGGTTCACTAGTTCGATTGTCAAAGGTGTAAACTAGTTCGGTTTACTAGTTCGGTTGTCAAAGGAGTAAACTAGTTCGGTTCACTAGTTCGGTTGTCAAAGGAGTAAACTAGTTCGGTTCACTAGTTCGTTTGACAAAGGAGTAAACTAGTTCGGCTCACTAGTTCGGTACCAAGTGATTACAACTAGTTTGGTTCATTAGTTCGGTTCAAACTAAAAGCAACTCGTTCGATTCCAACTAAAATCAACTCAACTAAAATCAACTTGTTTGGTTTCAACACAAACAAACTAGTTCGGTTCCAACAAAAACAACTCGTTCGGTTACAACTACGACGACTAGTTCGGATATAACTATGACGAAACCAAAATTTTCAAAACTCAAAAAAGACACATTTATGATTGGTTTTTTGCAAAATATCTTGTACAATACGTGTTACTAACACTGAAGAACAGAGAAAAATGATAACTTTAAGGTTTTTAAGGCAAAAAATTTTAAATCAAGATTTTGTTCTTTGTAAATGTTTTGAACACAAATCAAAAGACAAACACAAAAACTAAACACACCACTCCATGGCTCTTGATACCAATTGTAGAATACTAGTAATCTTTGATATTATACAAGAACTAGAGAGAGAAGTGGGTTGGAAAGTTTCTAGAGAGAGAAAGTAACATGGAATGGATGATAATATTATTTTATATGTGAAAATGAGAAATGAAACAACCAACCACCCTCTCCAAGGCATGGAGAGGGTAATATGCTACATTACAATGGCAGCCATGGCTTATACTAAGGCTTCCATGGGCCCTTAGCCTATAGCTTACTAAGCTTATCATATGTTAACCTAAGGGCTAAGACTAGTATATATTGGAAGTGACTGATACTTTTCTTGATCCAAACACGATAGGTTTGGAAATCTATAAGCTCGCGGACCACTATTGAAATGCTAATTGGGTTTAGACTGCTTATCTGTTGTTATGTTGGAAATCTAATTACTATTACTTGCATGACTGCTTTCATTTATGCACATTGTCACTCTTAAAATCAAGCACAACAACAGGGTTTACTTCTAAACCTATGAGCTCACCAACTTTATGTTGACCTTCGAGTATCATTTTCAGGTGTGATCAACAATTGTAAATTGAAGGTATTGAAAATCAGAGACCTCCACTACCAGAATTTTTTCTAAAAGACAAGTGTTTTTACTATTTAAGATTTGTATTTCTAAGTGTTTGTAAATCTAAATTCCTTGTAACAAAGTATGGTATATCTTGTATCTTGCACGATGTCTCCGAAACGCCCTACTTTGTCAATCACCCCCTCACCTCGACCTCATGTTTCCAGCTTTAGCGGGGTGTGACTTGTGGAAAAATATTGCTTCTTGTTGATTGTGTGTGTATGTTTTAACTCTTGAAACACAAGTTGCTTAATTGTTTCAAAGTATCTAGGAGCGCGTGATTATGTAGAAAGGATTCCCATCTTAATAGTCTTCATAAAAACTTACCCATATAAGGATGATCCCCTTTAAGTTTTTTTATGCGGTCTAATCTCCTATGTGGCTCTGTAACAGTTATTCATACTAAATACGTGTGTGTGGCACACTTAGAAAGATATCACTGGTTTCACTAGACGGCTTTTTCGTGTAATTTGTACTGCCTCTCGAAAAAAAACTTTTACACATAATACCAAGTGTGACAAATCAAATTAGCAGCGTTAGGAGAAACTTATCATGCATGATTAAGTAAACACTTATCTTTTATCATACGAATTCTCCACATTAGATTAGTTAGTTAATTAGATAATTAGTTTAAAACCAACCTCCTTCAAAACCGAGATTTTAATTGCTTTCATAAAAATAAAAAAAAATACAAAAATATTTTTCTTTTGACCTTTAGATCTTAGTTACATTTTGTTCGAACCTTCACACGCTATTCCCCTAGAGAACAATAACAACCTTCGTGTCTTGCCTATACTACACTAAAACGGTTAGGTACACTGTCTAGGGAGTTGTAAAACTTAGTGAAGTTTACAACCTCATCACTATTCACTCTAGTGAATCTTAAGTCCCCTATTAGAAGATCAAAACGACTGGTAGAAGATATAAATTCATTGAAATTAATTGCACCTTGATGATAAAAGGTAGTACCTGATGTCTCATGTGCATTACAAACTTTATTAAAATCTCACAAAGTGATGGTAAGGCAATCGTCTAAATCTATAATGTGGTGAATAATATCCTAAAAGGTTTTCTTTATGCATATACATTGGGGTTCTTATACCACGATTGAATCTTTCTTGAACCAATTTGTATCCTAAAATGCTAGGATTCCTCATGTTCGGGAAGCGACCATCCCAGCACAATACCCTAGCAAGCTCTGACACCCTAGGAGATATCACTTGATAGGAATATGAGCCCAAACAAGAAAAGTGTGTAAGCATACATAATCAAACACACAAACACCTCGTGTAACCGTCATCATACAATAAACATCCTAATAAGAAGCTTACAAGATCATAAGAAACATAAGAACAATACGACACATGAATTTATAGTGGTTCCCATGATCTAGGTGATTGTAGTCTGTCTACTCTTGAACGAGAGACAATATTATTAAGCTTTATGATAACCTGCACAAGCTGTGTCCTATGTTGCACAGGCTCTGTGCAAACTACATAGGGTAGAAATGGTAACACATAAGTCCTAGTACCATATCATACCATCAGATTACAATTACATATGAGATCTATATATAGGGGTGGACAACTAAACCCTAAGTTTCTACACAAGATAGTGATGTGTCGTTGTGTAGGTATTATTTATGTATCAAGTTTTACTATTTATTTTATGCTGACTATACCTTAAAACAACACTTTATACGGGCGTGTACCCGGTCAGATGTACGTTCATGGTAAGTAGGCCTGTCGAATCACTGAGAGTCAGAGAGCGTATTAATTCTTAATTCTCATCAGTATTTTAGTTATCTAAGGTAAAACCAAAATTAATGCAATAAAGGGGGGTTCAGGCTTGAGAGGACTGAACGGTTCTTTTGTTTGTGTAATCTAACATAAGGTTTTGATGACGATATAAAGCAATAAATACTCACATGAGACAAAAACAACGATAGAGAAGCAGTCAGATAAACTAAATGTAAGGAACACGTAATCTACATGGAATAAATCTGATAAAATACAGGTTTGTTTATTTAGTGCAAGGGATGTCTTATCTCAATGGGTATAATCATTCTAGACTTAGGCGGTACCTTCTTAAGACCTAAGCATGGCTAAATTCTGTCACAATTAGATGTATTGCAATAAAGCTTACCTTATGTTTGATTATAATCTATCTTTAGGATCTAAAGTAATGGTGCTTTTACTAAACCTTGATCATTGGAGGGACTTTACCCACTTTATGCTTATCGTCGATTTATATACTAGTTAAACCACTGTCCCCGAGTCACTTACAATGGAATAAGAACGTATACTCATTGATACAAGGTCACCTTTATGGATTAACTAAGTCACTAATTAAAGGCAAAGATAGGTCAATATTTGTGACCCTATGATTCTAGACATATAAATTGCAATATGGGGGCGCTATCCCAGACTCTTACCTATGCCCACAACAACACTGAAGGTGGCAACACATTAAATATGTAGGACTAGACCCAGTTGGATGATAGGTCGCATACTTAAGCATGTAAACAAATATAAATTGATAAACATAAATAAGCACTCAACGATAAATCAAGAAATCGATATAAACAAACACCAAACATTCAGATCTTCATAATAATGGCTAATACCGGAAGGTATTAGCCTTCAAACATCATAATAAATACAAGAGTAATAATTTAGCCAAGGTAAACTAACCGAGTTAACGAATGATACCAAAAACTAAACGATTACTAAAGTATATGGAATTACACGATGTCTCCTATGGAATTGAATACGTTGCTCGACCTCTTCTGCTCTTTTTCTCCTCTGAAAATCGACTTTTATGGTTTAGGTCTCGAGAATATGATTTAGCACACTTAAAACTCATTTTTGAGTTTTCTATTTATAAGGTCTGGATATCGGTTGGATACGGTGTATCCATGTATTGGATACGGCGTATTAGGGATTTCTTGGAGTAGGGACCACGTTTGATATCTTCCAGAATATTATATTGATTTTGTATCTTGAATACGGCGTATTGAGTCCTCTGGATATGGCGTATTAATCTTCATTCCTCTTGTGGTCTTTGGTGAGTGCAGGCATGAATACGCCGTATCTTCCTTGATGGATACGGCGTATTGGTCTTCAGAATAGTAATTTTTAAAATATCTTTATTTAAGCTCTAGAATGCGCGCCATTTGCTAAGTTTCACCAATTACTCCATAATTATTGCAATTCTCAAATATAAACAATTAAGTAACAATTCTTTATAATAAAATACCTATTAAATTGGAGTTAATAATAATCGGATAAATGATGATATAAAATAGTCGTTATTTGATGTCATCAAATATCCCCCCCACTTGAATCCTACTTGTCTTCAAGTAGCCTTTATAAGTTTATAAAAATGCATCCTTTAAGGATATTTTCCGTTAAAGCACTTATTCGTTCTATTACAAGTACACAACCAAACACCTCAAGAAATAGGAAGATGAAAACACTCAAATTACTCAACTAATCTATGTGGTAACATGTTACTGGGAAAAATTTGTTTATGAATTTCGAAACAAGATCATCCCAAGTAAGAATCGATCGAGGGGGTTCTTTTTCAAGCCAAATCTGGGCGGCCCTCTCGAGGGAAAATGGGAAAAGCATAAGCTTAACCGACGTACTCGGGACGTTCGAGAACTTCATCGTAGAAGTGATCTTGTTGAAATAACGAATGTGAGCATGAGGGTCTTCTTTGTCATGTCCAAAAAATTGTTTATTTTGAACAAGAGTAAGCAAACCATGCTTAAGCTCAAAGTTGTCCGCGGTGATAGCGGGAACAACGATTGCATCCTCGTAACCCTCGGTGGGTGCTTGGAGCAATTGCGCCATAGTACGATTATCGGCCATCGTAACTACGGGAGGAGCTTGATTTTCAATAGGTTCTTCAAGATTAAAAGGTTCGACTCTTTGGATCGTCTACGATTACGACGGTTCGGAATCGTAAAAGTAGGATTCGTAGAAGGTTCACCAACGAATTTAGAAGAAGAGCAAGTTTGCATACACTAAGAATAAAATAAAAAGGAAAATATATACTTTTTTCTTTTTTTTTGGATTTTTCACAACAATTTTTTTTTCCAGATTTATTTTAATAACGGACAATGAGATAAGACACTTAAACCTAATAATCAACAAGCTTCACGGTAGCTCTTTAAAGAGAAAAACGCACAAAGGAGCGGAGGAGAAGGAAAGCGCGAAGCTATAAAAAACCTTCTCCTTTAGGGTCGTAGTTCGTTGGAACAACCCTCCTTATACCCCTCTTATAGTTTGTTTATCTTTCAAAAGTGAACCGTACCTCGCAAGTGACACAAAAGGCAAGTTTTAAATCTTTTGTTCGGGAACTTATTATGATAATGTTCAAGTTGAGAACATTATATTGATGATATATTTTTTTTCTTTTTAGGACAATTTTTTTTTATTTTTTTTATCTTATATATATACTAATAAAAGAAAAATCTTTTTGTATTTTTTTATGAAAATAAGCAAAATAACTTCTCACGGAAGGATCTTCATAGCACTAATTGTCAAACGCAAAGACAATCGTATACAATCCTCCCCGGCTGCGGCGCCAAAAATTGGTTTAAAGATTTCTTACTATATATAATATAAATATTATAAATATATAATAGGATAATATCAATAAAATCAATGAATAAACCGGAAGTATGTGATTCTTGGGTCGTTTTCCCGACGAGGAATGCAAATTTGAAAGTCGAAAGTCGGTTTGATATGTGATGCTTGAATGGAACAAAGATTTTGATTGGTTTTCTAAATCTACGGGAAAAGTAATGCATTCTACACTGAAAACAATTAAGGCAACACAAATTTAAACTAAAAACGCAAACGGGAATCCTAAAAACGTGACTTAAAACCCTAATTTATCAAAATTAAATCCTAAAATGATCTTTTTAACTTTTATAAGTCCTAATTGACTAAAATGCAAGAACTAAGAAAACTAAACCAAAAACGAAAGCGATTTAAGCTTAAAAACACGAAAAACGTGAATGGGATTCAATCCCGTTCTTTAAAAATTCAAAATCTACAATTTTAACCCTACGAAAGCAAATCTAATTTTCTACAGTCCTATTTGATAAAAGAAAATTTTCTAAAAAAGAATTAGATTTTTTTGACTTTTTTATAATTTTTTATGAATTAAAAACGATTTTAAACTAAATTAAATATTAAAAATACTAAACTATTTATAAAAAATCTGAAAAAATTACAAAAAGTCTCTTGAACTATGCTAATCCTAGGAAAAATAAGCGGGGTAACACAGCTTATCAAATAAGCTGTTAAATAAGCTAAAACAGCTTATAAGCTTAATGGGCTAAAAAGGTGATATAAATTTGGTTAAGAAATTAATGGTGCAAAAGAAAACCGAAAAAGACCCAATGGCGAGTGGTGTGTGGTGTGTGAGTTAAAAGGGTTAAGGGTGTTGAGGTCTATGGTTCGAGCCCTGCTCACCTTGGACTTCCACCTTCCCCTTTTTGCTTTTTTTTAAATCTTTTTTTTTCACAGCTTATAAATAAGCTGTAATCAATCAACTTTAATGAAGACAAAAAATTTAAAATTTAACAATAAGCTCAGAAATAAACTCAAAAGCTTGACAGAATGCTAAACTAAACTAAATGCAAATTGTTTTGGCTACTTTCAAATAATAAGCATAAGAAAAGCAGAAGGGTCCTTATGATAGCTTATAACCTAGTCCTAATAAATAAGCTAAGAAATTAAGCTTGAATAAGCTAAAAATGACAGAATAACATTAAAGGTCTTTTAAACTTAAAATGTTAAGCTAAAAGTGCAAATAAGCTCTACCCTAAGTAAAATAATCTATAATGGATTAAGACTAACCTAATAAGTAGATATAAACCTAAATTAAGCAAATGCAATAAGCCAAAAGCTCAGATAAGCAAATAAGCTTACTTGGTTAAAACTGTTAACCAAAAAGCCCAAAAGACACTTTTCTAGCTTATTTTAAAAGCTAGAAAACAGATCCTTATGGCTTAGTGGCTAATACCACTAAAAAGCTTATACAATAATCTATCTAAAACAGCAAACAGAAAAGAGTTTGAAACACATATAATACAAGAAATTTGCTTATGAAAAAGCTGGTTCACAAAGACACAACACTTAGAAATTTTTTCAATCCCTAAGTAAAATAAGCTAAAATGGATTAAGAAAAACCTAATAAGCAGATATAAACCTAAATTAAGTAAATGCAATAAGCCAAAAGCTCAGATAAGCAAATAAGCTTACAACCAAACTTTTAACCAAACAGCCAAAAGGGTATTTTTAAGCTAGTAAATGAAACCTTATGGCTTAATGACTTATACCACCAAAAAGCTTGGCTAATAAGCTATAATAAGCAACAAAGAAAAATGAGTTTGAAAATCAAGTAAGCAATTAAACAGCTAATTAAAAAGTGCTTATTGCACAGATTACAACCATTTATGAAAAACTAACTAAATAAGCTCATATCAAAGGAACAAATGTCACAGATTCAAACCATGAATACTTAATACCTTGAAAAAGAGTTTTAGACTTTGAAAACTGCTTAAAACAGCTAAAAAGAGCTTATGAAAGTTGGCTCAATGACCCAAATGGTTTTAAGACCATTTTTATCCTATTTTTCCTACTGACCCAAACACCCCTTTAAAAGATAACTTTCCATTTTTAACTTGATTCTTAATGATTTAAGCTAAGGTTATGAAAAACAGATAAATGTAAGAGCAAATTGAGCATAAATAAGCAATCTTCAACAGAAGTTAAGCACTAAAAGTAAGCAAATAAGCAATAAGCAGATTTAGCTATAAAAGACAGTTTTAAAGAAAAATCAAGAACTAAGTAAATCTAGGCTATAACAAGGCATGAATGAGCATAAAACAACATATATAAGCAGACATAAACAATAATAAGCAGAGATAAGCATAAATAAGCAATGCTATAGTAAATAAGCTAAATTTTGAAAAATGAAAACTTATAAAGCCCTTGCTTAAACAGGGCAAACAAGCTTATAAATAAGCTAATCTAGTAAAAGCCCTATAAGCCCTTCCCTTTTTGGCTTATCTTCCAAATAGCTTTTTGAATGATTTTTGAAATGAAAGGACTTAGGCTATATAAACTATGAAGAAGTTTATATAGCTTAAGTTGAACAGCTTAAGTGACAAGTAAATAGCTTAAGAGAGCTTATGAAACGTTTTTATAACATAAATTTGCATTAACTTAAAAAACAGGCTTTAACATAAAAGACTTAAAATTCATTAAACTTGAAAAACATTACAAGGATTTTTAAAAAGGAAATGACAATAAGCTAAATTAACTACAGTAAGCTGTAAAGTAAAACTAGATGCCTTATCAATAGCTACAATGTCCTATTTATATAAAACGAGCTAAGTCTTCATTCCTTGATGTGTTTCTTTTATGAGAGGGCTGAGCACTTGTGCTAGTTGTGTGAGAGCAGTCTTAAATCAATCTTAGCCATCAATTTTGAGTGTTGCCCAAGCCTATGATCACTGCCATTGAATCTTTGTCTTTATCCTTGACGAATTGGGTTTAAGAGGATTGCCAAGGTGGCATTTGACCCATGTGAAGTGGGGTTGAGGGGGAGTAACGGGTTTTGTTTGTATGTTGCAAGGGAGAAGTGAAAACGATAGGTGAATAGTTCCAAAAGGGTTTGGCGGGAAATGAGGAAGATATACATTGTTTTTTTTATAACAGGGTATAAGTTTGGGGAAATGGCAAAAATGTCCCCTCATGTTGTATGTTTTCTTTACACCCACAGTCCTTGATGGTAGTAAAGTTATATGGAGTTGGCAGATTTAGCCCCTGAGGTTATATATCTTTATTTCATGAGTGGTCCTTGTGGTGAAATAACACTAACAACATTTTGGATGGTTGTTAAGTGTTTTAAGGGTTTTGGGTTTAGGATTGGGCCGAGTATAGTATAAAAGGGTATAAGGCCCATTTCTTTGTATTTGTCTTCAAATGATACATCAATGGCTGACCCGGCCCATTAGATGGGTACGGGTGGGCCCATTAAGTATTTCTTCGGTTTTGGCTCTGCCTTTGAATTTGACTTTGTCGGGGTTGACTTTGGTTGACTTTTTGACTTTGACTTTTTGACTTTTGGCTTTTGGCCTTTGGCTTTTGGCTTTGACTTGCTCTTTTTGTTCTCGTGCTCGGTTTTGTCGTTTTGGCTTCGATTTTTGTCCTTTTCTTAGATATCCGTTACCTGCACAATACAAATGCAAAACATATAAATACAATATATTTTTGGTACGTTTTTGGTCATTTAATTCAGTTTTAATGGAAAATGGTATGTGTAATTAAGCACATACCAATTAGCCTTTAAACGTCATAATAAATACAAGATCAATTATTTAGCCAAGGTAAACTAACCGAGTTAACGAATGATACCAAAAAACTGAACAATTACTAAAGTATATGGAATTACACGTTGTCTTCTATGGAATTGAATATGTTGCTCGACCTCTTCTACTCTTTTTCTCCTTTGAAAATTGACTTTTGTGGTTTAGGTATCGAGAATATGATTTAGCACACTTAAAACTCGTTTTTGAGTTTTGTATTTATAAGGTCTAGAAGTCGGTTGGATACGGCGTATCCAAAAGTTGGATACGGCGTATTGGGGATTTCTTGGAGTAGGGACCACGTTTGATATCTTCCAGAATATTATATTGATTTCATATATTGAATACGGCGTATTGAGTCCTCTGGATACGGCGTATTGAGCTTTATCCTCTATTGTCTTTGGTGAGTGCAGGCACGGATACGCCGTATCTTCCTTGATGGATACGGCGTATTGGTCTTCAGAATAGTAATCTTTAAAATATCTGCATTTAAGCTCCAGAATGCGCGCCTTTTGTTAACTTTAACCAATTACTCCATAATTATTGCAATTCTCAAATATAAATGATTAAGTAACAATTCTTTGCAATAACTATACAAAATGGGTTAATAACATAGGATAAATGATGCTATAAAATAGACGTTATTTGATGTCATCAAATATCCCCCCACTTGAATCCTACTTGTCCTCAAGTAGCCTTTAGAAGTTTATAAAAATGTATCCCTAAGGATATTTTCCGTTAAAGAATTTATTTGATCTATTACAAGTACACAACCAAACACCTCACGAAATAGGAAGATGAAAACACTCAAATCACTCAACTAATCTATGTGGTAACATGTAACTAATTCGCTCAATTGCTCGGTCGTGACGAGTATTCTATCATAAGCTTGGCAAGGATACACATCTCCACCGCTAAAGCTAAGGAGTAACAAGTTTATAAAGGTAAATATGGGTTTGTATGATAAGGCTTAGGGTTGATTACTCTAACTAATCTTTATCGATACCAATATTCCAGGAGGGCGACAAAGACCACACATACACACCCGTAACGACGGGATAGACACATGTGACTGCTCACTCCCACCTCGAATAAGCTAAAGAGTAGGAATAGTAGAGTAATATAGGGTATGGATCTTCTAACTTTCACCAATAGTAATAAACCAACAAGGCAGCTGAGACATGCATACATGGCCGTAACGACGGAATAGACATGCACGCTCGATCACATCCTCATTCGCGTAAAACCCATGGTTAATGATTAGGAAAGGGAAATAAATTGTTGTTAAATAAAAATTACGAAACAAATAGATTAAGTCTAAAATACAAGTTGCTAGACACTTTTTCCCGACCGTTACCATGATAAAGACACAACTATTTACAACGTCTTGATCATAGATAAAAAACAACAACCTAAGTTGGCGTTCCCGTAACGGTCAACTTCCCAATCATCCCATACTTTACATACTTTACAAGGCAAGTGGCGATATCTTCCACTTTATACAATACTCTACATCGTCGATTGTATCAACGAATAATCGATCCTTCGTGTAATTCCTTCGGTAGTTGCGAAACGATTATCTACAAACTTTCCTTCTCTTTTTGTTGTGATTTTTCTGATTTTTTCGAATTTTTTTTCATAAACTATACTACGAAACTCGGTGTAATTTCATTATCTTCAAGATCATAATAATTCCGGATAATTCCTTCGATAATTCCTTCATTCTTCGGACGTACCATTAATTGCGATGGTAGTAAAAATACATGAGTTTTGACTATAATATACATTCTTATTTGCGATGTGCAAATTTTTTCCAACCGTGCCAAAATAGACACAAGACTCGGGAAATACAAACTTTACACTTTAAGCAACTAGCAACTGTAAAATAAACTTAATCTAACAGGGTAGGCTAAGGTGTAAAGGTGTAACGAAACAAATAATTGGTGTAGTTCCTAAAGGATTGGCTCTACGGATTGTTCTAGGGGTATCTTACTCTTAAAATAAGAGTAAACAAAGGGTTTATACGGGGGTTAACTAACCAGTGTAGTTAGTTAATAAGCAACATGTAAAGGCGATTTGGGTGTAATCCTAAAGTTTACCAATTTAAACAAGTTACTCCATCTAAATCCATAGTACTCATTATTGCGGTCTCGAATAGATATACCAAGCCAAGTTCTAAAGTCTACTACATCACCGACACACTCATATTTTGTGGAATTTGGGTAAACATTTGGAAACGGATAAGGTAAAATCCCCACAATATCTAACAAGGGTTATTGTGTGCGGGTTATGTAACATGTAATTTTACAAAAGTATGCTTAATTTTTTTTAAATTTAAGCATTTTAGTGTAAAAATAGGACAAGTATCATTCTAATTCCCATCACCCCACTTGAATTATACAACGTCCCCGTTGTATAGATAAAACATTAAATACGGGAATTTAAAAAGAATTAGAATGAGAAACTCCATTTGATATTTGCTCGGTAGATTCTCCATGTTGAGTTTATTAGCAAGATTTTGTGTTGTAGATGCGTCTGAATGCCAGCATGTCTACAATCACACATAGGACTCCGTATGATTGATACTTCACCAACTTCGTCGATTTCTTTGCTTCCAAGGTCCTGTGTAAATAATAGAAAAAACGTGTATTCCTATCTTGGTACCTGCGGTTAATTTAAACTAAACTAAACAAACTAAATACGAGTCAGTATGGTGAATACGCCATATCATGTGCATGAATACGCCGTATTGCCAGAACTGACAATAATGTTTTTAAAGTGCATAAAAAGTAAAGACTAATAACGTCCAGACAATCAATACGTTGTATGGTATGGAGCGGATACGCCGTATTGATGATGTCTGGGAAGACAGACTCGATAAAATTAAATAACATTCCGGGTTGTCTCCCGGGAAGCACTTTTGTTTATAGTGAAGTCTCTAAGTTAGACTTTTCTTCAGCTTCCACACATTTGAAATCATCTCTCTTCTCCATTTGTTACTCTTGTTTGGATATGATGCTTGTATCTGAAATGTCCTCACGAGCTATGGTGCTGAACTGACTGCCAGGCTTGATTCTGTTATACACAAACAAATCAAAACGTCATACCATGATATATATACAAAAATTATAAGAACTGTTTTAATAGTTAGATACATCACAATATGAATAAATGTACAAATATTAATAAAGGATAAGGATAGGAGAATCATGGGTCAGGCTGTTGCTGGTCCTGCTGGGCTGTGGAGGTGCTGGCCTCGCCAGTCCTCAGCCTGGTGCTTCTCTAGAATGCCGCAGTTGAGCTCCCTTAGAATGTCCCATCGAATGTTTGGTATGTCATCCCACTAGCCTCCATCAGCTGTGTCATACACGAAATCATCCATGTGGAGAATCTCCCCTGGTCGGTCATTGATCTCTCCACAAGTCCACATAAACTCCCTACATCCCTACGCAGTCCCCGCACCTCCTCCTCAAGTCTCCCCAATCTCTAGGGCATAGTCCTAGCAGCAACTGGAGGTGGTGGTGGCTGAGGTGCCTGTACGGGTTCCGAAACAGCCTGACCACCCTCATCAACAGCAAGAGTATCCTGAGCTACTCTAGGGGCACCAACCATAGCATCAGGCTGCCTCTCCAGTACCATGGCCACCCATGCCCATGTATCATCAACCTCCCTACAGATATGTAACCTCACTAACTCAACCATATCAATAATCGGGAGCTTAAGGGAAATAACCGTTAATCCCTAAAGTATCTCCATAGTCAGGAACCCAAAATGCTCAGCTAATCTAGCTACAAATTGTCCACCAGAAATATGAGCTCCGCTCGTCCTCCCAGCAGCAAGCCTCCTCAGATATCGGGCTAATAAGTAAGGGATGTTGACCGATCCAACATCCAGCCCTCTCAAATAAAACAAATCAGTCACGGTTACCTTTTTAGGTGCCTGACTCCTACCGACAATACTATGTGACATCATCCTATGGCAAAGTCTCAGCATTGGATCTCTAATCAAAGTATAGGAAGGGGGAGGTCCCAAGAAATCTCCATTAGTAGAAATATCCCTCCAATAATCATGTAGATCCCCCTTCCCAGGGATCATCTTCTTACTCTTACTCTAGTACCTAGCAAAACCAGGGGACTCCATCTCCTCCCTGGTATGTTATTCCAATGCCAAAATAAACTTCCTCCAGCTCAAACGTCTTTTAGATCCACCTAACTGAAACTGAATAGTATCAGGAGCATCCAAGTCAAGCAATACCTCTCCAAATCTAAGCGTGCTAAGGAACTCTAGAATGAGCTCCCAAACCAGTGGTCCCCTAGTATCAAACAGCCTTCCCCAAGCTTGACTAGTGAATACTACAACCCCGACATCATCACGGTGCTCCATCACCATCCTAGCAAACAAACCATCCCTCATAAGCTCGGGCATACTCTGAAAGTCCACAACCTGAACCCAGTGTATCTCTCGACTGTAAATCCTCTCCAACCTCTCCTCGAAATCAGCAATATCCACATCAGTGTACTTTAAACCCTGGTACCTAAGAAATGGGTATCTCTGCTCATGTGGTGGTAAGGGTGCCATATCTACAAAATTAACAAGATAAGTTCAAGGATTGCAAAATCTAAACATTATGTTCTAAGGGTGGATACGGCATATTTATAAATGGATATGCCGTATAAGGATCAATTTGATCAATACACCGTATAGATGTTAGACAATATGGCATATGGGTTTGAAAACTCAGGATCCTATTTAAGTCAATACGCCATATTCATTTTACTGAATACGTCGTATTGGGGCTTTAAAGTTGGGTCAAATTTGGTCAATACGCCGTATCCATGTGAGTGGATACGCCGTATTGCTCTGCAATATGAAAACGAAAAAAGGGGTTCCCCCTTTTACCCATTTGACCCATTTAACAGTTCTACCAAATAGCTTATTCTTGTTTAGGGGGGGGGGGTAAAGAAACTTAAGAAGTTCTAGGGCATACCCCTAAATCTATAAACCAAACCCTAACCCTAATTAGACTTGAATCTAAGAATCAAAAAGGAGAAAAGGGGAAAGTTTATTACCGTATGATCTTGACGAAGAAAAGAGTGATTATTAATCGAAAACAAGAGATCTCTAGGAATCTTAAGTGGTAAAATCGTTTGTGTGTGTGGAGTGAAAATTTGTAGTAAAACTCAATCCGGCGTATCAGTTGGGTTTTATACCCAGACTTAATACGCCGTATTGTAATCTGATTAATACGTCGTATTGGCGAGTATCGTTGACTTAGTCAACTTTAGTTTAAAGCAGTGGATACGCTGTATAGGTTTTAACCTAATATGCCATATCCGTCCTTGGAGACCAATTTTCCTAAAATAAAGCAAAGAAAACGTACCTTGGCCTCTGCAACATTCTTGTATAAACGCTATCCTTATAATACCGTTTAGGGTCGAACGAAATGCCAAAGGTACATACAAATTCTTATGAGACAAATGCATTCTGTAATAATTCCAAATCATGATATTTACATTTGAGTTCATGACAAAACTTCCCGTTATGAAAGTTTTATTGATTTTATCGTGACTTGTTTCTTGAGGCATTTTTGACCTTTGTGTAATCAAATTACCCCCTGAAGACTGTATTATATCGATCTCATTATCATCATTGTCTTTTTTTGACTTAAATCTTCAGATGCATAAATGTTGAAGGGGAATAGATCATTAAAGTATAAAATATTTTGTTCCTCTTCATCATATTCAGACAATGATGTTTCATCATTTAAATCAAATTCATCGATATGTTGAGGGCTTAAGATCGATTCAGTTAATAAATCTGATTTAGGTGTTTGAGCATCATTGTTAGGAATTATGTATATAAGAATTAGTACTGTCAGTATAAAGATGTTAATACTGATAGTTAATGTTAGTACTGGTAGAAGATATTATCAGAGTTAGGACTGGTAGTATAACGTAGTTAGTACTGGTAGTGTATTACTTAATTTTGGTAGAACAGAATTATAGTTAGAATTAGAGATATGCATGAGATATCTTAGGAAAAGATATGCATGATATTTATACACCTTTTATAAAGCCCATTAGGGTTTCCTTGGTATTTTAAAGGAACCCTAGGCATAGTTAGTAGATATAGTTTTACACAGATCATTAGAGATCATATAGCAATCATAGTTTTTGTAATCTGTAACCTAGGCAGATTTAAAGTTTAATATAAAGTTTTCTTTTGTTTATTCATATTGTTCTTCTTAGTATTGTTGATTAGTTTCCTCATAATCAATAGTGTTTAGTTAGTGTTTCATTATTGTTACTTTAGAATTATCTAAAGTAACAAGATCTTTGCAAGCTAAAGGTTAAGATCTATTCAGTAAAACAATCCAACAAGTGGTATCAGAGCTTGTTTGGAAACTCTGAATAAGAAGAACTCTTTTGTTTGAAGCAGATCCTCAAACAAACTAGTAAGATGGCAGAACAAGACACTCATCCACCAACTATCACAGCAATGAAGATCCCTATCATCAAGAAGGGAGAATATGATATTTGGAGCATGAGATTGCGACAATATATTTGTCACACAGACCATAATCTCTGGGACATAATTGTCCATGGTGATCTCCAAGATGAGCCTGTACCAACAGGAGATCAATCTGGTCCTTCTGCTCCTCCTGCTCCTAAGACTGCCAAAACAAACTGGATACCAAAAGGGAACTCAGGAAGAGTTAAGAGGATTTTGCATTTAGCAATTACCTGCTAATACCTCCTAAGTTTCCCTATGTCAGATGCTAATCTCTATGGGAGGCAATCAAATCAAGGTTTGGAGGAAATGAAGAATCCAAAAAGATGCAAAAGAATGTTCTAAAACATCAGTTTGAAAACTTTACCACTGCACCAAATGAAAATCTAGATAAGGCTTATGATAGGTTCCAAAAGCTCATAAGTCAAATGGAGGTGTATGGTGCTCCAGTATCAAAGGAAGACATTAACCAAAAATTCCTAAGAAGTCTTCCTCCTGCATGGAGTCAAATTTCCTTGATAATGAGAAATAAGTCAGACATAGACCAATTTGATATTGATGATCTCTACAACAACCTTAAGGTCTATAAAGATGAGATGAAAAGGTCTTCAAGTTCCTCATCTACCTCTTAGAATTTGGCATTTCTTTCTTCTGAGAACACTAGCGGCACTAATAAAGTTAGTACTGTCAGTGGAGAATTTGGGGTTAGTACTGCTGGAGGAACTAGTCAAGTCTCATCTACCCCATGTGTTGATGAAGTAGCATGCTTATTCTTTGCACAACCAACAACTAGTCCTCAACTTAAAAATGAGGATTTTTAGCAGATTGATGAAGATGACTTGAAAGAATTAGATCTTAGATGGCATGTGGCTATGTTAACTGTCAGAGTGAAGAAGTTTATTCAGAGGACAAGAAGGAACATGGATTTCAAAGAAAAACAACATGTTTCTCTTGATAAGTCAAAAGTTAAGTGCTATAACTGTCACAGAAAAGGGCACTTTGCTAGGGAATGCAGATCTAGAAGGAATCAAGGAAAAAGATCTTATGGTGACAATGACAGGAGTAATGCACCAACAAATGAATCTTCATCACAAGCACTGGTAGCTCAAGATGGTCTAAGAGGCTATGACTGGAGCAATGATTTTGAAGTAGAACCAGTCAACTATGTTTTAATGGCAATCTCTTCTTCAAGCTTATTAAGTTCTTTTAACAAAGAGGTCCAAAACTATTCTAAACAATGTGTTGAATCTTTTAAATCTCTTCAAAAGAACTTTGATAATGAAAGAGAAAAACATAATAGAGCTAGACTAGAAATTTAGGGTTATGAGTTAGCCTTAGAGTCACTAGAATCTAAGATTCTTGGACATGAAAAGAATGAACTTGCTTGGGGTGAAAAAAATGAGTTTAAAAACTATGAGCTTAAGTGTAGAGAAATAAAAATTGACAACCTTAAAATGGAACTAGAAAAAGTTGTTAAGGAAAGAGATGAGTTGAAACTTAAGACAGAAAAATAGGAAGAATCATCTAGCATCTTAATGAATTACTCAACAGTCAAATGAGTGCTAGAGATAAAATTGGTTTAGGATATGGCACACAATTGGATGAAATGAGTAACAAGTCTGAAACTGATAGTGAGATTAGTTTGAGTGTGTTTGATGTCAGATCAAGTGATGAAGAGACCACACCAGAAAATGATAGGTCTACAAAAGCAAATGGGTTTCATGCTGTTCCCCCTCCCATAACATGGAACTTCTTAACCCTAAAAGCTGACATATCTTTTGTAGGTTTAGATGAATTTGTCATTAGGAAGAAAACCATTAAGTCACAAACAACTGAGCTTAAGACTGACACTAGTAAATCTAAAACTAGTCAGACTGTAGGCAATACAAATGAAAATCATGTTGAAAAACCTAAGCCAGCTGTGTCTACACGAAACATTAACATAGAAAAAGTTATCATTGAGGATTGGTACTCAGATGATGTGCCTGAAGTTAGTCCTGTTAAGACTAAAGAAACTCAAACAGTTAAAACTAGAGTTGATACAATTGGTCAAATTTTTAAGAAAGCAGGACTTGGATTTAAGAAAACAAAATCTTGTTTTGTCTGTAAGAGTACTGACCATTTGATCAAAGATTGTGATTTTTATGACAAAAAGAGTCCAGAACCTAAGCTAAAAAATGTGGTCAATACTAGTCAAAGGGTGGTCAAACCAGTAAGGGATGGTGCTAAAAGGGTAAATCACCAAAAAATTTCAAATAAATTGAAATACCCTCACATAAGAAAGACTTTTGTCCCATCTGGAGTACTAACCAAAACAGGTTTGATTAATACTGTTAGGCCAAATGAGAAAAGAGCAGTACACAATGTTAGTACTGCTAGGCATGTTAGTACTGCTAGGCCTGTTAGTACTGCTAGGCCTGTTGGTACTGCTAGGTCTTTTGCCCCAAAAAATAGCCACCAAAACTGGTAGGATTTAGACAATTTACTCAAGAATGGACAATGTAAGACCAAGGGCCTCATCAGTTTTTAGAACCAAAGAATTAAAACAAGATGTTAAAACTTCTGGGGTTAAAAATATGACTACTGTTGGGATAAAATCTGTAGTTAATACTGGTAAGGGTAAGTTAGATAATACTCTAAAGGGGTCAAAGTGGGTTTGGAAGCCTACGGGAACATACATTGATCATGTGTCCAAAGAAAGTAGATCTTTCATACTCAAGAAGTTTGAGTATGCTAACCCACAAGGGATTTCCAAGTCAGTAGTGGCTTGGGTCCCTAAGAGATACTAATTCTCTTACTTTTTGTGTAGGGCAATCCAGAGATCTTTTTATAGGATCATGCAGTAGTAGATAGTGGTTGCTCTAGCCATATGACAGGAAACAAGCTTATCTTTCAGACTATGAAGATTACAATGGAGGCTTTGTGGCTTTTGGAAGTGATCCCAAATGAGGTAAAATAACAGGTAAAGGTAAAATCAAAACTGCTAATTTAGACTTTGATGATGTTTATTTTGTAGACGAACTTAAGTTTAACCTTTTCTCTGCCTCACAAATGTGTGACAAGAAAAATAGTTTTCTCTTTACTGAGACTGAATGCCTTATCCTGTCTCCTAGCTTTAAACTTCTTGATGAAAGTCAGGTTGTACTTAGAGCTCCTAGAAAGGATGAGGTGTACAGCTTGGATTTAAAGAATATTGTTCCTTCTGGAGGTATAACTTGTTTATATGCAAATGCAACATCAGATGAGTCTAAATTATAGCACAGGAGATTAGGTCATATGAATTTCAAAAATATTAACAAACTTGTTAAGGGACACCTAGTTAGAGGCCTACCTTCAAAAGTTTTTACGAATGACCATACTTGTGTTGCTTGCAAAAAGGGTGTGTATCAGATTGTTAGGGAAAAAAAAATGGCAACTGATAAGATATACGTAAGTTTGGAGCCAAGCTTAAAGATATTTCAGGAGATGATCTTACAGAGTTTATACGACTTATGATGCAAAGATATGTACAATTAGGCCAGAGATGAGCTATGAAGAGTATTTTAGGGAGATCTGAAGACTATGTTTGATCCACCTCTAAGTACTGATCCAGTTTGGAGCTTACCAGGTTAACAAAAGATGCTAAGCTGGAGATACTATGATACATACAGAGTGCACTATTTGAACTTAGAATCAGCTGATATTTATATGTTGAGAGAGAGAAGATATCCTCTACCAGCTAATGTATGTCAAGCTATGTTGGATAAGAAACTTCAAGGAGATAAGAGGGATGAGGCCTGCTACGAATTGTTAAAGTTAATAGAGAAGCAGGCTCAGAATAAGTTACCTTGAAATAAAGGTGTTTAGGAAGGTCTCTCAGTAGTTGTAAGTATGGTTTGGGTATCTGGAAGCTATGATGGAGTTGAGAAGGATTGTTAAGTGTTGATTTTGTAACCATACAACAAATGTTCATCAGTTTACCATGTCTAACAGACATCAAGAACTGGCTAGTCCAAAGCAAACGCTTTGGTAAAGACTTCTCAAATCCGTTAATGGTTGACAGTTTACCAAAAACTGTATGGTAATCAATGCACCATAGTATTGCACTAAAGCATTGGCTACTCCAGAGCAAACGGCTACTAGTAAAGAGATTTCAAATCCGTTGATAGCTGATAGTTTGCTAAAAACTATAAGATTATCAATGCACCTTGTTATTGCAATGAAGCATTAACTAGTCCATAGCAAACGGATCATGGTAAAGACATATCAAATCCATTTATAGTTGGTAGTTTGCCAAAAACTACAAAGCCAACTTAGTTGAATGTTGCTGAAAAGACTTGGAGTTATGGTGTAAGGTGATGAGATGTTGTTAAAGACTTAAAGACAAAGTATGATCTGATTTCTAATGAACAACAATCAGGTCATCATCAAAGAGAAGATTAATGAAGTGTTGGATGCAATCCTCAAGAGCACAAATTGAAGAAAACTAAAGAAACTTGAAGTTAACAAGTAAAGTTCAAGTTTAGGGGAGGATTGTTAGGAATTATGTATATAAGAATTAGTACTGTTAGTATAAAGATGTTAATACTGATAGTTAATGTTAGTACTGGTAGAAGATATTATCAGAGTTAGTACTGGTAGTATAACGTAGTTAGTACCGGTAGTGTATTAGTTAATTCTGGTAGAACATAATTATAGTTAGAGTTAGAGATATGCATGAGATATCAAGATATGCATGATCTTTATACGCGTTTTGTAAAGCCCATTAGGGTTTCCTTGGTGTATAAAAGGAACCCTAGGCATAGTTAGTAGATATAGTTTTACACAGATCATTAGAGATCATATAGAAATCTTAGTTTTTGTTATCTGTAACCTAGGCAGATTCAAGGTTTAATATAAAGTTTTCTTGTGTTTATTCATATTGTTCTTCTTAGCATTGTTGATTAGTTTCCGCATAATCAATAGTGTTTAGTCAGTGTTTCATTATTGTTGCTTTAGAATTATCTAAAGTAACAAGATCTTTGCAAGCTAAAGGTTAAGATCTATTAAGTAAACGATCCAACAATCATTGTAAACAATAGCTAGAAATTCATTCTCAAAATCTTTAAAGAAGTCTAAATCATCAAAACAACTGATCGCATGCTTAGGTGATGGAATTGAAGGCATGACTTTTTCATTATCATTTTTCGAATCCGTTTTTAAATCATTGGTAGAAATTATTTTATAAGAAAACTAGTTTTTGTCAATAATTACCGTGTAATCTTCATCGTCAGAATCGTTAAACGAAATTCTAAAGTCAATTTCATCGTTAAGAGAACTTACCGTGGGTTCACAAAAAAGTGTTTTTTCAGATGATACCCCATCATTAAAGGCTATAGCTGGGAATTCGGTTTCAATGGATCTGAGGTCGTTAATGTCTTCATCATACCAGATCTTACCATACATAGCAGTTTCCCAGTTATACATTTTCCTATGTTTTCGAGCTTTTTCTTCCTTATGCCTGATGTATTCCTCTATAGTAATGTATGGATCGTCCATCCTGTAACAATCTTGCTAGAAAAACTATTAAATAATCAATACGTATAGATCCTAATTTATGAGAAATCTTTCTAGCCTTGTTAAGGGTTGGTAGCTAATATGGATAGATCCCAAAACTAACTACAAGAGAAACAATACTATGAACAATATAAGTTATGCGGAAACTAACTTATAATTCTAAGAAGAACAATAAATAACACAGAACTTTGATTACTATTAATCAGCTATGTTACAGATTGCTAACTAATATTTGTGAAACTTATATCTAACTAATACCATAGGGTTCCTTTTATACACCCAAGAAAAACAAAAACCTCCTAATAAGCGTTTACATTAGTGTGAAGAGATAATGCATATCTATTCCTATTATAACTCATGCATATCTTATAAGCAGTACTAATATACTAACTAGCAGTACTTATGAGCTGTCTTTTAGTACTGGCATAACTAACTATAAATAGCAGTACTAATATTACAACTGGCAGTACTAATGACTTGGTTTATATTCTTCAATCTTTACTAGCAGTATAAATCCTCAAGTAGCAGTACTAAGTCCTTGAGCAGTATGAACTTGTAGAAGCCCTTTAATTCCCAATAACACGTCGTATTTAGTGAACTGAATACGCCGTATCAAACAAATAGAGTAAGCAAACAAGTAGGAATATAAACTGCTCTAAACTACACTAATCCTAAGGGTTAGATCTAATGTTAAGAACCGAAATATAAAAATAAAAATCAAGATTAATTTTCACTCCCCGACAATGACGCCAAAAACTTGATGTGTCGTTGTGTTGTGTATATTTTTATGATTCAAACTTTATATTTTGCCGACTTAACCAAAAACAACACTTTAACGGGTAGTGTACCCGGTCGGTGGTAGATTCGTGGTACGTAGAGTGTCAAACACTTGAAGCAAGGTTAAATCTCTCAATTTATTTATATTTTGGTTATATAAGCTGAGTTAATTCTAATCTAAGTCAAACCTATGCTAATCCTATGTTAGTTCTAATCCTAATTATAACAGGTAAAAGGGAGGTTTCAGCCTGAGAGACTGGCACAGGTTTGGTGGTGACTACAATCAATTCAAGACACTTTAACTCATGCAAGCAAATTAACAGAAGATAAAAGAGCGGTCGAGCCTTATAATAGAAACGTATTCGCCATTCATTAATAGATTAAAGTGGTTTGTTTATTCAATGCAATGATTACTTTCTCGAGAGGCATATCATTCTTAGACTTAGCGGGACTTATCTAAGACCTGGACCTTATAATTTTGTCACAATTAAAGCATTCGCATAAAGCATTCATATTTGATGATTATAATCTATCTTAGGGATTAAAGCAATGGTGATCTTGTTAAACCCTAGCTTATAGAGACTTTACCCACTTACTGCTTAATGGTAATTTATACTCTAGTAGTCCACTTGTCTAACTATCCAATGGAATCAGAACATTACTTGTTGAATTATCTAAATTCACCTACTAGTCAACATGTTCAATAAACCAAAGGCAGTTTCCGTTAACTAGTTAAGCCAGAAGCGTATCCTTAGCACGATTTTAGAAGGACAATACTTGTGATCATATGATTCTAGATGTATAAACTACTATATGGAGAGCTATCCCGGCATCTAGATTACTTGGTCCGTATCACTAGATCCAGTTGAATGATAGGTCTTCCAAAAGCACGTAAACAAGTATGAATTGATAAACATAAATAAACAGTCAACGATAAATTAAGCAATCGAGATATAAACAAAACCAAACATTCAGATCTTTATAATAATGGCTAATACCTGAAGGTATTAGCCTTTAAACATCATAATTAATACAAGAGTAATTATTTTAGCCAAGGTAAACTAACTGTAGAAACATGTAATCTTATGATCAAACCAAGAACAAGAGTGAGATGTGGGTTGTGATGTTAGAGAGATTGGATGGAAAAATAGATGAATTGTATATAGATGGAATATGGAAAAATGGTACAACCAACCCCTCTCCTAGCCTTGGAGAGGGATTATATATATCCTATAATGGCCGGCCCATGGGTTCTAATGGGCTTCCCATGGGTCTTGGGCCGGACTAGATTACTAATCTAATCATTACATAAACTATGAGCTAAGACTATTACAACTTGGAAGTGACCGACATTTTTCATGTTTCCAACAATCTCCCCCTAAGGGAGGTCACTCCAATTTACAAAACTTTAAACCTAGCATACTATGCTTCATCTTTAGTCTTTAGCTCGTACTCTTGACTTTCTCTTGTGAATATGTTGTAGTGATCATTGACTTCTGGATTGAGCTTGTTCCTTGAACTTGTATTTGACATTGTGATCTTGAGCATCTTGAGATCATCAACCAAGCACAATCTCTTCGCCATCTTGAAACTTTGCCATCTTGTGAACTTGCGACTTCTGGACCGACATGCTCATACCTTTCTTGATTTGTTGATTTGGAAAGCTTTAATGTTGCATCTTTCTTGAAATTCTTTAACTTTAACACTTCGTCACTTCGAGAAAGACGATCGGTATCAGAGTGACGGAAACTTCTTTGAACTTCTTTGACTTTAATACTTCGTCACTTCAAGAAAGACGTACGGTATCAGAGTAGCGGAAGTCTTGAAACATGTACTTGAGCTTTCATGATGTCTTTATGTTTTGTCGGTCGGGTATGAGCATGTGGTTATGAATCTTGTGAGCCAGCTGGAATCAGGTACCTTCACCACCATCTTTAAGTATCCTGCATTAAAACAGTTAGCAATAAAGCGGGGGGACGAATATGGCTTTGTCATTCGCCCAGGTTTGGTTGGAGTAACCTTCAAATCCGTGAGGATCGACCTGTGATCAGATAGATTCAATTTAAGAAGAATCTTCTTGACAGGATTTCCAGCTGTAGTATTGAATCTTTCTAACACATAAGTATTAGATTCATCGTACTCAAACTGGTTCATTTATCGGGAACGTCTCAAAGCAGACAACACGATAAGAGTGAACCAGTGAGTTACTATCTCACCGATTGATATAGAAAATCGATTTGAAAATCAATCGACGTGTCACTTGCTAAAGTGGTTTTGTGACACATCGAGAGTTTTTAAGCAATTCAAACATTCATTAACAACGTTGGATTCCATTTCCTTGACAAGTTTGATTCTTATTGGAATGCCACCATCATTTCTATTCAGTTGTCACAAGTTTGAATCATAAAAGGAGTCGCACAAGTTACCTACCATGGCTTGTGTGCATGTTGCTCAAGAGGATTTCCATCTTCATTGTGAATGAATTCACTCTGATGTTCTGGCAAAATCACAAGGATAATGCGTAGGACTCTAATGATATTACTAGTTTTCACATTGTGTGAGAAACAAGCTAAATTATGACAAGTGTCCTAATGAGATTTATGGATGATCTCTTTTGGCTCTAGACTCAATAGTGCACTTTTAATTTTAGTATAGTTGCATTGGTTGAGGAGAGGTTCATATGTTGGATGGACAACAGTTCTTAACTTTTATTCATGGGTTATGCATAAATATGGATCCTCATGAATTCTCACATGTCTATCTAGTCTTTTCTAGTGTGCTTGTGAAGAATAGAGGCATGTTGTTGTATAATTATTGAAGACAGAGTTAGTACTGTTAGTCCAACAAGTTAATACTGCTGAGCTTAGTTAATACTGCTGAAGAAACTTTGTACTGCTAAAACAAAAGTTAATACTGCTAGGCTTGGTTAGTGCTGCTCAAAAGTGTTTAACAATGGTTTTGATGCTTAGATTGGGTTAAAGATGCAGTTTGGATTAGATTTGAGGGTACTAAATGGAAACTAACAAGTTAGTGCTGCCAGGCACAAAGTTAGTACTACGAGGCAAAGTTGGTGCTGCCAGGCATAAAGTTTGTGTTGCTTGTTACCGTTACTACTGTTTGAAAGAATAACAAATGTTCATTAATTAATTCTAACCTTTGAGATATTTCCGCCAACAACTTGCTTATAGGGGCTATGAATTGGATAATTCTTAGTCTTTCTTTCTATAATACTATTTCTTTAAGATAAAGACTCAAGTTTATTCAGTCGGTCATCTCAAACCCTAAAGCACATCTCTATAAAATCTCAATTGCTTTTTCTAAACCCTCATATTCTCCCAATCGATCATACCCCACACCTCACTCCAACTTTTCAACACATCTATGGCTGATTTGGAATTTGTCAATCAACACAACATGGTCGCGTGTATAGAGAAAACAACAGGAAATTCAGAATTTCATGAGATAGTGGACTTTCTTACATCAAGTTTGATACATCATGCTCTCACTGTAAATCCTACTATTTATATTTCTTATATTGAACAGTTTTGGAACACTGCTAGTTCCCAAACAGTCAATGATGAGAAGCAAATTCATGCTACTATTGATAGCAAGGCAGTAGTAGTTACCGAAGCATCAATAAGAAGTTCCCTTCTTCTCAATGATGCTGATGGTACTGCTTGCCTCACAAATGAAGCTATTTTTCAAAACCTTGCATTGATGGGGTATGAGGGTGAACTTAATAAACTAACTTTTCAAAAAGCCCTCTTTTCTCCTCAATGGAAGTTTCTGATACATACCATCCTTCATTGCCTAAGTTCAAAATCTACAAGCTGGAATGAGTTTTCAACAAATATTGCTTCAGCTGTTATATGTTTGGCAACAAATCAAAAGTTTAACTTTTCCAAACTTATTTTTGATGGTATGTTGAGGAACTTGGATAATCCTAAAAAGAAATTTCTTATGTATCCAAGATTCTTAATGGTGTTTTTGAATAATCAAATTGAGCTTGGTGAACCTTTTAATGATGTTTATATTACACCAGCTCACACTCTAAAGGTTTTCTCAAACATGTCCAGAAAAGGACTAAAATTTTCAGGAAGAATTACACCTTTGTTTTCTAATATGTTGGCATCTGTAGAAGTAAAGGAGGGTGAAGGTTCAGAACAACCCACTAAACCCCAACCAACACCTTCTTCTACTCAACCTAGTACAGGAGACCAACCCCCTGTGACTGACTCATCATCTAGCCATGACACTACCCAAGACTCTAGGGACTCTTTATTATAGGGGCAATAATGGGGCGTTGAAGGGGATGGTCAGCCCTATCACTTGATAGTAATCTTTTAGGTGGTCCCACATCTGATAGAGCTAAGGGTGGCATGACCCTAGAGGAGTTATCTGTTCTTTGCACTAACTTGTCAAACAGGGTTCTTGCTTTGGAAGCCTCCAAGGATGCTCAGGCTGCAGAAATTATTAAATTAAAGACAAGAATCAAGAAGCTGAAAAAGAAGTGTCACCTAGTAATCTCACACCATAAGGCATGGTTAAGGAGTGTGTCTAGGTTATCTATGAAGAGAAAGTTGGGAAGGAAGGAGTCTGTATCCAAACAGGGGAGGAAAAATGCCAAACCTGGACCAACTTTGGATGACAGTATATTTGATGATCTTGATGCTGGTCATGGTATAGACTATATGGACATAGAGGAATTAGTGAATGAGGGGAGGCTAAGTAAAGAGACTAAGGAGTTAAATGTGACACATGATACAGAAGTATTAGAAAAAGGATGAAGCAATGAAGAACCGGTTAGTGCTGCTGGTAATACAAGAGTTAGTACTATTGTACCAAAAGTTAGTACTGCTACTCCAATGACTCCTCCTACTACAACAAGTGTGTTTGAAGATGAAGATATATTTCTTGCTGATGCTCTGGTAATGCTGAGTGACAAGACAAAGCTAAAAGGAGTGGCTATTAAAAAAGTTAAAGAATCTGATAGGCCTGAAAGATCTATCTTAACTGAAGAATACTAGTAATCTTTAAAACTATGCAAGAACTAGAGAGAGAAGTGGGTTGGAAAGTTTCTAGAGAGAGAAAGATGATTATATTATTATGTGTGTGAAATTATAAATGAAACAACTAACCACCCTCTCCAAGGCATGGAGAAGGTGTATAAAAAACATTCATGGGACCGGCCTGGTCCTTAACGGGCTTTCCATGGGCCTTGGGCCAGACTAGCTTACTAGACTAATCATATAACAAACTACGGGCTAAGACTATTACAACTTGGAAGTGACCGATACTTTTCTTGTTTCCAAAAATCTCCCCCTAAGGGAGGTCACTCCATTTTACAAAATTTAAACCTAGCATACTATGCTATGTCTCCTAGTCTTTAGCTCGTAAACTTGACTTTCTCTTGTGAATATGTTGTAGTAATCTTTGACTTTAGGCTCGAGCTTGTTCCTTTATCTTTACTTGTATGATAAAATGTGATCTTGAGCACTATAAGATCATCAACCAAGCATAATCTCGTTTCGCCATCTTGTGACTTTGACATCTTGTGATCTTGTGACTTTTGGACCGACATGCTCATACCATTCTTGATTTGTTGACTTGGAAAGCTTTAATGTTGCATCTTTCTTAAAATTCTTTAACTTTAACACTTCGTCACTTCGAGAAAGACGTTCGGTATCAGAGTGACGGAAACTTCTTTGAAATTCTTTGACTTTAATACTTCGTCACTTCAAGAAAGACGTACGGTATCAGAGTAGCGGAAGTCTTGAAACATGTACTTGAGCTTTCATGATGTCTTTATGTTTGTCGGTCGGGTATGAGCATGTGGCTATGAATCTTGTGAGTCAGCTGGAATCAGGTACCTTCACCACCATCTTTACGTATCCTGCATTTAAACAGTTAGCAATAAATCTGGGGGACGAATATGGCTTTGTCATTCGTCCAGGTGTGGTTGGAGTAACCTTTGAATCCGTGAGGATCGACCTGTGATCAGGTAGATTCAATTTAAGAAGAATCTCCTTGACAGGATTTCCAGCTGAAGTATAGGAATCTTTAACCACATTATGCATTAGATTCCATCAAACTCAGCTTGTTCTCATTATCGGAACGTCTCATTCTCAAGAGAACACACGCTAAGCGAGTGAACCAGTGAGTTACCTATCTACCGATTTGAAATAGAAAAATCGATTTGAAAGTGAAAATCAATCAGCGTGGCACTTGCTAAATGGTTTTGTGGACAATCGAAGAGTGTTAATTATTTCAAAACATCATCATCAATCGTCATTATATCCTGGAAACAAGTTGATTTTCTTATCGAATTCGTACATCGTTTTCTTTCTAGTTGTCACAAGTTTGATTCGTATAGAATCGCACAGGTCACCTACCATGAGCTTGTTTGATGTTGGCTCAAGCAGGATTTCCATCTTCATTGTGGATAATATCACTTGGATATTTTGGCAAAATCACAAGGATAATGCGTAGGACTCTTAATATATATCTTGTTATTCACATTGTATGACCTTAGGCAAACAAATTTGACAGTGTCTAATGAGATTTATAGATGATCTCTTTCGGCTCTAGACTCAATAGTGCACTTTGGTTTTAATGATCGGAGGCTGGAGCAGACTGCCACCTTTTCAATATCAACTAACTCGGAGTGAGAAAGTCGATAGAAATGCGTGTAATCTCCGTGAGAAATGAAACAAGAGTCTTTTGAGAGACCTTGAGTGGCTAGGAAGGGTTGTGCATAGCGTCACTGGGTCCATGACAGTCTTCAATGTCAGACAACACCTTAGTGTTTCTGACAGTTTATGTATTTGACCGGTTTCTGCCTAAGTGTATAGGAGGGTATTCTTTCTTTTACACCTTTAATCCTTACATTTCTTTTTCATTCTTCAACACCTTCACTGCTTACTCGAGGACTTCATAACTAACACCTTGTTTGGTTTATCCAGTGTTAGCTTTATCACAGTCGGCATTATTCCTTTTCTCATTTTTCTCCTTTTTATATCCTAAGGACTTACACTAACCTAGTGGATATCCATGGTAAGATCCCTCCGGTTCTTGGTTGGATCTGGGATTTGAATACTATGCCTAACACCGTATATCACATTTTAAAGAACATGGTCCGTCTTTTGGGTATTCATCACAATCCTTCCAAAAACATTGAAAATTTCAATCAAAAGTGTTTGATATAAATCATCAAACGATTTACAATTTGAGAGTTTTTTCATCATTCCACTAAAAAGCTCCCCCTTAACATTTTTGGCATCGTAATCGTTTTTTAGTAACATGCTAAGTGTGGAGTGCATTGAATCTATTTTATATGATCACATTTCGATACAAGTTAGATTCAGTTTAATCACATTTTCTTCCCTTATCTAAAATGTTAATCCCTTGATATTTTGGATATCAATTGATTAAACGTTCCAGGCGGACAAAATGTTACCGATAACTTTATAGGGAACATTTTATGCTCCCCCTAAATTTGAGGATATAATCTAGTGTTGAGTACGAAATCTTTGAAAAGAAGATTTTGTATTTCTGTGGCAAAAAAAAAAAATTCTTGAAAAAATCATCGTATCTCGAAACACCACAGAGCCTAGTCTTGTACTACTTATGTACATTTCACATGTTTGTTATATACAATGATTTGACCTGATGATGGGGAACATCATTATGGTGAACATCATATGGTCCTTTGTAGCCGCCGTAGGTCTCCTTCGTACAATCTCCCACCAACGAACTTTTCCAAGCTCCTCATTAACCTTCTTTCTTTCAAGAGGTTGTCAATCTGATCTTTCTCTATCTAAGCACTCTTTAGCGTTTGCTTCACTTTCTTTCAAATTGATGAAAGTCTTTGCATCAAATGCTAGGATAGAACAGATTCAGATACACTAATGTAACTTGAGTTGTGTAAAACTTGAACTTGAGGTTCCCCTAAACAGCAATCCCTTTCTTGAGTAGATTCAAAAATATTTCTTGCAAAGCCGACATAAAGCACGTCTTGATTTATTAAGCCCAGATATACCGAAGTACCACAAAATAACTCGAAACCGCAACAACCAAGTCAATTAAGTCCCGGTGTCCATATTCTCCAATACATGTATAGTGATGATAGAAATTATAACACAATGTCAATCTAAGTCCTGGATGGATGTAACAATTATTCCCTCTAAGTAGTTGAAATGATAACACCTAAGTCAGCTAAGTCCCAAGTGTAGACATTTCTTCCTGTTTTTTGCAGGATACTGACTATTTAAAGGAATCATCATACCTATGCGTACCTCTTTTATCAAATATTTCTACTCATTTTAAGAATAAGCTTAGTGATTAACCGTTTAAGGAAGCCTTTATTGAATGAGTAACCAATCTTCTCACGCTTAGAATAAATCTTCTTACAACTCTTCACCTAGTATCTTAATATGATGCTTCCTTGAAATCAAATGATATCTTACCCTCATGTAGTTGATTAGTGCACCCGAAAGATACAAGTTTAAACATTGATTTTCTCTGTCGGTTATTGAACATTTGTTTCCCAGAATCGACCTAGCCATGAGAAAGGGTTGTGTATGAAATTCTATCACGTGTACTCATTATCTTTCTTGTATATCAATTCCTTCCCCCTTGCGGGTTTCGATACCTCAGAATCAGCAAAACCTAGTACGCACATATACTCGCGATCATGTTCGAAGAATTGATAAGCTTAAATCTATTTTCGTAGAATCAATAAAGTCCTTAAACTTGCAAATAAGTCCATAAAGTTTTAAAACCATGACATCTAAGCTTGTGTAGTTAAAATACCATTAAACTCTTAAATTATGATCCGTCATTATTAAAAACTTTATCCGTTAATTATGTGACTTATTTTGAAAGACCGTTTTAAAAGATTATTTGATGATGATTTCTCCCCCTTAAATAATGACCCGTTTTCTATTTAAAAAGTTGTTGTCGTTGTTTGAGAAGTCAAATGTCACTTGAAAAAAACATATTTTCTGATGAAGGAATGTATTTATTTTTTAGAAACAACAAACACCATAGCAAATAAGATTTCTCTTATTTTAATACATAAGCGCACTGACACGTACATTATAGAAAATATAGAAGGAGGGTTTGATACAAGGTAATCACATGCCTTTGCATAGTCATAAAGTCGACCCATGCCGAGAATAAATTCCGTTGAGAGGTCAAGTTTCCTTTTTGGCGGAATACTTGCCTTTAACATGATGACCGGGTTGCTATCTGAAATAATAGCAAGCATTATGGCTTGTTTTTAACAAACATATGTATTGGCTGAACTTGCCTGCTCTGACTTCCTTTACAGCCTCATATCATTATATTGAATGACATTTAAAGACCGTAAAAGTTATCGATTTTCAGAATACATGCCATTTTTACTCTTTTTATATTTCTATTTTTTTTATTTTTCTTTGTTTTTTTAAAAGTTTTATATTTTTGTATTTTGTTTTTATAAAAATTTGAAAAATGAAAAATCTTTTTGGTTTTTATGGTTTTAAAATATATACATATGATACAGGATATTTGAATAGGTACCACCACTATTCATCAACTTCATCTGCCAATTGTTTCAGAGTCTCCGACGTAAAACTTCGCATTCCCAGCTTGTTGATTAGAAATCATTCTTTTTTCGGCCTACAAGAGCTTTAGAAGATGTCTCCTGCCAGTTTGATACTCCGTATTGACTAAATAATGTTCGATCACCCCCTTCTCACATGCTCCCTTGATAAAGTGATTATGGCTGTCTATATGCTTGGATCTGGAATGTTGAACGTTGTTGCAGCATAAGGCAATAGCGCTTTTGTTATCACAGTACATTGGAATTTTATTGAATCCAAAGCCATAGTCGGTAAGCTGTGATACATCTAAGTAATTTGAGCACAAAGCCTGACAAAGCAATATATATAGCTTCCGTATCGGATATCGCAGTGTTTTCTGCCTTTTAGACGAACTGCTAACTAGTCTATCACCCAAAATTTGCATATTACCAGAAAAGGCTACGGCATGTATCTTGGAAAACCAGCATGATCCCGCATCGGCAATTGTATTAGAGAATAGAAGAATTCCTTCGTATACATAGACCCCGATGTACGTTCCTTTTAGATACCAAAAAGATCCTTTTTACGCATTTAAGTGCTTTTTGGTGGCCGAGCCCTGATACCGGGCACACATGCATATAGCAAATTGTAGGTCAGGTCTACTGCCCTGTATATAAGATAAAGGAGGGTGCCACTCATACCACGGACAAAAATTTAGTGTAACGGATCTAACAGCTTTCCCTTCTTTATCCATCATCCAGTTTGGATTTCTCCACATTGGCGTATCCACTGGGTTTCACCAAGAGTCAAAAACTTTATTTCGTTAAAGTTCAAGGGATTTTTGACTGGTTAATAAAACGGGGATTTGCCTCTGGGACTTTGAGAAATCTATAATCTCAGGAAAAATGTGATTTTGGACTTATCATTGACATCTTACAATTTTGAACCACAGGATTTTAGCAAATAGGTACAAAGTTCCAGGTGTAGAAGCAGCAATGATAAATATCATCGAATATATTTGTACCAGAAGTTAATTCCTTGCCGTCTATGTGGTGAACAATGTAGGATCAACTGAGCCTTTGAGAGAAGTTTGGATAGCAATAACGAAGATCAACATATCATACCACGCGCGTGGAACTTGTTTCAACCATAAAGTGCGTTTTTTACGCTTATACACGTGATTGGGGGTGAACTCTTTATCCATGAAACCTCCGATTGGCTACATAAACCTCTTCCTGCAGATTACAATTTAGAAACACAGGATTCACATCATTTGGTTATACGGACCAGTTCATTTATGAGCAGACAAACGCAAGTAAAATCCGTATGCCTCTAATTCACAACCGGAGCAAAAAGGACTCTTCAAATCGATTCCCTCCTCTTGGACGGTTAACCACGGGGCTTACTGATCGAGCTTTATTCTTCAAAATTCCTCTCAGTTCTTCCAGTTTCACTTTGTAGATCCACTTCAAAGTAATCACCATAACTTTGTCTAGTCGGGGTATGAGCTCACATACTTCAAGTCGTTCAAACTTATTAAGTTCTTCTTACATTACTTCAATCCAACAGGCTTGAGTCAAAGCATCTTTATACGTCTTGGGTTTCAACAGCAGTGAGGTAAAGCATCGTCAGTACTAAGTAACAGAACATGCTTGCTCTGTATTTAGCCGAATGGGAAAATGGTCTAGCTGAGTTCACCGATTATGTTTTCAAGTGGATGATCCTTAGCCCATTTGCTATTGTGTTTAGAAATTTGGTGATCAGGGTGCACAATTATATGAATAGAATCCGATGATGAAGATTGATTAGAGGGGATTTTGGAATTGGAACACCAAAGTACGGATCATTACCCATATGTGCAACTTCAATATCATGATTATCTTTTTCAACATCGTTCAGAATGATGGGAGGTTCGGTTTCGGGTGTTGTTTGAGAATTATTTAGAGATGGTGCATCTTTGTCAACTGTAGTTGATGAAGGTGAACCGGTTGAGCCAGCAAGAACTGGAGCAATTACTTCATTAATTAGAGCAACAACTTCAGGAGCTGGATGATCAATACTAGGTGAAGGATTGAGAAATTCATCGAACAATGGTTAAAACAGCAAATCCCAGTCAGTTCGCGAAGGTGGCACAAACGGTGTTGAAGGATGGGCGGTTTTGGGGGGCCCCCCCCCCCACGAGTCATTAACCTGATTGTTGCAGGAGTCATTTCATGAAGTGCGGGGCTTGAACTGATGTGTTCAGAAGCCATCGCAGTCAGCTCATCAAAGTCAACGTGAATGGTTTCAATTATTCATCTGGTACGTCTGTTGTAAATCCGAAATGCTTTCTTCGTGGGTGCATAGCCAATGAAAATACCTATATCGGCCTTCGGTTGTAACTTGCCCAAGTTCTCGCTATCATTCTTTGGGTAGCAGAGTGCACCAAACATATAAAGATACGATAGGTCGGGAGGTTTGTTGTACAGAAGCTCATATGGTGTTTTACCGTGTCGAAGGCGTATCATGGAACGATTTTGGGTATAAAAGGCTGTAGCAACTGCTTCGGCCCATAGAAATAAAGGAGCTTTTGCATAAATTAACATAATGCAGGCTGCTTCAATTAGCGTACGATTTCGTCTTTCAACAACACCGTTTTGCTGTGGAGAGCAGGCAACAGATGTTTCATGAGAGATGCCAACCTTCTCATAATATTCAAGCAATGTTTGATTAACAAACTCAGTTCCATTATATGTTCTGATGCGTCAGACGGTTTCCTTAAGTCGTACTTGGATCATCTTTAAAAAATTGATATTAAAAGCTGGAGCTTCATCTTTTGATCGCAGGCATTTTACCTATGTAAATCGAGAGTAATCATCGACAATAACAAGGATGTACTTCTTTCCATTAACACTCGTGACACGCATTGGTCCACACAAATCCATGTGCAACAGATAGAGTTTTTCTTGATTGGTGTCCTCAGATTTGGGTTTGTGGGGTTTGTTCGTGCTCTTGCCTAATGCACATGCAGAACACAAATGGTCCTTTTCAAACTTGAGCTTAGGGAGACCTCGAACAAGACCATGTATGGCAAGATGATTAATCTCTCCAAAGTTCAAATGAGAGAGACGACAATGCCATAACCAAGACTTGGTTTTAGAGGCCTTTGACAAGAGATAGATAAGAGAGGACGCCATCATATCCCTAAGAGAGAGTGTATAAAGATTGTCCCCTCGAGATCCAGTTAATAAATCAACACCTTCTAGATTGCGAATGTAGCAGGTATGTTGACGAATCACAACTTCGAGGTTGGAATCACAAAATTGTCCCACAGAGAATAGATTATGCCCAAGTCCTTCAACGTAATAAACCCTTAAAATTGTAACATTCCCAATCTAATAGTCTCTATAACCCATAATATTTGCTACATGATCATTACTGAATTTGACTGTACCCAAGAACTTATTGACAAAATTGTTGAGCTGAGAGCGATCTCCGATCATATGCTTGGAGCTGCCAGAGTCCAAATACCAAAGGACAATTTGGACGACCTGCATTCATCAAGAGAGGAAGATAGAACATTATAAACTATGGATCCCTGGGATTGACTAGGTTTTGAATTGTTAGCAGTTACAGATTTAATAATCTTATAATTGTTAACAGGAATACTAGTTTTAGACTTCCTTGCTTTCCTTGAGTAAACCAATGTCACGACGGGTTTAGGTGTTTTATTATCTAGAGCAGATGATTTCCTATGGGGCACTTTAGTAGTTGTGGTAATCCTAGTTAAAGGGCACGCATTTCTTACTATAGTGAAGGTCCGACCAGTAGGTCTCCAAATATATCCAATATTGGTAAACACCTTTCCTGTTGGTTTCCAAACTTTTCTCTTTAAATTTGTCTTAACATATCTATATTTAGCACGAGCATTCACATTATTGATAAAATTAAGAACACACAAATCATGATTATCAGAAAGCATGCAACCATTGCACTTAACACATTTAAGTTCATAATTCGCATTAAGCTTGGAATGCTACACATGAGCAGTTCCTTTAGGTGCAACAACACAGTCTTTATTTTTCAAACTAGATTTAACTTTCCTAGGGTGAGCTTCTACTTTATTCTTTAGAATTCTACTTTGTGTTTGCTGAATCATATCTTTCTTTGTATTGCCTGAAGGCTGTGATCTGCTAGCACTAGTAGACTGTTTTACTCCTGTAGAAGACAACATAGGTGTATTAGAAGCTAGGTTTGAGATATTGGCTATTTTTGTGTTTCTTGAGGATGTGACGGGCTCAGTGAATCTAACTCTTTTGACTTTGTTCATTGGGGTCATAGCCACTAATTGTTCTCTAGAACTGTTGATACTAGGACAAGTTTTACTGATTTTAGAACGCATCTCCTAAATTAGTTTAGTATATTTACAGGCAGATTCTAAGAGTGGATCTAAGGGATAATTAGCTTTAATATGATCGACTAGATACCTAAGAACTGCGGCTTCTTCCTAAGAATGCTTAATATAGGCAGAGTGAGCTGTCCTTTTATTCAATGATTTGGGGGTTATTGGTTTCTTATTAACTTGATGCAACTCTGGATCACTAGGGTGGTTTGAAACATTATTGTCAACTAGGGCTTTTCCTTTAGGTTTCCTAAATCCATCCTTAAGTGCTGTTATTGCCAAATCCTTTTCTTGAAAACTAGCATTTAAATCAGAAATTTCCGCAGACTTTATATTGACTTGATTAATTAAATCATCACATTGTTCTTTTAATCAAATACGTGCTGGTTTAATCGAGTCATAAAGTTGCTTATAGGTCTGTTTTAAATGCTCGTTCTCAGCAATAAGCTTTGTCACCCTATGATCCAATTCAATATTAATGGTTTCAATCTCTTCGAAGTCCTGTTTGATCTTATCCTTATCCATTTTTCCACTTAGAGATTTAATTCTCTCTTTCAACTTCTTAATTACCGTGTCTTTCTCTTGGGACTGAGCTTTCAATTCATTTAATTCAAACAATTGATCAAAACTTGGAACACTTTGATTTGAAACAGAATTTTCCCTTTGAAAAATTTCCTGTTTAAGTTGAGTGTCAACTTCTAAAGAGATGCAATGTTTTTCAAGAATGGTAAAACTTTTGAACAGTTTATCGTAAGTTTCCCTTTTAACAAAATCCGTTTGAAGCTCAGTCTCAAGTTTGAGACACTTTTGACATTCATGCACATTCACAGAATCATTCTCCACGGAAGGATTAACAAGTAAGTTCACAATATCTTTGCTCATCACTTGTTCCAAGAGTCGTTCATTTTCGTTCAAAACTTGATTCATCTTAACTTCAAATGTTTTTGACTCAATACGATGTTGTTCCAAATCCTGTTCCATTTGATAGAAGACATTTTGGACTTTAGAAAGTTCATCAACCAAATGTTGGTTGAATGTGCTAAATAAGTCCTTCAGAGCTTGTACAAATGGAATTATTTTATCCCTAAAACAAGCTTTTGTATGTTCGAAACCCCACATTGGTGGGTCTAATAGAAAGTGATAGCTGTGGGTGTGGTCCTTTCTTTGACTATCACATCAAAGTTAGCAAGATGGTGTTTAAGTTTCTTCACACTCGTGTTAACCATGCTGACTTTAGGAAGTTCTTTTGGAACCTCAACATTGGTGGGTCTAATAGAAAGTGTGGGTTCTGAAGAATTCACAGAATTCTGAGACCAAAAGGCTTGTTCAGTAGATTATTCAGTTTATGGAACAAATCGTGTTGAAAAATCTTTATAAAGTTGGTTAAGAGCAGCATAATCTATCGGTGTGGTATCAACTTGCTTTTCCTTTTCTAACATCATATTATCCTTATGTTTTAAAAGCATTTTGGAACAACTCTCTTCAGCAAGTACTAAGGTCTCTTCTGAGTCAGGAATCACAATAGGATTAGTTCGAACAATAATATCACCAACATATAGCTTTGGTTCGACTGCTGAGCTTTCTGCAGATAGAAGGGATTTTGAAAACCTAGAGCTTGTTTAGTGGTATTATCATAGAAAAACTGAGGTTTCGTCAACATGTGAACAGTTTGTGCAGATTGATCTCTTTTAAAAAAAATATTATCTAGATGTTTGATCTGCTTTTCTAGAGCTATTTCTCTATCAATGTTCCTAGATTCCTCTTTCTTAAAATCATTTTTTAGAAGAGTATACGTTTGTAATAAAGATTCCTTTTCTTTTAAATGTTCTAAAAGAATTTGTTTAAGAATATCAATGTCTACAGACTGTGCACATGTGTCTGAAACGTTATCCTTACTCCTTAAGTCAACATTTTGTCCTTCTTTCAAAACTTTAACTTGTTCCTTATATCTTTCAAGCTCAGCAGTTAAGGTATCATTGACACTCTTATTTTCCAGATTTATCTTGGTACAATTAGCAACTTGGGTTTTTAGTTGTTTAATCACAAATAATATTAAATCATCTTGTTGTGTAGAGAAGTTAGAATTCTGAACAGTTGCTTGTTGTGATTCAATCACATACTGAGAATAAGGAATGATATTGCTATCACTGGTTATTTCAGTCTCTGAATGATTCACAACATTCGACTGTTGAGAAGACGACATCACCTGCACAACTTGATTTACCGCATTATTATTTATATTTTCATGATTGTGTACCTGAGCAAGAGCATCTGAACCATAATGAGATAAATTTGCCATGAGAGCAACTTTGGCAGAGTTGAGTTCGTCACAATCAGTCATATGCATCCAAATCATCAGCTTGATAAGCAGCATTGTAAGTAATGACAACCTGTGTGCCTTGACCTTCAAGAATATCTGGATCTGCCAAAAAAGCTAGTTCCTCCTCATTTAGAATTTGACCATGTGCTTGAGCTTGTACCAGCAACACTTTCTCCTTAAACCACGAATCATCCCTTTTTCTCTTTGGTTTGGTGCACTGTCTGGACATGTGACCTTCCCCTTTGCAGTTGTAGCAAATAACCGTCCTTTGTTTTCCAGAATTGCTTCCACTTGCTCCTGGAGTGTAAGTCCTTGAAGTACCCGCAACAAAAGAAGTTTGTCTCCCCTGAATTGGTTGTAGTGTCACTCTTCCATTATTGATGGTAGCTTGTTGCCTAGGGTTAGACGAGTTTCTCAGCTGATTATTGGTAGTGGGATAACGGGAGGTGACAACTGCAGTCAAAAACGACATCATGTGATTGATGGCATCAATGGGATCATCACCTTTCTGGAACACTGGAACAATTAGACCGGAGTCTTGTTGGGAAAATTCAGATTGTTGGTTAATTTGGGGAGGATATTCTAATTGAGGGATGGATGATGATGGAGAATAAATGTTGTGGTGAATTGATGATTGAAAATCATTGGATGGATAAGTTACTGAAAGAGGTGTTGATGATTGATGAGTTGAGTATTGTTGAGACTGATAAGGTGAACCATACTGTGGAGATGGATATGTTGAAGCTGGTGGTTGAAGTTGAGTGTTTTGGTAAGTGTGTTGATGAGTTTGATAAGGTGACTGTGTTATTTGGTGAGATGCAACTAAAGCAAGAGGATCGGAGTTACGTTCATGCATCAAACGAACTTCATTTGCATGTCGTTCATGTTGTTCCAAGTAAGCATGAAGCTGATCAACATTGGTAGTATGCAAGTCTTTGACCAACTTAACATCAGTAACCAGTAACGAATTTGCTCCATTATCAGGAAGAGTGTTTTTAGAAACTTGGTATTAACTTGAAATTGCTCACCAGTGGCTTCTTGTATTGTTCACTATCATTGAGAGTTAGCAATGTGTGAATCTCTCAAGTAGTACTCGTGTAACAACTCTTCTTTCTTGTAAGTGAACTTATCAAATTCATCGTACAACTTACACTCTCGTTCTTGCTTTGTTAACGACGTTCCTTGCATGAGCAGTTTAATCTTCTCCCAAAGATCCTTGGCTACACGATGTTGACTCACAAGAGCATAAATTTCAGTTGGAAGGCCTTGGAGAATGATATTAATTGCTTTGATGTCACAATCAGCTTGAATGGCTTCTGCAGGGGTGAGCTCAGTATATTCCTTAAGTCTTGTTACACCATCCACTGTGATTGATGGCCAGACGAGTGGACCTTTCTCAACGGAAGCAAGGATCATTCTACCATGTGGTCTATTCATCATATAAAGTTCCATTATGCTTTTTCATGAATCATACAAATGTTTTTCAAGCATCGGTGATTTATTGTCACCACCCGAGAGAAGTGATTTATCTGCAAGAGTCGTCATTGATAACGTTGTATCAGAAAGATTACTAATTGATCGATCGGTGGTAGAAAGAAATTGTGTTTGATAAGGTTGGTTGTTGAGTCTTGAAATAATTCTTGAAACTATAGGGATTTTACAATTCTGAAAAAACGGGGGAAAAACACGTTAATGTTTATTGGATTTTACAAGACAAAGAAAGACACGTATAATTTAAGATAAATTTGACGTTGATATGGTTTTTAATTAGAAATGTTACTAGTTCGTACCAACTGGTTCGTGTTCCAACTAGGTTCGGCTTCTAACAAAAAAAAACTGACTGTTCGGTTTTCAAAGGAATGAATAGTTCGGCTCTACCATGACATGGACTAGTTTGGTTCCAACTAAAACCACTCGTTCGGTTCCAACTGAGATCAACTCGTTCGGTTCCAACTAAATCAACTAGTTCGGTTCTAACTGAAGAAACTAGTTCGGTTTAAACTTAAGCAAAATCGTCGGTTTACAATGAGACAACTTGTTCGGTCCAACTAAATATAACTTGTTCGGTTCTAAACTGAAGAAACTAGGTTCGGTTCAACTTAAGAAAACTAGTTCGGGTTCTACTGAGATCAATGTTCGGTTCCAACTAAAAACTAATCGTTCGGTTCCATGGTTCGTTTAACTTGTTGGTTAAACTGTTCGATCTTCTAGTTCGGTTCCAACAGACAAGACTAGTTCGGTTGTAACTGAGACGAAACCCAAATTTTCAAAACTCAAAAAGACACATTTTTGATTGGTTTTTTTGCAAAAAATCTTGTACAACTAGTGTTACTAACCCTATAGGAACAAGAAAAATGACAACTTTAAGGTTTTTAAGCCGAAAAATTTTAAATCAAGATTTTGCTCTTTGTAAAGGTTTTGAACACAAATCAAAAGACAAACACAAAAACTAAACACACCACTCCATGGCTCTTGATACCAATTGAAGAATACTAGTAATCTTTAATGTTATGCAAGAACTAGAGAGAGAAGTGGGTTGGAAGGTTTCTAGAGAGAGAAAGATGATAATGAATATTATGTGTGAAAAATGTGAAATGAAACAACCAACCACCCTCTCCAAGGCATGGAGAGGGTATATAACTTACATACATGGCCGGCCATGGGCCTCAATGGGCTTTCCATGGGCCTTGGACCGGTAGACTTATAGAACTAATCAGTAGTTAATCGGGCGTAAGACTATTACACATGCAAAGTGACCGATACTTTTCTTGTTTCCAACACTCCAAAGCAAAAGAGTCATGGTCAACTTCCTCCTTTAAATGAATAAGTGGGTTAGTAAACATCATAAAACATGTCAAAGTTAAAATAGGCTAAAATGTTACGATCAGTTAATATGTCCCCAACTCCCCATACGATTGTTAGTCCACATTTACATTATGTGCTTGTAATTTTCATATCTTCAACTTTTGTATAAAACTGAACAATGATCATCTTAATTCTTAGAATTGTTTATCATTTATACCAAATTACACTAATTAACAAAATTAATCTTGTTCATAACATGCACTTAAGTTTTAGGTTGACCAATATTCCAATATTATCTATAGTAGTTGTTTATAAAAAGTATTTCAAACTTAAGCTAACAAAGTGTGTAAAGAGCAAAACTCGTATCACCTCTTCGGCTCCGAATGAGTAATATCTCATTCGCATCATTTTATTTTGCAATTTCCACGTGGCCTTTTTTTTTAGATTTTTGGGCCAAGATGAGTTTTTCAAAATTCTCTTTTATATAGGTTACATATAGATATAATTTTGTTATTGGACCTACATATTTGTTTAAGTCAGTGCTAGACCCAAAATTTATTGAAAGGTTAAAATATTTTGTTTAATGATGGAACGGTTTCCATTTTTGTACTTGAAAAAAAATCAGATCCAATTTGGTTTTGTCCTAAAATGGAGTGAACTTACTCCTAATATAATTTCCATGTACACTTAATCAGAAAAATAAGAATTTTATTAGGTAGTACTTAATTGCAATGATGAGCTGATAAAAAAATACATGTTAAGTGATTTCTTTTGGCTAGATCCAAAGCCAACCACTTGAATACCCCAATGACGTTTGCTTTAATGGATTGAATTTTTAAAAAGATTAAACATAAATTGTTTGATCTTTTATGGCACATACAATAGAAAGGGAGTGAATTACATAAATGAAAATGTCACCGGGCTTGACTATCTTTTTAGGAGGTGAAGTCATCTTAGGTGTTGGAACCAAAACGTTAACCATCAGCATATTTTCATACTCACACGCAACACACTTTGAAGTTTCGATCATTCCGTCACATATTTTATTTAATGCATCTTGGTTGAGAGGCCCATCAATGCACCACTCACATGTTACATTAATAATTTTGCCCTGCATCAACCAAAAAGAAGATTAAAATAAAAAAGAATAGATTATTTGTTGTTTAATAAGGGAACATATATATCATGTAAATGATTGTAGCTACCATAAAAACCCCAAAATAATTGCTAAAAGGCATACCTTCTCCTATCGCTCTGCCATAATCTTGGTAATTCCATGCAAATGGAACGCTTTTGTAAAACTTATAAACCAGAACACAAGCAAATTGTTTAAAAAGTAATTGATATGTGGTTTTAAAATGGAAAAGCATCACATGTCAACAAACTAACCTGATTTCTTTCATCGATGGAGATACCCTTTTCCAAATGCACTGAAGGCTTGTTCCCTGCACAGAATGAGCACATGAGTTAAGTTCTATGGATTTTGTAGTAAAAGGAACATAATACAGTAAAAAAACTAAAGGTAAGATGCATCTGCTTATACAGAGTTTTTTCAACCATTAATTTTTATTGTTGATGCATCTGATTTTAGGCATGGAGTGTAGTGATTGTGGCTGTTTTTGTTGTGTTACCCTATAAACCTACATGTTGAACATTAACGAACTCATAATGTTATAAATTTCGTAGAATACGAATGGCGGGTCAAAATTGGTTCGAGTTAGAACCGGACAAATAAGCAACACATGTTTGAAGGTTTTTCATTGCCTTTTCAAAATATTTTTTGTTAGATGATAGCAACACATCCCATTTTATGGATCTGTGATGGTTCTTTACATATTTAGTCTACGTATCTTACTAAACTGTTACAACTACAAAAATTAAAAGCTACAAAGAAAGACATAGACTATAAAAACGCACTACCAAACACTCCCTAAAAACATAGACATATAAAACTGAGATGGTTCTTCAGAGTTGTAGTTTATGTATCTTGCTAAACTGTTACAAACATAATAACTTATATAACTTAAAAATGTACAAAACTGCGACACACTCAAACAACAAATCTGCTTATTGAGTTTCTTTTACATCATAAGATAACTAAAACAGTATATGTTTAAGCAGATACTTTTTTTGCAGCGGCTACTTTTCTAATTGGTGGACGATCCATGACATTATATGTAGTTTTTGAGTTCATGGAACTATATAAAAGAGCTACTTTTTAAAATCGCTAAGTTTGACTGGTTTTAAAAGTTGTATTTTTCTGCTGCCACTTTTGACTTAACATATACGTTCACAGGAAGTGTCGTGTCTTCTAATTTCATGCTATAAATATTTGTCATGTTCAAATTTCAAATACTCAATCCAGGCTTTTACACTACAATAATCATAAAAAAATAAACCTTGAAAAACTACATAGAGAACATATATGTCAACATGTATACCGCGTATCACAACATAAATTCGTATTAAATTACGGAGCTATAAGAAGGCATACCACAATATTGGAACCACTTGCAGATGGTATGATGAACCAAGAGGGGACTGTGACACTATATCTCGATGCTTATCTGCAAACAAAGCCAAAAAGATCTTATAATTGGTTCAATCAAATAGTTCACATGAGAAAAAAGTATTTCACATTCCAAACACACCTATCTTGAGTACCATAAGCTTTGTAAATATGAAATATCTGCCAGTCATCATGAAATACCTTGCAACGCTTTGAAACCTTGATGTATCCTAAACCAAAGCTTGAAATTATATTAATTTCCACTGTGTATCAACAAAATAAATTCTATTAATTTCTACCAAGCATCTCTTTATACTCATTCATAACACTAGAATAAATACATAGAATAGTAAGAAACTCGTATAACAAAATCAATGGTCCATAACTGGACAAAACAAAAAGAACACCCAACAGAATCATTCAACCACATCGATTATTTACATCTTATATTCGAAGAGATAATTATGATTATCTGTAAACAAAGCAAAAGACATATGTACTGGATGATACACATGAAAAATTACCTGGAATAAGTACTGTTGGATATATCTCATTCAAACATATGCCCTTTTTGCTTGATATAGTGTTTTAACGTCATCATCAATGGATTTCCAGGTTTATATTTGATGATAAATTATCGACTTCTTCAAGGCTTGATTCAACCGTTTTTTTTATTTGTAAATCATTTGATGTGTTGGTTAGAAATTGAATCTTGTTTTTGGTTTATATTTGATGATAATTAATTAGGGGGTTTTGCACAATGAAGATCCGGTTCAATTGTAGTTGGAGGGATTTTGTTTTTGGTAATGAATGAATTAAATTGATCTAATTGATTTGAGGTTTGTATTATTGCTTTAGTAGATTTGGGGGAAAAATTCTTGCAAGGTTTATGGTTCGGGGTTTTATTTTGTTTTCATTCAATTCTGAAAGTGGAGGATGCACGGGAGCCGTTGATTATTTTGTATTATCCAAGTGTCGTTTTCTCCTTTTTTTTGGCTCAAGATGAAGGTTTTAAAAACCTTGTCTTATATAGGTTATATATATATATATATATATATATATAGTAGGGATCCAGTGAGAAGTAAATTAAAATAAGAAGTGGTGAGAAGTGACTAAAACCACACATTTGAGATGCAACGACTTTCATTAGATGCATTTCTATTCTCTAGATGCACCTATAAAGTTTGAAAGTTAAATTTGATGTGTAGATGGTGCAAATTGATTTTCATGATTTTGGCAATGTTGTAGAGGACCAAAAAATAAGAGAAATCATGAAATGCATCTAAAATACGTATATGCATCTAATTAAAAGCTAGAAAACACATTATGATGCATTATAATGCATCTAAGATTATAGAGATGCATCTAATTCAAGTCGATGCATCTCGAATATGCGGTTATAGTTACTTCTTATCCTTCTTATTTTAAGGAAACTTCTAACTCTCTCTCTCTCTCTATATATATATATACTAGTTACATAACCCGCCCAACGGGCGGGTTTGTTTCGTGTTATTTTTTTGTTAGTTTAAATGTGGAACTGTCGGATTTTTAACACAGCGTGATGGAATTTTTTATAACTGTTGATTGTTTAAATAATGGTACGGGAATTGGCTTAGTTACATAAATCGGCCGACGGGCGGGTTTACATATATGCAAATGAGGTGTACTAAAAAGGGGCTCCACAAAATTCAAAATGTGAATGAAGTAACTTACCGTTCACGTCTGATGGTTTCATATCTGTTCCTTACACAATTTCTACTAAGGCATAACCAACTGGATCCTTTGCATCCATTGAACCAAGTTTCTGAAATAGCACAAAAAGAATACCCTTTATTAGGTTTAAACTTAGCATAATACGCGTTAAAACGCTATTTTCTGAAGTAATACCTGGTTCGGTGAAACAAATTTCTCGACGTCCACCACCAGCATATTAGGCTGCAACAACAATGAATGTGTACAAATCAGAAACCATTTTACACGTTTAACCATCTATAAATTATTAAATTGTTTGTTTGGAACCTAAACAAACCCCACCCGTCCCAAACCACACTAAAGCGAGGATGAAGAAAGAATGTTACCTCAACTAATGCTCCTCAAATATTAGGTATTAGGTCTTGTTATTGGCATGAACGGATGCAAAACATTATAGATCCCCAAGATGACTTGTCATGTTTCCAACGGCTTGTTTAATAACCGGGCTAACTGGGTTGACTTAAACACGAATAACAACCTGTTTAGACTCGATCGGGGCCTGTTCATTATTGTGTCGGGATCCTAGTTTGTGTGACCTGAAATGTTCATATGTGAAACATTTATATACTTAAATGTTAATATATTAAATATATTGGTCATAATCATATAAACATAAATTATGTCCCTCCCACCTCTTCTTTCAATGCTCGTTCGGGTTTCATTGTGGTTCCATTGCTGGCACCTCCAAAAAGAATCTTGTACTTTGCCTCAACCCCATCTATAAGTGTATACCAGACTTCCATCGATTGCATGCAGCACCGTCCAGGGTTTCCTTTTGCTACACCATCAAACTCAAGAACACACGAGTACTGGGCATGGAGTAGAAAGATTATCAGTGTCATTGTGTATAAGTTTTGCCCGATGTTTACCTTCTCGTGCTTTTTTTTCTCTACCTTGCTGGCGTTATCCTTGTTTGTCATCGACATTGTGAACCAAATCTTGTAGTACTTAATTATTGATTGATGGTGTCATGTGTTTTAATTAACTTTGTTAAACTACTACATTAATCTATTTGATGTTGAAGTCAAATATGCATTGGTACCTGCTTATCTCCATGCTGGTATGGAGTATATAATAAATGATCCAAGAAAATATTATTAGAATGGTTGTATGGGTTTTAAATAGGCTTTGGGTGTTTGACATATTCGGCATGTTAGTCTTTAATCTAACTGTTTATATTCGACCCATTTGATATCAAAATAAAATTCAAAAATCGATATGTTCGTATTATTATGGGTTAGAACCGCATCTATGAATCAGAGATGCTCACCCATAGGCATCTATCAACCACTTGAACAAGCATGACGTGCACATGTTTGTCGGAAAATGTAGGTGTGTGGTGATTCCTCGCCATTTAATTGTACACACATGATAAAACACATATATGAATCCATTAACACATATCCATGTTTGGTGCAAATTAAAACAATGTTAAGTTCCGTGCTATGTTTCCTACTTTTAAGATGGGTATAATAAGTATATCCACCATCATAGGATACAAAATATTCGACAAATTAATCTATAGTATTATAGTTTAATTATACCACATCACCACATGTATGCGAGTATGTCTGTGAAGTATATCTTCAGAATTTTATCCAAAAAATACAGAATTAAAAAATAAATGGTAAATGTGTGTCATGTCATCGTTGAGGTATGTCATCGTTTTTGAGTGCGTTTTATAAGTCACTATTTCATATTAATTCAGTCGTAGTTAGCCCCGTATATAAGTTATAGATATATATTGTATTTTTAATCTCTGTCTTTTTTGTAACTTCTTTCAGAAGCAATTCCTCCTCTTCCATCACCAGAAACTACTTCGAGTCTTAAATCCCAAACTGCTTTCAAGAATCAACCCTAATCAAAATGTCCTATTAAGATTGTATTGTTGGATCTTCAGTTAGCAAAGATCTAAAGCACTTAATTGAATACAAGAGAATATCAAAAAGGTGAATTTGATTACTAACATATATCCCCTTTTTGTTTTACTAAAGCACTTAATTGAATACGGTTAGATTATATAAGAATTGTTTCTTTTACTCATATTTTTGTTTGATTGTAATGTTTATTGTTGTGAGTCGTAAACTATGCTTTTAATTTACGAAATTGATTTTGATAGGGGTTTCAATGAGATTAATAGGCATGAGTGGTTTTTGTTTGGTAACTTGACCAGCCCTTAATGTGTGAATTAAATTTATCCCTTAATCATTAGTTTAGTTTAGTTTTTGAATTTAGTTTATGTTTTTTGTCAAGTTGATTTTGTTTTGTTGACAAAAGGTGATTTTACAGATATATATATCATTACTTCCTTCTTAACAGTGTATGAAGAAGCACACAAAGTGTTTGTTGAAATGACACACAATTGCAGCTTTGCATAGTTATCTAATTGATTAACTTTAATTGAATTGTGTGTACTTGAAAAGGATTTGAATATCAAATCGTAAATAGTTGATTCTAATTGTTTTGCCTCTTATTGGAGTAAGCAAAAGTCTGGCAACGATAAATGTTAAGTCGCTTTAAAAAACTTAAGTGGGAAGATAACACTATTAATGGTTACCATGTAGTAGCCAGTACCAGCCCAACCCAGGTGGTGTTTATTGATAATGATGTAGTTAATTGAATTTAGATTAGTAGCTTCGAGTTTTTGGCTAAAATGGCTTATATCTAAACAAAAGTAGGTGCTTAAAGTTAAACAAGTCGGAACCTGCTTATATTTGTAGTATACAAGTAGTTTAAATAAGCAATCCCGAACATTCTCTCAAGTGTATTACTTCATTAAATCAGGTTAATATAACAGTACTTGACACAATTTTAACATAGCGACGTAATCTTTTTACACGCGTCAGCTTCTTGTGAGTTTTTCCCCTCTGATTTTTAAGAAGACGTTTAGAAAGGAAGTGCAACCAACCACGTTTCTGTAATGCTTCATGACCATAATGAAACAGAATACAAGAAGAAAAGAAAAGGAACCTGTGGAGTTTATAAAATTGAAGATTAGTCTCTGTCTGATCGTGCCACAGAATCGCTCCAAAAATGTGCATTCACTAGAAAGAGTTACGATCATCTTGAGTTGCGGTTGACGGTATGGATTTTGTTTGTTTAATTAATTATAAATATGAGTTATTGTGGTGCACGTATAATTGGTTCAGTTTATATGTTTACCCTGTGTTTGATGTAATGCATAATTGAATGGAATTCATCAAAAATAGGCAAATATGATATCGTCTATTATGAATAGATCCTTTTCTCCATGTTTTAAACTTTATAATAAGATTTTTATCGATGCCAAATTAAGGTTCTGGGTGGCTATTGTTAACTGTTAAGTTCCCCCATGTATTTAATAATACCCATGATATTAAAGCAGTTATGAATCCCAATGACACAAGCTTGAACAGGGCTTTGTTTAGATAATCACAATGACAAAATACCAGTTAATGCTGATTAACTGGCAGTTCTCTATATCACAACCACTCCCGTAAGCTGTTAAGTGGGTAGCCGAAAATTGATCACTGATGCAATTTCCTTCATCCCAATACTTAATACTGTCCAAAGCTGACTTCTATTTTTATTGCTCCATTTTTTTTCCATTTGATGCAATTTATATGTACAACCTATTTGAAATTCATATTGTTTGATTTTTCTCTATGTTTTATAGGGTGAATGTCGGTCAATTTATGATAGTGACTGCTCTTGCCATCAAGGTGTGAGAACTAAGAAGTATTGCAGGCATGTAACTCATAACAAGTGCACATTACTATACAAGTATTCATTGGCGTTGATCTATATAAAACATATAATTTATTATGCAATATTCTAGTTACTGATAACCTCAAATGATAAGTTTACGAGATGTCGTAATGCCAGGAGTCAATGGAGAAGCCAACAATGCTCATGCTTTGTCGTACGAACTAAATGTGATTGCCCCAGAAATTTGTCAAAACTAATGAGTGAGGTAATATGGGAACATTTTTTAGTTATGTTAGCAAATGTATAATGTTAGTACTGATATAAGAGTCACAATAGCTTAAAACATGATTAAACTAGAGTATATCCATGCAGCTCCTATAACAAGTTGATATGGAATTAAAAGGAATAGGGGGCATCATAATAATTTTTAATTGAATCTCATGTTTGAGACACTTTCTTCAATTATTTACTCTAACTGAAGATAAAATAATAAAAAGAGCAGATACAAAGTTGGGGAGGACACGAAAATATTTTGCATGGTTAACGAGTTAATTCACTATTTGTGTCGTGGTTAAACAATTACACATCCTTTGAATTCTAGGCAAATCATCAAGATGATCTAGACTTCTCATTTTCAAATTTATAGTAATCGTCATAACATAAAGTCACAAGTCGGTTTCTTTCGTTTGCCTAGACTTCTTCTCATTTTCACACTTAATTATCGTGTGACACCATGGGAAGAAAACTCGATGCACTTCTTAGCCGGAAATTCAAAACTTCCAAATTTAAAGCCACGGTTAACCTCGCGGTTTCGCGTCTAAGCGTCCTAAAGAACCAGCGTCAAGCTCGCTTGATGCTGGCTCGGTCCGATATCGTCCAACTCCTTAGCTCTACGTAAGTGACCTAAAGGGCTAGCGTATGCTCTTATACTAAAATGAACTAAATAACCATATATGTAACATGTATATTATGATTATGGTTAATACTGCTGATTTAGCTCTACGTAAGTGACCTAAAGGGCTAGCGGCGTTGCGTGTTTGCGTTTCACCACCACTATGTAAATTCTATATTAATATATGTCCAATATTTAAATTTTCATATAAGTGACCTATTTAGAAATGTTATTGGTTCAAGTATTGTCTTAAACAAGTATGTCTATAGTTCAGGGGTGGACCTAGGGGCCCTCGGGGTTCACGGGAACTCAGATGGGTGTTTGTTGTCTAGCGTAAATTTTTGATGAGTTACTTAAATTTTGTAGTAGTTTTGCTGTTGGTGTTTTTAAATTAACCTATAATACAATTCACAAATGTCTGACCTAAGTTTGACCTACAGTGCTACAGTGTCGGGCCAAAAAGTTAGCCCAAATCTGGCTCAAACTAAAAAAAAAAAAAATCCACTGTGCTACACTGACATGCTACAGTACCACAGTACTAGCCCAAAATCTGGCCCAAAAAATTTCCCCCAATCTGGCCCAACGTAAAAAAAATATTACAAAACGGACCCTTAACTTTTACCTATTTACGACTTTTTATATAATAAACTTTATTTATAAAAAAAGCGTACTGCCCCCGCCGCAACGCGCGGGTTAAATTCCAACTCGTTTGTTTACATATCATGAATATAGAATGTCATATATAAAATTTAAAATTTGTTTATGAGTTTATTGTAATGATACAGGTTGATCAAGTGATAAAGGAGCAGAACATGTTAGATGTGTATGCAATGTTGGATGGTTATTGTCACTTGGTGTTACAAATGGTCAATCTCATTGAACAAGAAAAGTATGCATACTTATTTTTTATGTCATTTTAGCTTCATCTTTTGTTAAAGTTATGTAGCTTTTTTTAAATGGGCTAACTTAGTTAATGCAAAATTTATCAGGGAGAGCTAAAAGAAGCAGCATCAAGCTTGCTATACGCAGCTCCGAGATGTGGCGAATTCCCTGAGCTTCAAGAGATTCGTGTTGTTCTCACGGCTCGGTATGGAAAAGAATTTGCTAATGGTGCTATCGACTTACGAAATAACTGTGGAGTTAGTACAAGGGTAAGAAATTATACATTTTGACAGTAAATTCATCAAAAGAGTCACATGATTAAACAAAAAAAATTTAATAGCATAATTTGTAACATTTCAGTTTATTATGTGTTATTTTTTAGTAAAAAATTTACCATTATATGTTTTTCGATGTTAGATGATTCAAAAACTGTCACCCCGAAAATCAAGCTTAGAGACCCGAATGAAGATCCTAAACGAGATTGCTACAGAGCGAACATCGTTACTAACAATAGATGACTTCGTTTCGTTCTCTAAACAGGTTAGACGAAGTCTACTTTTGTTTAATTGACCAAAATTTAAATTGACCTATTTTGAAATTTTTGATAATATTTTTGTTTATAGGGTGAGGATGAATCCAAAACTAATGTGATCGAGACCAATTCAAGTGTTTCAGCCGATGATTTTGATGAAGTGTTGAGTTTTACAGAGTCAAGGAAAGGAAGGAACCAGTATCGGAATGCCGAAGATGCTGCACAAGATGCGTTTGAATCTGCATATGCAGCAGCAGCTGCCCGAGCTACAGTAGAGCTTTCTTGATCTCGGTTATTCGGTTCGACAATCCCGATAGTCCAAATACTCGACCGAGAAAAGTACTTGAAAAACCAAAACTCGAAATCCCTGAACGAGCACGAGATACGAGTGGTAATCATCCTATTGTGGTTAAACCGATGGAAAACGATGTTGTTATCGACGAAACTGACAACGAGATTGAAAATGAACCTGTTGGTTTTATGTCAATAAAACAACTAAAGTTTGATTCAGGAAACATTGAACCACGATTTGACAAAGGGTCGAAGGTGCATCAACTAGATCTAACGAAGAGGCCGATTTCTGTGAGGACTAAACGAGTATATAGGCGATAGCAATCGTAACAGGTGTGAATGCATGATCGTGTTCTAAGTTTTGTACTATTACATTTGTTTGTTATGTTCGAGAGGCTGATGGCTTTTATGTTTTGTTTAGGTGATAAACATTTTTCTTTTATGTGTTATATAAAGTTTATGTCATGCACTACATTATTTTTTTGAACATGTGTTGTTTGGTATATCTAATTTGGACTAATGAGATTAACGAGCTTTGGTTTGTAATTATCCTTGATCTTACATTTTTATATCAGATGGCATAAGGAAGCAAGTTTTTAATGGATTGGTTGCAATAAGTTGGCAGTGAAAAAAGGCCGCTTTCGAAAAAAGTTGAAGGACAAGAAGTGGAAGAATGTAATGGGTAAGTTGCATTTTTTGAAATATATATTAACTTCACATAAACGGATGAACAATCGAAGGTTTTAAGCTATATAACAACGCATGTTGGTAGGATCTTGAATTCACAAGTTATTCACTTTAGCAACTTTCATTCTTTTTTTTAGAACGGCTTGTTAGTTGTTAGTGGTTCAGGTCCGCAGTGACATCCAATTGGGCAGTATGCTGTACCCTGAAGCCGACTGTACTTCCTCCTGTTCCGCCTGAAGGGGTAAAAGTCCCGGGTGAGACTCGAACTCGAGACCTCCCCTAGCCAAACATCCCCTATCTTGGTGGAACAACTTTCATTCTACGTGTAAACAACTTTCATTCTACTTTTCATCATAGTTAAATCACATATGCAACATGTATTTCGATGTTGTTCCTATAAATGTAATTCAATTGTTTTACTTTACTTTTTGTTTATTGGTGTTTAGTTGTTGGTGCATAGAGTGAAGCTACACACCGATGGTTTAAGAGTAAAGCTACTAAAGCCACCGTATTATGATCCGAAATATTTGAGACCTCTAATTTCAAACGCCCTTTATGAATACATAGTCGATCGCATATTACTTAAGAATCATCTTGAGGTCTCGATATATAAAGGCTACCGGTTACCAAAACTGCTAAAAATATTATTGATGTCTTCTTAGTTTTTGTTTAATTTGTAGTTCCATACGACCAAGTCTTTATTCCAGTTAAAAAAAATATGATTAGCTCTATGTTTTATTTAAAAAGATAAATTAAACTCATTTATACCTACAAATTCTAATGATGCTCAACCGATATTGTAAATGAACATGATGATCTCTTTTTGTGTAAATGTTTGTTCGGTTAAACCTAAACTAATGAACACAAACGAGTTTCGTTCGTGTTGGTTCGGTGCTTTAACCATACTTATATATTATCATAAACAAAGAAGTATGTTTTTTTTATATTAGTTTTTCTCTAATCAACACAAACGAGCCCCATTCGTGTCGGTTGTGTTTTTGGTTTAAAAGTTGGATGTTTCATTAATCGGATGAGGCGAAAAGCTAATATCCAGTTTAAGAAGTAAATCGGGTTGAGCTCAACAAAGATATACTTAAACACATAACTGAAACATCATGTTATTCTTTTATAACTCCTTTAATATTATCCACCGCAAAGTTTGTGCATTCTGCTATCAATTACAACGACAACAACATACCCAATCTTGTCGGGGTGGGGTATGAGGATGTAAAAATGTAGACAGATCCTACCCTTACTTTAGGATTAACCCGAAAGTAGGTAGACTGCTTCCAGGAAGACCTCATGCATGCATGCATTCCACTATAATTATTTTATATTTATTTTTGAATATAATTCACGATTTTAATCAGCTATTGAGAAAAACGACTATCGGCCGGGTAGAGACCTAGTTAGACATTAAAAGTAAGTTTATGATTAACATAAATACTAATCTTATTAACTACAACATCCACTAAATTTGAATATTCGATAGCTTATTCTCAATGTAGCGATGTTAACATTCACATGACGAAAACCATGGTTACTTCGAAAAAACTGTCATTTCATTCTTATAATTGAATAATACGCACACATGTTTATAAACTCTTAACATTGTTGCTTTTCTCTGGTGTGCAAATAAAGGGTCTATTTCAAAAAAAAAACAATTAGTAAAGGGTCTAGATAGAATATATAACATTTTTTTTTTGTAAAAATAAATAACGATAAAAAGCCCCAAGTTGGGCGTGTTGAAGCCATGACTCCATGACCTCTCGAAATGGGACCATGTGAGTGGTGCAAAAAAATCGGTTAAAACCGGTTTCCGGTTTTCAGAAAACCGGTTTAAAAAAAACCGGTTTTTTTAATAACCGGTTTTGGTTTTTTCGGTTTTTCCGAAATCGGTTTTTTTCGGTTATAAATGTTCGGAATCGGTTTTTATACCGGTTCGGTTTTTTTCGGAATTTAAAACTTCGAACATTTATTTAATAAACTTGTTAATTATCAAACATTTAATTAAAAAATACACCGGAAACATACTAAACAAATACAATCATAACTTTTTATTTGCACCGGAAACATACTAAAAAAATACAACCATAACTTTTATTTAAACAATACAATTATACAACTAAAAATATATAAATACTAATACATTTCGAGCTTCGGCATGGCCATCACCCGAAAACATATTAGTGTACTCAAGTAGTCAAAATTTTTTTTTTTTTGCATTGCATCACCCGTTATTACTCAATCATTAAATCTTCCAAAAACTTTCTACATTACGTGTTACAATATCTAAGTCTTCAAACTCACCGTCATCTAATTCGGTCTTCGGAGGAGATATCCTTATTCAACTCTTCCTTTGTATTCTTGCTTTAGTTTCTTCAACGTCTTCTAATATTCGGACCTTCCAACGATGTTTCATGTTGTACCTATCTACTCCGTCCAAATATCTTTCAAATCATACCTTACTTGCCACGGATTTAGGGGTTAGTCTTTAAAACCTTCTTTCGATCTAATTCTACCGCTAATAGAAAGGCCGATTCGGAAAGGATACCGTTCGAAGCTTGGACCGTTAATAAAGTCCCGAGCCATAGTCGGATAAAATTGGGAAAATGGATTTCCCTTCTTTTCACCAAGCCAAAATGTCAAAGTTGTAAACTTCATCGGGACCTTAAAGATATTTAAAAACTTTGTAGCCCTATATTGTCCAACAGCTTGTTGGGGCCCATGTTCGTTGCGCTTTGTAGCGTCTTCAAATAAATATTATAAATGTTTTATTAATGTCACCTTGCAATTCGGGAACGATCCGGACCGCATTTGATCAACAATTGGGTTTTGTTGTTGCCCATTTTTGTTGCATAAAATTCCAAATAATTTTTTAAAGTTCTCGTTAAAATTTTAAAATTAGAGAGTTTATCTAGTTGGGGTCGGGGTCGTTAGCGTCTAACCAACGGATAAGTCTAAATTGTTTCATAATTCTTGTTATTAAAACAGTTCTACGGCTCCACCTTTAACATGGAGTAAGTGCGGCAGGAACAAGTAAAACCAAGGTTAAATGAGCAAAATATTTTACAAATTTCTTTTTTATAACTTTAACCATTCTTCTAAACATTTGAGTTAGTGAGGTTTTTAATTCGTCTAATTTTTTCGTCATAGCATAAATTTGATTTAAAACTAATGAGCTAGTTGGGTAATAAACACCCGATAATATAGTTGTTGCCCCTTTAAAAACTTGTAAAAAAATAGTTAATATTTAGTAAAATCCCAATCCTTGGTCGGCTTATCGAACGGACTTATTTCTATTAACAAGTGTTTCATTAGCGTTTAAGTCTCACGTTGTCGTAATATATTTTCAAACATCATGCAAGTAGATTCCACTAGTATATTATTATCATAGCAAGGTTCCTAGGGGTTCTTCACCACATTGTTTACGAAAACGTCTTATAGTTCATTTGTCGTTCGTTACTCGAACTATATATAGTTACTAATAAACCCCTAAATTTCATCCTAACAATCTATGCATATATTTTTCATGCCGCTTGCACGGACGAAATTTATAACATGAGCAACACAACGGGGAATGAAAAAAAAGACCATCTAAAACGAGTTTTATACGTAATTTTAACAAATCCACAGCTCTAGTATTATTGGATGCATTATCTAGTGAATAATAGTAAAAACTTTATCATCTAAATTAATATTCAAATTAAAGTGTCATGTAAATTTTTCTTAAATTAGGATCTCGTATGAGGATAACCAAATAGTTAAAAACAAATTGTCGTTTCATTAATAACAAGATACGGATTAAACAATGAGTCGTAACGGCTAAATAAGAATTTGCCTTACCATGTGGTGCGGTCCAAGTATCCGTAGTTATAGAAACACCATATTTATAATCACAAAAACCACTCATAATACTTTTTTAGCCGTTTCCCATAATTTTAAAAGCATCCCTCTAAGAGTAGTTACGACTTCCTATGTTGAGTACGCGGTTGTATCCTTTTTTTGATGATCTCCGTAGCTTGACGTTTTGTCCGAAGTGGTGAAAGGAAGGCTTGTTGAATGACAAAACTTCGTAAAATCCATGTCGAACCGCATCATTCACATAACAAAAAACTTGACCATCCGCACCAATAGTACCTTGTGACGTATCATTTTGGCTAACCGCATTACAACCGCTCTTATGAGTCCGGAGTGTAGAGTTGAACTCGGGGTTATAAAATTTCATACATTTCTTGCAACGCGCCTTTTCCACCCCATCGATCATAATACACATATCGTAATTAGACCAAACATCGCCTTTTCTCGTAGTTGGTCTAATTCGCACCACATCTTCATTTGTGTAAATTTTTCGACCATGGCTAGTAGAAACGGAGGCATTAGTGGAAGCTTGTTGTGATTGTGAGTTTTCCATTATAACGGGATTTGAGAAATTAGAGTATATATATCACGATTAGAGAGAAAAAGAGAGATTAGTGAGTGTTTTTGATGTGTTTTCAACCCCAACTCATTACATGTATTTATAGTACTAAGTCATGCCCTAAAATCATCAAAAAACACAAAAAAAAACAAAAAAAACGGGTATAAACGGCTAGTAGCCGTTGGGAATTTTTTTTTAAAAAAAACAGAAAAAAACCGGTTAAAACCGTTTTTTTTTTTAATGTAACGGCTAGTTTGACTTCCATGTTGACCGGTTTTTTTAACCGGTTAAAACCGGGTTTTTTTAAAAACTATTAACGGTTATAAAAAAAAAAATTAAAAAAAAAATAAAAAAACCGGTAAAAAACCGGTATCGTAAAAAACCCGAAAACCGGTCTAACCCGTTCGGTTATATTTAACCGAACCGGTTAAAAAAAACCGTTTTTTTAAAAAACCGGTTACAGTTTTTTATACCCTTTTTTTAAAAAACCGGTTAGGATTTGCAACTCTAGACCATGTTATACGCTTTTTCTTGTGGGTGGGGTCAAGTACAACACTTTGGTCATCAACGCACTTTTATTTGAACCAATCACATGTTATGACTTATGACAGGCCGTCTCAAAATTTCTAAAATTTTTAAAGGCCCTGAGCGAAATTAAATAATAAATTTTTTTAAGAAGAATTTTTATATGTAAAATGACATTGTTTATAAGATATAATGCAAATTAGTTATCTAAACATTTAACATATTGTTAAGGTGACAAATTTTAAGGCTCCTGAAATTTTGAGGCCCTGTGCGATCGCCCACCCCGCACACCCTCAAAGACGGCCATGATTTATGAGATATCAGGTTGATAAGGCTATCCTAGTTCAACAAGAAGAAAAAAAAGTTTGATAAAACTATCCAATGTTTTAAACACCGGGTCATGAATCGATCGCGCCGAGTCACGAGATCACTGAGTCACACAAGTTTGTTCGGTTTGATCGCCGGATCAATATGATTTTCCATTTATGTAGATCGTAATATTTCAGCTACCAAACGTCTATAAAACCTTTTATATCAAATACCAAACATACATAAAACTTAAAAAATTCAATATCAATCAAGTAATAGGTTTATAAACATATATGAAACAATACCAAACACATACAATTAACGAGAATACAAGTTTAAACTTGAAAATAACATTATTTTACGATCAATCGAGACTTGTCATATTTATTTACTAAAATAAAATTAAAAGAAAAATGGTAAACACGGTCGACTTTGATGAACCGAGTTGACTTACACTGTGTTCTTAAGTTTTATTTATAAAGCAAAATAAAGTAATGTAAAGTAAACATTTTCCTCCAAATTTTGAGATAAAACACTTTACTTTATAAAACTTTTCAATCACACTAACTTTTTCTCCATTTTTTTTTTTCCCTCCTTAAGTGATACTCGAGAATACAACATTTTATATTCCTTTTTCATTTTCCTTCATTTTCTTCATTACATGTAACTTGCTAGAGAACACATTGTTATGTCACATGAAACTCAGGCTGGTAAAACTCGGTTTTCAAGCCTTAAAAAACTGATTTATTTTGGCCCGTTTTTTCAGACAATAGCAGTTGAATCGGTTCAACTTGTCAGGTCGAACCAAGTTTCTTTACTAAATCAGAGTTGCATATGCACAAAATGCCAAAAGTTCTTTTAATTTTAGTTCAACCAAATTAGAGTTGCTTCCTTGCTAAATTTGATCTAGACAAACTGTAAACGAGCATGTTCCGGTATGCAGTCTAGTGCAAACAATGTAAGTTAGAACCACCTATATCAAAGCTTCGGCATATGATCGATTATGGAACTATTTCGGCAATGGGTAGGCAGTAGGCAATCATATTGTTACCAAAAACTTCACCATATTTGTGTAATTTTTGAACGCTTTGCATATCTATATGTATTGATGGATTAATAAGACTCGAGGACACCATAAGCTGAAAGTAATTAGGTAAATCTCGTATAAAATAAGAGAACATATAAAATGTGAAATTATATTTTTCAAAAGGTTTCAATTGGATCAGAAGAAAAGCTCATTGGATAATAGAAATTTAAAGTTGAAATAATTTGGTTAAACACATCTAAATTTTATCCTAGGAAAAAAAATGTATATAAATTCATGTATCGATTTTGTAAATTTTTTTTAAGAAATGAAGAGGTTATTAATAAACATTAGTTGTTAAATTTCAAATAAATTACACTGTAAACTTATCAGTTTTCATGTTTTTTTAAATTTCTGATTTTAATAAATAATCCATAGACTTTATATCCGATATACTAATATATTTAAAAAACAACATATACGTTGTTATAATTTATAAATATTATTTGTAAACTTCATACTAAAAACACGAATAAGTTTGACATGTAAATAAATATACGACATTGTACATATACGAACGAGTCATATTATTCCTCTTAGGGTTTAAAGATTAACCAAGGGTGAGTGACCAAATCTAAAAGTGAAATTGGGTGTCGAGACGTTTTGTTGGCGACGCTGTTCGGTTTTCTTTTGGAGGTTTTTGAGACATTTTTTATTGTCGGATGAGAATATTATTAGTGAATAAATAGGCCCAAGCCCGGATTGTGGGCTTATTTATAAGAATGTATAAGAAATATTTTGTTTGATGGTGCGAATAAAAGTGAAAAATATGTATTATAGGTAAATAAATCTATTTAGAATTTGATAAGTACTTGTCTTTGTTAAATAAGTGATGATTTGCACACATTGTATTTTGATTTGCACACTCTATGTACAACCGGTTAAAGCAACGTATATACACCGTACAACAGTTTAATGGGTATAGTTGAGTGTCTCAATCAAAAAATGAAGTGTGCAAATCATTTTCCTTTTTAAATGGTGGTTTAAAATATAACCGTTGGGTTCCATCAACACACAAGATTGTCTTGGCACGACCATGTAAATATGTTATCACAAACCACAGGGCACAACGCGTCGTTTTTGAGGGTGTAAGGGTCACGGCGCGTTTCAAGAACACCACTACACTTGGTCCTATATTTTATTAGAATGCAAGTTAATTCAAAAACGAAATGGTGTACGTCAGAGTTGCATTTCCAAGCCATCTTCGTGGATCGGGTTAAGCCATGTGTGCACCTCCGGTCTGTAAGAACTGATTTACCAATTTCCATTTAGTGGGTCAGGTCACTTTGGATCTATTGTTCTTGGTTGGTTTTCTTTGCTGTGAATGATGTTGAAGAATTTGGACTTTGGAGTCTTCATTTTAATGGCTGATTAGGTCCTTTCGAACAACTCTTTATCTTTTTGCACTTTTGTTATATCTTCTTATTAAATAGTCTTGTATTGTCTAAATCATGGCTCACATGATAACATCCGGTACATATAAATGCTATTCGGCAAAAGGTACTTTCGCATTTGCACAACTAGTGCAGTGGTAATTATTGATGCCTATTTTTTTTCGTTGCCTAATTACATGAAATGATACGAAAGAATAATACAGTAGTTGAGTATCTACGAGTCTAGAACTCTAGATAGTTAGGCCGTGTCTTCAGTCAAAGTGTCTTGGTATTCAGAAATTCAATTTGATCAAGTTTGATAGCTATATCATTTCAACACATATAGCTAGTTGTTTCTGAAGCTCACATAACTAAAGGATATCCACCGATAGTTTAAGCATAAGTTGCTTTGCCAAAAAAGCTGATCACTGAAAGTAGATTTGGTCAAATAAACTAAGAAAGAAAGACGTGCTAGCCTCGCCTCGGGGGTGATCCCAGGACCAAGCTCAGGCGTGAGAGTAAGTAAATGCTGGAGCCGGAAGGGCGTGAAATAGTATGTGTGTGAGAATGCAATAAATGCTACCTGGATAGCAGTAGATGATGGGGTATTTATACTACCTGAGTTACTGTAGAGATATACTGTTTCTGACACTTAGGAATTGGGGAAGCCGAGCTAACCCTAGCTCTGTGTCAGGCGGCGGGGTTGCATGGGAGACATATTTCCGTAAATCCTGAGGCGGTGATATTCATGTAAGTGCTTGCCATTAACCACTAGTCCAAAGCGATGTCTTAGTTCCTTGAACTTATCGTTTTGTCTTTTCTCCGGTTTCTTCGAACGTGCCCTTCCGGCGTGATTATCATCCCTTCGGATGTTGTGCCCGTCCGGATATATACACGGACATGTCCCCCCCAGTGTTGTGTGTTTAGTTGAAGACTAAAGATACAACACTTGGTGCATTTTCTTTCCTTTCAGATTTTCTGTTACTGCTTTTCCTGCTTTTTTAATTTTTTTGGTTTACGTAACGACAAAATTCATAATTACAGTCGGTTAAAATCATAACGATCCGCGACTAAAACGAGGAGAATCGTACACGTGGCGATCGCTTCCCATCGAGTGGCGTAGATCGTGCCACGTCTAGGGTCTGACACGACACGACGTTTCGTGACCCACTTTTCCCCTATAAATAAACGACCTCTCGCATTTTTACTGCGTGTTTTTTCTTCCCCCGAGCGTCCATCCAAGACCTTTTGACTTCACCTCTCAGGTATATACTTCGACCTTGTCTAACTTTATAATTATACGTCCCCTTCGGTATCTTTGATCATGTCCGAGGAAGACCAAACTGTTGGTGTTACCGCGTTGCCCAAATTTGACATGCCATCTTATGAGTCTGGGATGACTTCTAAAGATGTTAAGTCGTTGGCCCTCCAGCATGGGATCCCTTTAGATTTACATTCCGTTGCCCTAAGGAAAGGATGGACCATGGATAAATTGTCGGATGATATGATAGGATTATATGAACAATACTTTGAGTTTTCGGGAATAAGGGTGCCTTTTTCTACCTTCCTATTGGTCGTGATCAAGCATTTTCGTGTACATATTTCCCAGCTTGTGCCGTTAGGGTTAAACCGATTAACCATGTTTGAGTTGTATTGCCGGAGTTTAGGTATTGTTCCCTCCGTGAACTTGTTTCGCGTTTTTTATAAAGTTAGTAAGCAGGGGCATTGGTTTTCTTTTGAGAAGAGGGTTGGTAAGGGTGCCGGGGGTCAGGTATTCCGAGAGACCTTTTCTGGGTTAAAAGGGTGGAAGAAAAGATTTTTCTTTTTGGATAGGCGGGTTGTACCGGATGCTATGGCTTGGAGACATCATGACTCCGATGTCAACGACCCCGTTCCAGAGGACGGCTTTCAAGCCTCCGATGTGCAGCTGCTGACCGAACGGGTCGTCGACCTTCGGCCTGTGCCTTCAGGGCTTCTTTTTTATGGAGGGTTGGCTACTACATGGGATTTCCCCGGTTTTCGTCCTGTTTTCAAAGATACCGAGGGGAATGGTAATATTTTGTCATTTGATCCTTCTGTGTGAGGTCGTTTTGGCGTGTACTAATATTATCTTTTCTTTTGCAGTGGTCACTATGTCTGAATATCTTCGTTTCCCCTTTCTGTCTGGTGCTTCCATTTCCAAAGGGCCTCCCCTCTCTTCCCAAGATCAGATCGAACAGCATACCGCACGCCCTCTTTCTACCGACCAGCCTGTTCCGGAGAAGACGGATCATCAAAAGGAAGTCGAAGTGGAGGATCCCAAGATCGTTGCCATTCGAGAAAGAAAAGCGAGAGCTGCTGCCCAGAAGAGAGAGAGAGAAAACGGCAAGGTGGTGATGGTGGGGAGGGTTTGCGCCCTGCAACTAAAAGGAAGAAAACGGGCGCGCGTAAAGATGGACCTGGTGCTTCTGAGGCTATTTCATCTCCTGAGCCTATTAGGACCATCAATCCCAATAGACCCTCCGCTGCTGCTGCCAGGACTGCTGAGTCGCGAGAGGATCGCTCTCCTTGGGCATCTCCTCGTGGTTCAGCCGATCATTCTGTTCATAATTACTCGGATGACCATCATGGCGATGGAGGAGCAGGAACTCTTCGCCTGGGGACCTTAGGGGACCCGTCCGAGAGGGTGGTAACCCATGTTGATACCGAGGTGGTTCAACCATCTCCTTCTCCCCGACATACCTCAGAACCCACACAGCCAACTTCCCCTCTACGGACCATCCAGCGAGGTACATCTGGGTTTTAGTTTCCCCTCCCCCACCCCTTTTTTTATCTTTTATTATCACTTTGACCGTCCTTGTGTATCTGTAGGTAATGCTGAGCCAGGCGAGTCGTCCAAAAGAGGTTCCCTTTATGTGCCTGATTGGTCCATTTCTCAGAGATGCCGTTTAGACACCCCCATGTGGTGTCGAGATCTCATGGTTCATCTGGCTCCTCCTGCGGCCTAAGAGGAGTCAAACGCTCTTAACAACCCCACGGCTCTTGAACGGGCCTGGTTTGCTTTGGCGCGGGGAGCTTTGGCCCAAACTGATATTCTTGAAAGGTTTGAGACCCTTCAAGCTAACTTTGATGAGCTTGTCGAGAGCCACGCGGAGTGTGGGGATTTGGCTGGGAAACTTGTGCAGGCTAGGTTAGACATAAAGCATAGCTCTGATCTTTACAACTCCCTGTCTGACTGGTTCAAGACGTTCAGGAGTGAACATGAGGGTTGTGCCGGAAGGCTCGAGGCGTCGGAGAGCCGTAACAGAGAGCTAACTCAAGCCAATAAAGACCAGGCCCTTCGGATCAAAGAGTTGGAGGATACCCTGGCTAAGAAAGATTCTGCTCTTGTCTATGCTGAGAGACTCAATGTCGAACGGGCTCAGGAGAAAGAGAAACTGGTTTCCCAGCTTGCCCGAATGGAGAAAGAAAAATATGATTGTGTACGAAAGCTTCTGCCTACTGTGGTCGAGCGTCTCCTTCGGAGCCATGAGTACAAACAAAGTTTGTCAGGACCCTTTAATTTGGCCATCCAAGCCGGATGGGGGAAAGAGCTTGATGAGGAGCGATCCGAAGAGGATCTTCTAGAGCTTATGGGGAGAATGGAAGGTTTTGACGTCCATGCTGATACGAAGATGAAGGTTGAGTATGATAAGTTGTTTGAGAGACAATATCCTTATGTGGAGAAGATTTCTCGTGGTTTCCGTCACCCTGTCTCCGACTTGCTTAAGGTTTACCCTGACTCCCCTCCCTCCAGACAAGCTCCCTCGACCTCCACTCCTAATCAACCACAAGAATGATTTGTACTTACTGATTATGTACTTAAACTTGTTGATGTAATAAGCTTATGGATTCTTTTTTCTGTTTGGATACTTTATGCTCTTGTAGCAGGTTTATTTTGCACTTTTGTAATGTCTATAATGAGTTGGTGGCCTTTTATCTTGTGTGTTGGTTACTTCAGATGTAGTCTTTCTTCTCATGTTCTACATCCCATGAGGTGGGTAATGACTCTTCTTGGGTATGTAGCAGGCTGCCTTTTGGCCTTAGTTCCTAAGACACAATGTGCTCTTGCATGTTACGTATAGGTTTGTCCCTTAGACTTTAGTCTAGGAGTATATGATGTTTGGTTAGCTATGCCCTGGCTCGTCCCTTTGACTTTAGTCTGTGGGGTTTAATTAGCCTTTGGGGTGTTATGCCCCTACTCATCCCTTTGGCCGAAGGGGTATATAAAGCACTTTAGCGGTATGCGCAGGCTCGTCCCTTTGACTTGAGTCTGTGGGGGAAATTATGCCTTTCGGTGCTATGCACTCTGGCTCATCCCTTTGACTTGTGTCTGTGGGGAAAATTATGCCTTTCGGTGCTATGCACTCCGGCTCATCCCTTTGACTTGTAGTCTGTGGGGCAGATGACATGATTTGCAACCGACCGAAGGTAGCGAGCCATCCAGTTGGTAAATCGTTTTTATAGCATATTCAGAAAATTTGCTCCCTCTTAAAAGAGTTGGAGTAGGAGCATTGTTGTAGGTTCCCGAATTCACACAAACATGTATAGATCTAAAGAGATCTAGAGAGAGAAAGTTAGAGAGAGAGAATAGTTGAGAGAGAAAAGGAAAATACACTAAAGAGTGTGTGTAAAATGAATAGATGCTTACCTCTTCCAAAGTTGGAAGAGGTATTTATAGTTCTTACAATACACCGGGTATTAGTACCCGGTTCAATACCGAAAGTCATATGTTTACCTATTAAACTACGAGCTATAATGAACAGTAAAATACATGGGGTGACCGAGTCTTTTTCTAATATCTAACAATCTCCCCCTAAGGGAGGTCACCCCTGAAAATACTAAACTTAAGCTCTTCAATCTTCAGATTGATCTTATGTATAGCTCGTAAACGTTTGATTTCATTGATCTGTATCTTGTGAATCTGAAGCAGTGAACTTTAGACTTTTAGGCTTTAGCTTGACTTGTATGTGATCTTTGAGCTTCTTTGAGATCATCATCCAATCATAATCTACGGGTTTCTCCGTTTTCTATTGCTTGATTGAGTTCGACGTTTTATTTTCTTTTTTATCGTGCCCAAGAACATTCGGTCGAATTCATCGAACCACGGCTTTCTCCCTTCCGAGGCGGGTTTTAATACCCTCCATTAGACTCCTGTTGGCTCTCTCTACTAAACTGTTTGCTTGGGGATGGGCAACCGATGTGTTCATTTGTTGAATTTTGAATCTTCCACACCAGCTTTTGAATGGGTCGTTTACTAATTGTGTCCCATTATCAGTGACGATGATCCTGGGAAGTCTAAACCTACAAATTATATTGTCCATGACGAAGTGTAATATTCCGTATTTTCAGGTCATTTACGACGTCATCTATTTTACTAATTATTTTTTTCTCGTACGCGTTTACTTTTAATTATTATTATATAGTTAAATCGCGTAAGCTATAAATTATCAATTAGCGTAAACGGACACCAAACGAATTAAAGTTTTCGTCAAGCAAGCAATATATTATTTTTACAAAAGTATTAATCAACTTTTTATATTTTATTTTTATTGGTTACGTAAAATAATTACGTTTCGCGATAAATTACGTTTAGGTATTCCCGGAACCACTAAAACTTTTCTACGCTTTAACAAATACCCATTATTATACCCAATATAAAAAGTTTTTATAAAATATTACCCATGTTAACATTGTTAGTCATATTGTGCATAAAATAAATAAGCTAGATCATACACATTATAAGTTTTACCTTTATGATAAAAACTACAACTTATATCTTCAATTTAATACAAGATATTTTATAAGACATCAAAATAATA